>NW_004624731.1:9400104-9699029 GCF_000247695.1 Heterocephalus glaber | reverse complement strand
TATCTGAGTAATTATTTCTGATTTCATTTTTCCCAGATCCTCTTTTGTTGCCAGTTCAGAGAGTCCAGGTGGTTAAGTATCAGAGTGTTCCATCTCGTTTCCCCTTGGGGTTACTGTAGGTGATCTGGAAGTCTGCTTTTGAGGTTTGTTTATGTGTCTTCTCATTTCCATGGTGGGGGGGAGGTGCTTCTGGCGCCCACGCAGCTCACCTTCTGTGCCCTAGGAGCTTGGGATGGCAGCAGGGGAGCTTCCTTCCGGGTGCTGGAACCCACTGAGCGTCTCTGCCCTAGGAGCCTGGGATGGAGGCAGGGAGCTTCCTTCCAGGTGCTGGGACTGGCTCACCTTCTTGGCCCTAGGAGCCTGGGATGGCAGCGGGGGAGCCTCCTTCCGGGTGCTGGGTCCGGCTGAGCTTCACTGCCCCAGGAGCCCGGGATGGAGGCAGGGGAGCTTCCTTCTGGGTGCTGGGACCAGCTCATCTTCTTGGCCCTAGGAGCTTGGGATGGTAGTGGGGGAGCTTCCTTCCGGATGCTGGGACCGGCTGAGCTTCACTGCCCTAGGAGCTGTAATCTAGTCTTCATTATAACTCTACACTAGTAATTTTTCCTTATAGAAAAGGCCAGTATGATAGGGATTTAGAAGCTACCCAGGACACACAACCAGTTAATATTGGAACTGAGATGTGAACCTAGGCCATCTCATTTCTCGGTACTCTAAAGCTAAACAAAAGGAGACTTTATTATAAGAGGGTTTACAGAACCAAGGGCAGGCATCAGGGCACTTGCATGATGGGCTGAAACCAGGAGCTTGGATGCCTTTGGCCACCCAGGCTGTCTTCTTCCACTAACTCTCCTCTCTGCCTCCAGACCACGAGCAAAGGGGAGATACTGTCAAACAGTGCAACTCATTACTTTACAAACTCAACTTGGACTGGCTTTGAAAAGGCCCAGCACTGTCCCCAACTATCTTGGTGCCTGGGGCCAGGTCATTTCATTTTGCGGGGCTTCAAATTTCCTTGTATATAAAATGAGAATTTTTTTTCCCTCCTCAAAGGATTCCTCATGTCCTTTCTATCAGTAAAATTCTTTGATCCTAAGTGAATCTTCTAGGGCCACAGTGTTGAATGTGTTGGCCTGGGGGAGAGAATGCGGAAGGGCTGTAAAGAAAGAGGGATGGAAAAGAGCTTAGGTGGTGCCCAGAGTAGATTACTGTTTAGAGCTGGAGCCTAACAAGGGCTCTGGGAAGATATAAGAGAGATGGAAAAGACTTTATGCTTTTGAGACGGGGCCTCACTAGGTAGTCAGGCTGGCCTTGAGCTCACTATGTAGCCCAGGCTGGCCTTGAACTTGGAGCAATGCCCCTGCCTCAGCCTCCCTCCCAAGTGCTAAGATTACAGGTGTGCACCACTGTGCTTGGAAAAACTGCTAGCCCTAACCAGACCCTCTTATTTTGAATGGGATCCTCCTGACCCATGAACAATTCTGTGTGTAGGGGAGTGGCTCCCTGCACAGTGATTTAATCTGATTTTTCTCTTTTCAGCTCAGAATTGGAGGGAGGAAAGGAGGGAAGGAGGGAGAGGGTTCCCCAAAGGGAAACCTCAACATCTGAATGGCCTAATGAGCACATCACACCTCTCTGGGTCTGCTTCCTCCTTATCTGTAAGTTAATACATCATCTGAGGTCCTGCTAGTGCTCACATTTGGAAGTTCTAGGTGGTGAATCTAAAGCAGCTGTCCTTTCCCGGATGCCCTGTCACTGGACTAGCCATCTGTCTTCATTCCTCCTCTCTGTTTACACCTGGCTGCCCAGTTCCTTGCTCTTGGGTTCCTTTTCTTACTGAATTTCTTCAAATCTTGCTTGCTTCTTAGGCTCCTTCATACACTATTCTCTTACATTTTTCTGCAGACCCTTTGTATTAGTGAAGGTTCTCAAGAGAAACAGGGTCAGTAGGACACATGTGTGGTCATGCAGGGGGTTTGCTGGGTAGCTTATTGGGTCCGGGCGGGAGAGCACATGGTGGCCTCTGCCCGCTGGAGACCCAGGAGATCCAGCTGCCCGGCCGAAGAAGGGGGAAGCTGGGAGACAGCGATCAAGGATGCAGCACCCATCCAGGGTGGAAGCCTGGAGGCTCACTGGGCAGAGTCGAGATGGGGTCTGCCTTGAAGACAGCAGAAACCGGAGACCGAGGTCCAAAGATGATGGTGAAGACTGGAACTCTTGCAAAATGGGGCCACTTCCTTCTTCTTTCCTCTTTATCCTGGCCAGGCCACAACCCTATTGGTTGGGGCCACCATGTTGGGCGGGTCTTCCCCCTTCAGTTTGCAGCCTACATGTCAGTCACACACAGACAGCCAGCTCCACTAATTTACTAGGCATTTTAACCTATTCAAGTGGACATACTATAATTAATGGTCATATCCAGCTGAGTCACATAAAAGAAAGAGCTCTGGGCCTCAGTGTAAGGGCAGCCAAGTGTAGTGTAGTGTAGTCCTTGTCTGTTGCCATAGTCACTGTCGCTCCTCCCAGTCCTATCCCCACAAAACCCACGACAGCCAGGATCAACCTGCCGCCTCCTCTCCACCCTTGGCATGTATGTGCTTTACCCTGAGAGGAATGAGATTCATTGGTAGCTTACCCTCCATGGGCAGGAGACAGCCCCCTTCCTCCTCACTGGATCTAGGGATAGCAGGGAAAGACATGAAAATCTGAGTTCTCCGTCTCTAAGCCACTTGACTAGGATATCTGTGCTTTCTTCTTTTTTTTTTCTTCTTTGTTTAGTTTAGTTTTGTTTGTTTTGAGAGAGGACCTCACTATGTAATCCTGGCCAGCCTTGAACTCATTATGTAGCCCAGACTGGCCTTGATTTTACAATCCTCCTTCTTGAGCTTTCCAAGTACTTGGATTACAGGCATCCACTACTGAGAATATCTGGACTTTCAAACCTAGGAAATCAGTCTTTTCATTGTGCTGAAACAGTGACCCCACATGACTCCAAATGGTTCTGGGTTGCTCCAGATTTCTCCACAGTTTGATGAGCGTTCAGAGGGCCATCTGCTATCATTGCACAACTAAAGGACGGAACCTTCCAGAGCTTTCAGGTATTAGAATTATCAAGGAAGGGAGGAGGTTTGGGCCAAATTTAAAAAAAAGTAAATTATGCACCCATATGACATAGATTTATGAGTGAAAAGCATCCTTAACCAGCTGTGGGTGTTTTATCTGTATTAGGAAGACAAAATGAATATCTCCCTTGCCCTTGAGTGGCCTATGTCCTTTTCCTGTCCACTTCCTCTAGAAGGAGTGAAAACCACACACACTTATATAATCCTGTGATTTGAAGGTGCAGCCATAAATTTATGCAGTTTGGAGAGTGTAACAGAGGAAAAAGAAAGGGATAAAAGAATATTTGTGAACTATTTTGAGACCCTTTAAGAATATAAAGTCATTTTCATCTTTAGTATCTCCATACACCAAAATAGCAGGTCAAATTGTTGCCAGTCACCTAGGGTCCTTTTGCTCAACTTAGATGGAAATCATGAATGGCAAAGTGCAGTTCTGCCAGCAGTCCTGATGTCACCAGTTGACACCAGGTAATGCTGGATACCAACAGGTGACACAGCCAGCTACTGGTCACTGCTGCTTCTGGCCATCACTGTCCAGTGCCAGTTTGTGCTGTACATTGCAGGTCGACAGCCACGTGCTTGTCTCTGCTGCTAGCCTTTGCTAGCTGCTGGTCTCTGGAGCTCCTCAGTGTTAACAGCTCTGAGTGTTTAATGCCCTTTCTTTGGAAACCAACTGCTCTGTCCACACTACTCAAGATAAAATAGATTTACAGGACTGTTGGAGCCCACAGCACCCAGGTTTATAGGAACACCAAAGTGAGTCTTTATTTTAGCAGTACCTGTGCTGCAGTGGAGGAAGGCCAATACACAGGAGGGTGCCCTCCAGGATGAACCTGAGAAGTGGCTGAGGAATGCTGCTGAGGTAGCAACTGCAGGCCTGCTTCAGGGAGGGGCAGGGCTGAAAACTTGCTGTGAATGTTGGGTATGTAAATAAGGGAACCAGATCCCTCCCTTCCTGATCTTAGCTACTCCAGGGTGTCCTTCCCTTCTTCAAAGAAGCAACGGTATCGTCTGAAGTGGTGGGTGAGGGAAGGTGCCACACTCCCTGTGTGGCTGCACTCATGTTGGAGTGGAAAATGGTGGTTTGGTAGCCAGGGAGGACACTGAGGCAAACTGTTCTAGTCCACTGGGGCGCAAGGGGGAACAAAGGGAAGTGAGGGGGAGGGGAAGGCAGTTGCTGGTCAAGCCACCCCCACCCCACCCAGCAGGGAAAAATGAGAGCCAGGTGCTTCTCTCGCCTCAAACCACCTGAGATAGTTAACCGATTATGTCAGCGTGAGTGAGAAACGCCTAACTAAATTGGGTCAGGCTAGCTCTGGGTGTGGCTGAAGGGATTTACTGAAGACAGAAGACCCACCCTGGGCGTGCGGCACCAACCAATAGGCTAGCCGCCTGAATGGAATAAAAGGGAAACAAAGAAGGAAGGCGGAGGGCTTTCGGTCTTCAGGGTCTTCAGCTTCCGTCAGCCTCCTGATACGGACTCGCACAGAAACCACAGTGAGCTCCAGGCCTTCCACTGGATCCTTCGGATCTCCAGCGTACAGGCAGCCCCTCTGTGCTGTTCTATACTTGACTCTCTGGGTGGCCATTGTAAGCCTGTCCTGTAAATCCTTATATACTTGTATACCTTGTATTAAGTGTTTTTCTAGTAAGCACTGATACACTATCTTTTAAAAAACATCATTTTGATGGGTCAAATAGTCAGATATTGGCAATTTTATATGTTCTTCCCTCAAAACATTCATTGCTAGTAAATCAGAAATGTCTACATCTCTTTAAATATTGCTACAGTGTCCTTTCATAATTGCCTTCAGCTATGGTTTGAATGTTTCGGTTCCTCCAAAATTCCTATTGAAACTAGAAGTAAAAGTTACAGGAGGCCATTTGTTTTGACTGAGCTCCTTGACAAAGTCCAGAAGACCAAACTAAAATAGTTACTCATGCCAACCTTCCACTCATTCATCTGACCTGACAGAAGAGAGAGCTAGTATACAAATCCCCAAACAGCGCAGTTTTAGGTGGCATGACAAGGAAGTTCTTGTGGCCCAACCCTTGCAAAAACATACCCTGAAGTAACCTGATGGTGACCAGTCAGCTTTTTTCCTATTGTTCTGTTTCCTTGGTCCCACCTTACAAACGCCACTGTGCTTTCGTGTCCATCCGGGCCTTGCTTTGTTTTGTGGACTGAGGCTGTGCAGCCGGGCATGGTAGGTAACTCATGCCTGTCATCCCATTGCTTGGGAGGCTGAAGCGGGGAGATTAGAAGTTGGAGTCTAGCCTGAGCAACTCAGCAAGTAAAATTTAAAAACTTGTAAAGTGTAGGCCTGGGGGTGTACCTCGGTGGTGGAGTTCTTAGAATGCATAAGGCCTTTGGTTCAACTCTAGTACAGAAAATAAAAACAAAACCAAAAAAGGCTCCAAGTCCTGAATCATGAAGTCAATTAGATTATGAGTCAGCATCTGTGGAGGATTGGGTCCAAAATCAGATACCAAAATCTGTGGATGTTCAAATACCTTATGTAAAATGATGTCCTATTTGCATATAACCTGTGTACATCCTTCTGTACACTTTTTTTTTTCTTTTTTGCAGTGCTGAGAATTGAAACCAGGACTTCGTGCTTGCTAGGCAAGTGCTCCACCTGAGCCACACCTACAGCCCCTTTCTGTACACTCTAAATCATCTCTAGATTATTTGTAACACTACAATTTCCGTGCTATGTAAATTGTTACAATGCTGTATTGTTTGGGAAACAATGACAAGAAACTGGGCATTGATGTTTCAGGTCTATAATCCCAGCACTCAGCAGGCTGAAGCAGAAGGGTTACAAGTTCAAGGCCAGCCTGAGCTACAGAGTAAGTTCAGAGCCAGCCCAAATTACATAGCAGGACCCTATCTCAACAAGACAAAACAGGAAATAATGTCAAGAAAAAGTCTCGACATCTTTAGTACAGTTTGTAAAAATATTTTCCTTACTTTATTATTATTTTTTTTCTGGTGCCAGGGATCAAACTCAAGACCTTGCACTTGCAAGGCAGGAGCAGTGCCACTGAGCTAAATCCCCGGCTTGTGAAAGTATTTTCAATCTGAAGTTAGTTGAATCTACAGACACAGAATCCACAGATATGGAGGACCAACTGTTTGTCTTTTGACAAAAATTTAACCTCCAGTCCAGTAGTGTTCGGAGGTGGCACTTTGGGAAGAGGTCAGCTCACAGGGGCTTCTCCCTCAGGAGTGGGGTTGAGGCTTTTCCAGAAGAGGCTTTGTGCAGCATTTGGCCTCAGGGCCCTCCTGCCCCTTTTGCCTGTGAAGAACAGCATTCCATCCCAGAAGGGGAAGTGAGCCCTCACCAGACATCCAGCCTGCTGGACCTTGATCTACACTCCCGTCCTCCAGAACTATGAGAAATAAATTTTCACTGTTTACAAATTATCCTGTCATAGGCATTTTGTTATAGCAGCACAAATGTACTAAGATACCTTCTTTTTTTTTTGGTACCAGGGATCGAACTCGGCTCCTTGTGCTTGCCCAGCAGGCAGCAAAACCGCTGAGCTAAATCCCAGGCCCCTAAGACACCTTCTTATGCTTTTAGTAATGTTTGAATGATGCAACACATATAATAATAATAATATATAATAACTTTAATTTTATCCAAAAGGATTTATCAAATCAGAAAATACAGCTGGGTGTGGTGGTTCACATCTGTAACCCCAGTACTTGGGAGGCTGAGGCAGGAGGATCGCTGGGAGTTTGAGGCCAGTCTGGGCTACACAGTGAGTTCAAGGCCAGCCTGAACCACATAGTAAGACCCTGTATCAAAAATGAAACAAAACAAAATCAGAAAATATACCAGTAGAAAAGTGCTAAAGAAGTAATGACGTAAATGGGAAATTCAAGAAGAAAAATGACTAATATACACTTAAAAAGATTTTTCACTTTCTTAATACTCAAACATTAGTACCACTTTTCAGTTGTCAATCTGTGTTGTTTTTGTTTTTATTTTTAAAATACGAATGTATAACCTTTACTAAATATTACTGTTAGGTTTTTAACTTACATCTATGTGTTTCATCATGACATTCAATATTATGAAGCTTTTAGGAAAAAGCCAATGGGGCATGAGCTGCTTCAACCTCACTGAGGCACTTTGGTAACAGGAATAAAAAGTGTGGAGTTGGCTGTGTCGTCTGTCTGGAATCCCACTTCTGGAAATTTGTCCTAAGGAGTTTATCATGGATGTGCACTTATGTTTACTATAATTGCAAAGAATATACATTACGGTGCTTTTATGGTGTTAGCAAATGAGAAGTAAACTACATGGCCAGTGACAGAGCTAAACTAGGGTATTTTGACAGAATGCACAAAAATGTTGTTTTTAGAATTCAGAAACGACCCGGAAAAGTGCTCAAAAACATTAACTGAAAAAGATGTTTACACGACAGCATGCATAGTGTGGTACCAGCTGTGTAAGTGCACACGCGTCTCTTGAGAAGCAGGCTGCCATTCCCGCTGTGCGGGATGAGCTCTCCAAAGAAGGCATGAGCTGATGAGAGTGGAAGCAGAGCTGGGGGTCGCACCCCAAGCGTGGCCCAGCCACAGCTGCGCACCCTGAGGCAGGGTCACAGGCATCCAGGGGAGGTAGCATCCTTCTCTGCATTCTCTCAAAGTTCTATGTGTGTGTGTGTGTGTGTGTGTGTTTTGAGACAGAGTCTCACTCTGTAGTCCAGGCTGGCCTTGAATTTACTGTGTAGCCCAAGCTGGCCTCAAACATGGTAATCCTCCTGCCTCAGCCTCCTGAGTGCTGGGATTACAGGTGTGCGCCACCATGTCCAGGGACTACAGATAGTTGTGCTAGAAGGGCTGGAAGTGTGACCAACATGTATTTTCTTCTCTTGGATGATGTAGTTTTCCCCCTATGTTTTCTTCAGTGAATAAGAATTACTATTCCAAAAGAAAAAAATTGTTTTGAAATGATACCTTTTTTTTTTTTCCAAATGTTATCTTTTTAAAAGCAGGAAGTCAGTGATGGTCAAAGCTGGATGATGGGTCTATGGGGATTCACTGTACTTTTCTCTTGTTTTCATTTGAGATTTTCCAATAAAAGTATCTTTTCTGACACTCTCATAGACACAATATTTTATAGAACTTGTGTGTTCTGAAAGTATGAATCCATATCTTTCATCATAACTGGAGCTTTGTTTCCAAAATCTCTAAACTACTTAGTCCAAGGCCTGAAGAGTCTAAGATAAAATTTCAAGCTATGCAATGCTCTTATTTAACATGGAATATTTAAGCAAGATTAATAAAAACCTTTCAGAGTCTGAAACACCCCAGGTTTACCTCAAGGACCCATGTACAACCTAAGCCTGTGGAGTTTTTCAATTTGTAAAAGTTGTTCCTGGCTGGTAGTTTCCATCTCCAGCAGGATAGCATTTCAGAGGCAGACAAAGATACTCTCACCTTGCCTCCTTTGTCCGTTTCTTCAAGTACATACAATATTTTTTAAATGATGAACTCTTTATTTGATAGTTGTGAAAAGCCAAATTGTTGCTTTCTGAAATGCTAGCTTAAAAATCCAGTCTTTCTAAGCTAAATTCCCCTCATGCTTCAATCCATAGTTAGGGGAAGGTTTTCTCTTAACAAAAAATGTAAACTTTTTGGTTTATTCCTGTTCCACCATTAGCTAACTGAGGTTATCTCTTTTAGCTTTGTCTAAGTTATTTCTTCATTGCTGAGGCACAATACCCAACACCTACAAATTAAAGGAGAAAAGGTTTATTTTGGCTCACAATCCAAGTCCAGAATGGGCTGCCTCCAAAGCAGGCTGGCAGGGTTGAAGGGCCTGATGGAGGAAAAGAACCTTCCTGGCATGGTGGCAGGAAGCAGAGGGATCAAGGGAGGAGGAGGGAGGGCGATAGACCTTCCAGGCCACACCCCTAGTGACTGCCTCCTCTCAGGAGGTTTTACTCTTCACCTCACACTGAGCCATAAGCTCCTCAGTGGACTATTCCATTGATGAGTATCACGGCCCCATGTTCCGGTCACCTTCCAAAAGCCCACCTACAAGTGCATGAGGGTTAGGGGGACATCTAGATATTAACCCTAACAGGCTTGATCCAGAATTTTTCCTTTTCAACTTGACTCCAAGGATTTAAGAGCAGCCAAATCAAATTTTACCTCTAGGCCTCAGACCTACGCATCCAATTTCTCTAGACTTCTAACGTCATTTGAAGATTTCCCAGCCACTTCAAATCCAGCTTGTTCAGTACTGAATCCTCCCCTCCTCTCCCCAACCTAATTATCTGGGGTTCTTCTTCTCAATCAATGGCTTCATAGGGCTGGGGATTTAGTTCAGTGGTGCCGCTGCCACCTGCCTTGCAAGCGGAAGGTCCCAAGTTTGAATCCCCGGTACAAAACAACAACAACAACAACAAAAACCCTAAAAATAATGAATGGCTTCACTATCCCCCAAATGGTTCAAATTAGAGATTAGCGTCACTATGCTTTCCCCTCCCTCTCCATATCACATGCTCCCCATCCCCACTCCCGGGCAGCCAATCTTGTTCTAACTCATCAATGGCCTTTGGCTTTGTCTCTATCTTTCTACTTCTTCTATTGCAGACCTGGGCAAAGGCAACAAAACATCTGGATCTAACAGCTGCACCTGCCTGCCCATGGATCTCCCCACATTTCCTCTTGTCCTCCTTCAAACTGTTCTCTCCCCCAACAGCAGGAGCGATCTTTAGAAAAGCAAATCAGATAATGTCACCTCTTCAAAGGATTTCCATGATTTTTAGGATAAAAATAAAATCCTATACAGTATAAAGTCTCCAAGGCATAACATGGCCCCTGCCTACCTTAGCAATGCTGTTTCTGTCAGTTTCCTCAAACACCCTGCAGCTACTTCCAGCCTAAGGACTTGAATACGAGGTTTCCTTTATCTAGAAAGTTCTGGATTCCCCAGACCCCACAGCACTCCTAATTAATTCCCACAGTCATCAAGAATTAAGCAGCAGTTAAATGTAGATCATATCTTAGGGCGAGCAAAGTACCACTGTTGTGCTCTCTATTTGACAGAGCAGCCCTGAGGTGCTAAGAAGTGAAATAACTTAGCCACAACCCCATGTCTATTACCTGGCAAAGCCGGGATTCAAAACTAGGGATCTGTGCTCTTAAATATTATTCTCTGCTACTCTATCATTTCAGCCAGGACTTTCTTCCCCACAGACCTCAAAATGTACTTGTTGAATAAATGGGAAAAGCAGAAGAGGAAAGGTGAAGGAAGATTCTCAGCCTGTACGTGTCAAACCGCACACCATAGTTGATTTCTATGTTCTTAGTCTGATGCTTACTCTTATAATTGGTCAAAGATTCGATGCCTTCAGTCTGACATCTTTTGTGCAGGAAGGTGTTTCCTGGTGGGCCTTTAGAAAGGGCAAAAGAAGAGCCGTTGAGGATTACTTTTATATGCCAGGAGATAAGTGGCAGGCACATATGAATTTGAAGGCATTTTTAGTAAATGTGGAACTGCAGCAATCTAGAGCATTTCTGGTCCTAACAGCAGAGGCAGGTGGCTTGGGATAAAGCATCAGCATTATTACCAGAGGGTCTGGTTCAAAGACGATGTTTTTGAAGACATTCAGGAGGCTCCCTATTAATGTTTAGCAAAGAGTGTCTTGCTAATGATACTAGCCAGACCATCTGAGACACAAGAATCATTCACATTATGGACAGGCAGGGCAGAGGCATGAGGCCTCAAAGAGGGGCAAGCTCTGGGGATGAGTGGGGGTCTGCAGGAAAGGAGGACTGAGGGGCAAGAACAGTAGGTGAGGCTGTCAGTGATGGCTGGACCAGCCCAAGGCTTGAAGCTGTGCTAAGGGATTCGGACAAGATGGGTACAATATGGGCGTGTTAGGGTTCTCCAGGAAGCCAATAGGCTATACCTTTCAGAGATTTAGAGAGACCATAGCTCAGTGATAGAACATATGCCCAACATGTGCAAGGCCCTGGGTTTGATACCCAGCACCATACACACAAAGCATATGTTATATTATATATATATATATATATATATATAGAGAGAGAGAGAGAGAGAGAGAGAGAGAGAGAGAGAGAGAGCAAGGTTTATTTGTATATAAAATATATATCAAATCAGGGCTGAGGGTGTAGCTCAGTGGTAGAACACCTACCTAGCATGGCCAAGGTCCTAGGTTCAATCCCCAGCACCACACATGCACAGAGACACAAATGTTTATTATATAAAATTATATTTCTCTGACCATTAGAGAACTGCAAATTAGAAGAACACTAGATTTAGTGGCATCACACCTGCATTGTAAGCACAACGTCCTGAGTTCAATCTCCAGTACAGGTTAAAAAATAAGACTAGACTCCATTTTGCTCCAGAAAGAAGGGCTATCTATCATCAATAAATCAAATAATAACAAACGCTGGCAAGGTTGTGAGAGAAAAAAGAAAACTTCAGCATTGTTGGTGGGAGTGCAGACTGGTGCAACCACTGTGGAAATCAGTGTGGAGATACCTCAAAATCTAAAAATAGAAATTCCCTTCAACTCAGCTCTTCCCCTTCTAGGTATCTTCCCAAAAGAGTTAAAGATACCATATTATAGGGATCCATGCATACCCATATTTATAGCAGCACAACTCGTAATAGCTAAATCTTGACTGCAGCCTATTTGTCCATTAGCAGATGAAAGAATAAATAAAATGTGGTATTTATACACGATGGAGTACTACTCTGCTATAAAGAAAGGTACATCTGAGTCATCTGTAGGAAAATGGATGCACCATGGAACTGTATGTTAAGTGAGATAAATCAGACACTGAAGCTTAAATATTGCATGATTCCTCTTATATGAGAAACCCAAAGCATATACAACTAAAGAATGAAATAAGAGATAGATAATAGGAAACAGAGCGATAGCTCTTTTGCAAATGGGAAGGGCACCAAAAGGTGGAGAGAGTGAGGAGGGAGGGGAGATAGTGGGGAAGAGGAAGTAAAGAGAATTAAAATGTGTTATGTACACATCCCCACAATGAGTGTAATCATTGTACGCTGTAGACAGGTTTGAATAAAAATAAAAATTTGAAATAAAAATAAATATGTATTATATAATATATATGGCATGTTTTTCTATAAAGCAGATATAAGCTATCTAGGCAGAGAAAGAGAACAGACATTTTAAGAAATTAAGTCATGCACTTTTGAGGGTTAACAAGCCCAAATCCACAGAACAAAGCAGCAGACTGGAGATTGAGTTGATGTGACAGCCTGGAATCTGAGGCTGGAAAATCTGGGAGAATTTCTGTGCTGCTGTCTAGAAACAGAATTTCTCCTTTGGGAAACCTCGGTTTTTGTTCTTAAGGCCGTCAAAAGTTTAGCTGAGGCCCACCAACACTGTGGAGGAGAATCTGCTTTGCTGTAAGTCAACTAATCATAGATGTGGATCATATCTAAAAGAAACACCTCTAGGGCCAAGGATATTATTAGCTCAGCAGTACAGCGTGTGCTTTGCTTGGCTGCAGCCCTGGGTTCAGGCCCCAGCACATCAAACAAAACCACCTGTGCAGCAACGTGTACACTAGTATTTGACTAAGCAAACTCATCCCCACAAGCTAGACAAGTTGACACATACAATTACACATCACTGTGGGGAAACACAAGCATAGACGACCAGTGGGCAGTTTACATATTGGTTTATAGACCTAAAGTTCTGGAAGGACAGCAGGACTGAAAAACTCGAAATTATGAGGTTAGTGAAATTCCCCAAATAGAGTGACAGTGAAAGATAGAGAGAGTGCTGAGGGAGGACAGTGGGAGACATCAACATCTTGGGGGGAGGGATGAGGAAAGAGATGTCTTGAGAGAGACGAAGAGCTGGAGAAACATGAAAACAGCATGAAGTCACAGGAGCCCAGGGAGGGGAGAGAGAAAAAGCAGCTGCCAAGAAAGGCAAGGACCAAGATGTTCTGCATTTAGGACAGCCCTGGTGATGTCCACAAGCAAGTTATCCCTGAGAGAGGCAAGGACAGAGTCTCTGAATTCAGGTATTTTGAAAATTTTTGGCTGAGAAAAGAAGGGCAAGAAGTGAGAACCAAAGGTGGATATGGATGGGAAAAGTTTCTGGTTTTATTTTTGAAACAGGATTTTACAATGTACCCCAGGGTGGTCTTCAACTCATTACTCAGGTTTCCTTGAAATTGTGGTGACCTCTTGCCTCAGGCTTCTGACTGCTGGGATTGCAGGCAGGTGCTGCCACACCTGGCTGGATAGAAAAGGGGTGTGTGTGTGAGCACATGCACAAATGCATGTCCATTTGAGACAGAAATTTTTTGGGGGGGTACGGGGGATTGAACTCGGGACCTTGTGCTTGCAAGGCAGGCACTGGAACCACTGAGCTAAATCCCTGGGCCAAGATAGAATATTTTTTAACAGGGACACTTGCCAATCTTTCTGTACACATGGCAGCACATAATGAGTACACTGATTTGTGGCATTGGTACATGTATTTAACACATCTCAACTCTTTTTACTTCCCCATCCCTTTCTCCTTCCCTCTTTCCCTCCTCCTCCATTTCTTGCACCCCTTTCCATTTGCAAAAGACCCACCTCCCTGTTCCCCATTATCTAGAAATAGAGCATACTCATGTTCAGAGAGGAAGGGACAACAAGAGAAAGAGGGAGAAAAACGAAGTTACAGGAAACAAGGGCTAAGTGATGAAGCGTGGTTCCAGAGGAGCCAAGAGGGGTGGGATCTAGGACACAAGTAACCAAGGACTGAGAGAGGCATGGGTGGTGACAGATGGCAGTTGTCAGAGGAAGGCAGGCTTCCACGAGTGTAGCAGAATGATAAATCCTGGAGTTACTCATTGTTCTTTTGCTGTACAAGTGTCACTGGTGGTCCTCTGCCGAATCACCCCCCTTCAGAAATGACAGGTGTGAATAATCCAAAAGAATTATTTCAATAATGGCAATTTTAGGCATTTGTGTCAGTGAGCAAAAGTTCTAGGAAAAGAGATATTTTATTACAGCTCAAATTATACTATATATTTTCTCTGCTTACTCAGCAACTTAGTTCTGACCTTTTCTCAAAAATAGTCACAATGGCTAAAATGTTAAATACATGGCAATGTAAACAATCTGAGACATACTGTTAAACTAATAATGGTCAAGTTATAAAACATTTCATGAAAGAATGTAAATATTTCTAAATAGAATTGATGAATCTTGTAAAATTATTTTAATCAATGATTACTAAAGAATGAATAGTTTCAGAGCACGTAATGTTAAAGTCTATAATAAAAGTCAAATTTATTTTAAAATGGAATGAATTAATTTATTGTATTTTTGGGAGAAATAGGCTATCCATATAGAGAAAATGTGCCCAAAATAATTGTGTACAAATACAATTATTATGAGCAAAGTTAGTATCACCAATCAGTGGAGGGTTCTTTGGCTCAATTCAGATAAAAATCATGATTAGATGGAGTGCAGCTCTTTAGCGTTAACAGCCCGGAGCTTTGGTGTCAGTGACTCTTAGCTCTTGGTGTTCGTGGACCCCAGGACTCTCCTGGCAGCTGGAACCAGCAGCTACTGGCAACTTTTCCAGTAAACAGAGCAGGTGGCTCCTGGCGGTTCTCCACTGCTCTCTGTGTTCTCTGGCTGCTACTTGCCCTCAGGGTCACCAGCCCCAGCTGCTATCATTTCAGTGCCAGTGGGCTTCTCTCTGTGCTAAGCTCACCCTGCTCTACTCAGGATAGGAATCAGAGACAGAAATACTCCACCTGAAAGGAGCTTTATTGGGACTTAGGGAGAAGCACAAGAGGGAAGAGGGCATAGGCTGACCCACTAAGGGCCTGGGGAAGTTGTTTATACAGAATAAAGAGGCAGCCCGGCACACATACAGTGTCAGCCTTTGTGTAGAGGAGGGACTCCTTACAGATTTGGCTGAGGATGGCTGCAGGGGCTCAGAGTCACTTGGTGCAGCCAAAACAGATATCTTCTGGAGTTGCTTTGAGGTGTCTGACGCAGTTGTGGCCAACTGCAAGGCATTTGGGGCAGCCACGGAAGAAAAAAGAAAAATAAATAGAAGTTCCTCTTGGAGAGCATTAGGCTTCATCTCCTATTTTAAGAGTGAGATTTTTCCAGATCAGAGGATGGTCACGTTTAAGGCATCTACAAAGACCTTGTGGAGCTCGATCCTGGTCACAATGAGGAGGCACAGGTCCCTTCTCCTTTGGCCCCATGTTCTCTCACAATAGGGAGAAGTTGGTACATTCCTGCCCCTCCATGCTGTCTCTCATCTCTGCCTCCAGTCTTAGTCTTTTTGTTCCTATAATAGAATACCTGAGCCTGAGTGATTGATAAAGAAATGAGGTTTACTTTGACTCACAGTTCTGGATGTCGAAAGCACAGTGCCAGAATCTTCTCTGCTTCTAGTGAGGGCTTCCTGCTATTAGACTCATGGCAGAAAGCACTGAGGGCAGCCTTGCTTTATGACAACTTACTCTCTTGGTAATCAATCCAGTCCCGAGTGAGCAAGAACGCACTCCCTCGAGAAAAAGTGTTAGTCCATTCAAGAGGGCCCCACCCCATGACCCAGGCCCCTCCCACTAGGCTCCACCCCCCAACATTGCTGCACAGAGGAAGTGAACCTCTGGGCCACACCTCCAAACTACAGCGCCTTCCTGTGAGACCCTGGCTCCCACACACTCATGGTCACTTCCCAAACCCTGCACAGATTTCCCGGCCTTGTGTTGAACTCCCTCTCTCTAGTAAGAGGTACTTACTAGGGGAAACTAGTTTAATCCTGGGATAGAAGGCTGGCCCAGGGGTGCTACATTTTGACATGAGGAATGAATCTTTAATGGTGGCATTTCAGACATAAATCAGAAGACGGGATGTGAGGAATGGAGATTAAAAATGACCTTGTCTGTCTGATTACCTGGTCTTGCTACTAAGCAGAAGAAATTAATTGTGGAAAACAAATTAATAAAGGAAAGAAAGCAAGATTATATCAAAGACAACACACATCAGTGAGTTAAGAATCATTGGCACTTCCAGAATTTGTGTATTTGAAGAGAATAGGGGCCTAGCTAGGTTGAAGAGTCATCCTTGAAGGTGCTTTTAAGTGACTTTTATTTAAAATTTTGATTAAAATGTTAATTGTCCCCATTAAAGAATGGGGTAAGATAGTCGATGGAGATTACTGAAAGATGTTAAACCATTCCCCAACTTTCCTGACCTGGTGCTCCCCATTTACAAGCAGGTAACATATTTATTGAGCATCTAATTTTGCAACATTCATTAAATCTTTCTGAAATATAAATATGCAATTTCTTCACATACAGTATTATATGAACTTCTTTTTCCATTTGGAAAGATATAGTAGAATAGTGGAAATCATCTCCAACATTTGTGAATGACATTAACACATTACTCCTAAGTAGGAGAGTATTAGGTCATTTTCCATTACTATAGCTAAACTCCTGAGCCTGGCTATTTTACAGAGAAGAGTTTTATTTAGCACATACCTTTGGAGGCCACAAATCCAAGAGCAGGCAGCCCTATCAATTCAGGCTCTGGTGAGGCCCCTCGGCACATCCCATCAAGGTGGCTGTTGTTACCACAGCAGGCAAGGGAGGCACAAAGGAAGACAGGAAGTCCAAGAGATTCAGGGTCGGCTCACTTTTAAAACAACTCTCTCTCTCAAGAGCTAATGAGGGTCTTGCGCGAAGGCCATCAGTTCCTTCTGTGGGCACTGTCCCCTATGGTCTAATCACTTCCCGGTCACCTGCACCTCAAAGACTCTATGCCACCTTCCAACACGGCCTCACAGAACCAAGCTCCTGACATGGGAGCTCTTGGGGACATATTCAGCCCATAACCAAAGCACAGTAAAGAAAAATCTAAGTCACTTGATCTTTCCATACAGTTCAATCATGAAGCAGTGAAAAAACAAATCTCCTTAGGAATTTTTCTCAGATCTGAAATCATCATACTTCTTTTACACAGTCTTATAAACATATTCATCCGATTGTCTCATTTACATCCATTCATGGATTCTGTATAGACACAGAAACCTTTATTCCACTCTGAAATATAGCCACTTACCTACAGGTGCTATGTAATCACAGAAACACAGAACGCACCTCCTGGTATGACCCCAAGAGCACACAGATTCATGTTTTTTCTATCTGTGTACTTATACATGCACCTTGATAACAAGACCATAACAGAATAGTTGATGTAGGAAAAATATTAATCAGAAAGGGACCCTATTTTCAAATATTTCTACCATAAAAAGAACCACTAAAAATGGTTTGGAGGCACATGTGGCGACGCATGCCTGTAATCCTAGCTACTCAGGAGTCTGAGGCAGGAGGATCACAAGCTCCAGGCCAGCCTGGGTAACTTAGCAAGACCTTGTCTCAAAATAAAATTTAAGTTGGGGATGTAACTCAGTGGTAGAGCATGTGTGGCCCTGGGTTTGGTCCCTAGTCGTCCAAAGAGGAGGGGGCAGGGGACTGAGCATTATATCTCTGCATGTGGTAAATTATAAAGTGACATCCTGAGTTTTCACTGGCCCAAGTGATTCCCTGATCTTGCCCAACTCCTCCACGAATACACGAGGTGAGGAGGCCTGCCCCCAGTCACACCAGGACCAAGCACAGCTTCTTCAGGCTGGTGAGAGGCTGGGGACTCTAGGCAGTCAGCTCTTTGTTGACCAAGGACTTTGTATCGCAGATTTAAAACAGTGTGTGGCATGGAACACACAGTCGGAAGACGATGGCCAGAAGATGATCCAGGCTTTGGACTGGTGCTTCTGCTAGATGTCTTGGGAACTGAGGCTCTGGGTAAATTCAGGCCATGCCTTCGGAACCGTTCGTGACCAGTTAGGTTCTAGGTACCAGAGATATTGCTGCCTGGTTTGTTACAATGCATATTTGAAAAAGAGAGGGGCCCTATAACTCAATTTAATAAGCAGTTTCATTTAGTTAACCCTCCTTAAGAAATCTCATTCTGCCAGGTGTGTGGCACATGCCCATAATCCCAGTGCTCTGGGAGGCTGAAGCAGGAGGATCACAAGTTGGAGCACAGCCTGGGCAACTTAGCCAGACTTTGTCTCAAAATATAATCCAAAATAATTTTAAAAGGGTTGTGGTTGTAGCTCAGTGTGAAGGTCCTGGGTTTAGTCACCAGTACTGCAAAACAAACAAAACTAAACCTCTCACACCACAAGTACTTAAAGTCCAAAGCCCACTCCAAGATTTCTGTGAATTACGTAGGATCATTTTTCTATGTTCTGTTGTCACCATCGTGGCCCAGTGTAGGAATGTCATCATTCCCGTGCCTGGTTTCTGTTTTGCACATGTTGACCCACCTGTAGAACCTTCCTCAGTATTCACAAACACTCATGGGAATAATAATGTTTTAGCAAACTTGACTGAGGTTTTAGGGAAGTGGAGGAATTTCATTTACTGGGAAGAACTGCAGCACAGCTACATCAACGGAACAAAAATAACTGCAGGAGCCAGATGTCATGGTGCACTCCTGTAACTGCAGTCCTTTGGGAGGCTCAGACAGGAGGATTGCAAGTTTGAGCCCAGCCTGGGCAACTTAGTGACTTACCAAGATCCTGTCTCAAAAAATAAAGAGTTGGGGATGTAGCTCAGCGTGAGGGCCTTGGTTCAGTCCCCAGTACTGAGAAAACACGCAAAAGTAAACTGTAGGTAAATATTAAGGAGTCCTATTTATTGAAATCTTTCTGAGACCCCATCATCAGAGAATTTTTATTAATTCAGTCCAATGTCTCCTCTCTTCCTCCTTCACTTCGCATTCCTGCCCTCTTCTCTTATTGTCAGAGCACTCCAAACTCTTGTCCTCTTTCTTTGATACCTATACCAAACTCAGCTCTAGGTGTTTTTGTTTTTTTGCAGACCCAAATCTGTAAGGGTGCTCAACACAGGGGGAAAAAAAGTTCCTTCCTTAAGACCCATCCTCAAAAGACAATTTTTTCCTTAGTTGCGAACAATTTACTGGGGTTTAGTTTATTCAGCAGTTCTAGGCATTACAAGGTATTTATTTTATCAGTCTTACATGTTTTGGGGGAAACAGTCTAAATCTTAGCCAGAAAAAGAGATACAATCAGCTTTTGCACGCACTTCATTGTAAGGCAAAGGAAATGAAGGCTCAGTGGAAGAGTGCAGTCTGTGGAGCACTGCAGCGCTGGGCACTATTTATTCCTCACAAGCTAACAAGCACCTGCTAGCACGCATTTCCCTTGTGAGTCACACCCGTGAGGCGCCCAGGCTGCTGGGGACTCAGTGACCACGGCCAACCGCTCCACCCTCAGCAACTTTGCGTTTACAGAAACCCAGAGCACCCAATCTCTCTTCTCTACAGGAGGACATAGCTCAGACCTCTTGCTCTGCTTTTGCAGGAAGAGGCTTTCACGTGATCTCGCGTGTACTTTATGATCATGCCTGTTTTCTTTGGCCAAAGGCTTGGGTCTGGAGCATGTTTAACTAAAATATGAGGGGACTCGAATTCTCTTTCTAGTTTTTTTAATTTCTGAAACGAAGCGAAAAATACACTTTTGAAAAAGAGCAGAGGGGCCTACAATTCAAAAAGCACAGGCTCCTCGAGATATTCCAGCCCGACAGGACCTGATTCCACGAATACTGAAGCTGCAAGGCCCCAGATGCGGCGCGACACCAGGCGGACTCAGCTGCGCCTAGAAAGACTGAGCTCAGGGGTTTGGGCGAGGGATCAGCCGGGAGTCTCCACTCAGGTTCGCAGAGCCCACCTGCGAAGCCGAGCCGGAAAATGTTCACTCCTCCCGCGCATGCCTCACGGAGAGGGGCGGGGAGGGGCGGAGCCAGGGCACGCACATGAAATCACCGCCCCGCCGTGACGTCTAGATACGCGACGCGTCGCCACGCAATGAAAATCGGGAAAAGGGGCCGAGCCGGCTGGCTTCCGTTGAGACGACGACTGCCGCGGCTTCCTCAGGCGGTTGCCGATGGGTCCCAGCCGCGCAGGCCGGCGCTAGCGAGGCGGCCGGCGCACGGTGAGTGCGAGCCCGGCTTCTGGCCCCTCTTCCCGGGGAAGTCGTCCGCAGTAGCCCCGCTGTCCTTTCGCCAGCTGCCGGTCACCAGAGCCCAGCCGTGTCCGCAGAGAGGGGTGGGACAGTCCGGGACGGGCGGCCTGGGGAGCACTAGCCCGTCCTCGGGCTCCCTGCTGCCCACCCAGGGTTGCCCAGAGCAATTGGGTTCTCCGCTTAGAAGGTGGCCTTGACCATTCCTCCTTTCTCCTGGACACCCGGACCCGACTTTGACCTCCTTCGTACTTCCGTTTTCTGGTTTCCTGCCGTCTGTTTATAATCCCAGGCCTCTTAGAGCCCTTCACAGTGTTTCCCCGGTCCCTCAGGCACACTTTCCTTTAGTGAAATTGCTAGAAGGAGTTTAATAAACTCATCGGAGTTAAAACTGATTTCTCCACATAGCTTTTCTCTTCTAAAATGTGCCTTCTGTCCTACAGTTGTGGCACGGACAACTTAACTTCACCTCCCACTGTACCGAGGAAATAAATGATAAGAACCCTGAATTGCAGTGATGAGTATTTATACCCACAACTGCCGACCACACACTTGGGTTTATTTCTTGCCGCTAGTTTATCCTGTGACCTTGAGCTAAAGCCACTTAATCGGGGTATTTACCTGACTCAAATGTTGCGGAGCCTAAGGAATTTAGTATTTCTTAAGAGCTGTAAGTTTCAAGTGAAAAGGAATGCCTTCCTAAAGGATGTTGCTTATTTTTGCGCCTGCCCAGCATCCTTAGTTTTATATATATCCTGCTGCATTAAAAATGCCAAGTGATATTTGTTAAGAAGTGTTCCTTAAAAAAAAAAAGAAAGAAAGAAAGAAAGAAAGAAATGCCCCTGTTGTAGGCTTGCTGTGCGGCTTTGCTGCATGAGCAGATTTTTGCCTTAAAGCTGATCTGTTTAGGGTTCATTGTTGTGTCATTCGCAATAGGTTTGCATAGTTTCTCGTTAAGGTGGAGTGTCAGGAAGGTGATGTTGGATTCTGGTACGCCTTTATCATGTTGGTGTGACAGTTTGAAATATGTATTCCTATAGTGCCACATAAGGTACAAAATTAGATCGTAATAGTAAAAAACCACGTCAGTGAAATTTTATACATAGACATGTATTCTTTGAGAAAACAGTGCATAAAATAAACTAAAATATTTTAAGATGTCTTTTTAGCATTTCATTAAAAAATATATTTACTTGAATTTTTCTAATCCTTATGGGCATTTGTTTATTGATGTGAACCATAATGGAAAGGAACCACAAAATATGTGGCTTGGTAAAGTAGGACATTTAGGGAAAATAAAATGAATGCATCAAACTTTTAAAATAAAATGTAGACTATTGTATTTTATTATGAAGTTCTAATGGGAGTGCATTCATTTTTTGTAGAAATTAAGAGAAAAAGGGTTATTCAAATATGTTGCTAATTAAATTACATATAATTAACGAAGCTTTTTTTTTTTTTTAAACTTCGGTGTTTGTTTTGAGACAGGTGTATAGTTCAGGCTGGTGAGCTCACCATGTAGCCCAGGCTGACCTCAAACTCATGGCCATCCTCCTGCCTCAGCCTCCTGAGTGCTGGGATAACAGGTGTGTGCAACCATGCCTGGCTTTAAGGAAGCAATTTTTTTTTGGTGCAGGGGATCGAACTCAGGACCTTGCACTTTCGAGGCAGGTGCCGGAACCACTGAGCTAAATCCCCGGCCCTAAGGAAGCGTTTTTAAAAATACTGAATGTCCCAACTACTCAGGAGGCTGTAGGAGGATCACTTAAGCCCAAGAATTTGAGGCCAGCCTGGGCAACATAGTGAAGACCTGTTTCTGAAAAACAGAGGGACAGAAATGTTTCTATTATCTCAGTTACCTACTGTTGCATACATAGCAATCACTCCAAAAAACTAGCTTAAAATAACAATTAGTGTTTGGGCTGACCTGATTTAACTAGGTGGTTCTCTGTTTGGGTTTCACACATTTGTATTCAGATAAGCAGCTGAGGTGAGAGTTCTCTGAAGGCTCAACCTGGTGGGCGTTGATGTTGGCTGGGAGTTCAGCTGAGGATGACACACGTGGCCTCTTGATGTGGCTTGGATGCACCACGGCATGGTTGCTGGGGTTCAGTAATACATGTTTGAAAATGCAGAAAGTGGAAGCTGCCAGACTCTTAAGTGCTTGGACCTAGAAATTGGCACATTATTTCCAACACACTTGCTTAGAGCAAGCAGAAAGCCCTCCCTCCAGATAATAAACTCCTGGGTTTTTTTCCATGCTAGAGAACCCAGGGCTTTGAGCTGTACCCCAACCCAACTTCTACCTACCTTTTAAAGCAAAAAATGTCAAAGAATTTGTGGCCATCTTTTGTTTACTATAATTTTGATGTCAAAGTATTGTTGGACCCGTGTTTGGATTTATAGAGTAAAGGCAGAATAAGGTACACTTCTAGTGTCTTTATAACTTTATATCTTTATGGCATATTACAATTTGCAGAGCATTTTGTGTGTGTGTGTGTGTGTGTATATAAATATATATATATATATGGTTTTTTTTTTTTCGTTTGGTACGGGGGATCGAACTCGGATCCTTGTGCTTGCGAGGCAGGCGGCAGAACCACTGAGCTAAATCCCCGGCCCTTTTGTATATATTTTTTCACTTGATCTATACAGTAACTAGAAGCAGAGGGATCATCACGTTTCATTTTGCAGATGAAGGTAAACTGAGAAATGGCAGCAGTGTAGTTGTTGGGAGAATTTAAGGAATTTGCTCAACATCATATGATTAATAAATAGAAAATAAGACTAAGAGCTACAACATTTCTGATACTAAATTTGTTAGTAGTAAATTATGAAATATATTTAACTTGTTTGGAATTCTGTATTTATAACCATCCTAATTCACGTAAAACAGTACTTATGTGTAGTAATAGTCATTGAGATAACTAAGCTTGTCTCTTGACTAGCACATTACAATTTAGTTTTTCATACCACTAAACTGATGCATACCAATAATGATGTAAATGCATATTTTTCTAATAAATTGAGATGAAATTATTATGGGTTATAATGCCAGTTTCAAAATAAAATAGTCATGGAAAAAAGTTACAGGCACAGAAATTTTTTTTTTTTTGGTACCTGGGATCGAACTTGGTACCTTGCACTTGTGAGGCAGGCGGCGGCACCACTGAGCTAAATCCCTGGCCCTGGAGGTCTTATTTTAATTTCTCAGTTGCACAATTTTTAAACAAAAATTATTTCTCTTAATTTGGTAGCTTGGGGATTATACGGTTTACAATGCTGATTTTAGCTGGGAACAATTGTCTTCATATTTTATTGCTTCTGGCAACATATGTTCTCCATGTCTATAGTTCTGTCTTGACTGTGTGTTAGAATACACCTGGGGAACTTTTTTAAAAACACTGTGTGAGCCAGGGTGGGGGCACACACCTGCAATCCCAGTGCTCTGGGGCCTGAGGCAGGGAGATCCCAAGTTGGAGCCCAGCTTGGGCAACTTAGCGACTTAGCAAGACCCTGTCTGAAAATTTTAAAAAATAGGGCTGGGAATGTAGATCAGTGCGAAGGTTCTGAGTTCAGTCCCTAGTATTAAAAAAAACCCCCCAAGATTCTGATTTAACTGTTGAAGAGTGGAATTTGGGCATTCGTATTTTGAAAAAGTTCTCTAAGTGATTCTAATATGTAGCTAGGATTGAGAACTATATCTTGTTTTTTGGAGACAGGTCTTGCTAAGTTGCTCAGTTGCCCAGGCTGAGCTCCAACTTGTGATCCTCCTGCCTCAGCCTCCCAGAGTGCTGGGATTGCAGGTGTGCACCCCCATGTCCACTTGAGAGCCATGTCCATATCGTAAGTAGGATGGTCCGGTTCTTTGGTTATCTGTTTTACAATTACTAAAAAATAATGAGGAGCAGATAAAATACATGGATTAAAGCTGTAAGTGTAGCTAAACCTCTAGAAGTCTTGTTTGTTCTAGGAATGGTCCCTCTTAATCAGATGAACAGATTCTGGCAGGATTTGCTGGTTCCTGTGTTACTGCACCCAGCATACTTTCTGTTAACATTGTGTACTTGTCTTTCTGGAGTGAGTTAGAAACTTGTACTGTGTAAGTAGTGAATTCTGAGTGTTTACCAACTCCAGCAGGTTTCCAGTCACTCTTCTGAGCTGGGCCTCGCTGTTTTACTGATTTATTTTTTCTCCCTTAGCATTCTGAGAACTTTGTAAAAGTTCCTTGTAGTTTGTTTGCTTGGTTTCCATGATATTACACTTTTCTGCTTTTCCTTTTCTGCATCTTTATTCCGTAGCCCCCCCCCCCCCAAATCCAGGTCCTTCCACTAAGTGGTCAGCTGTGGAGAAACGAGCTCATTTCCTTGGTGATCCTATTCTTCATTACTGGTATATATAATAATCTTGTGTTTTATCGATTTTTAAAATGTATTTATTGATTTTATTATTTGCATCTTTTGAGGGACAGGTCTCCACCCAAAGCTGGCCTGGAATTCATAGGCTCAAATGATTCTCCTGCCTCAGCCTCTCAAGTAGCTAGGACTACAAGTGTGTAACACTGTGGCTGTCTGGCTGATGTCTGTTTAAAAAGTATTGAGGAAAAATAGTATTGAGGAAGTTTTAAAATATACTAATAAAATTAAAGAAAATAGAATTATTCAGAATCAAATCTGAGATAATATTTTAGTGTCAAAGTTCATTGTCTCTCAAACAACGAGGATTGTAAAGGTTAACATGAATGCCCAAATAGTTGACACACGGATTTAGCACCTGGTCTCTCCACTGATGTTGTGTACATATTTACATTTCTGACGGCATCTTTCTTATTTTCCACTCAACATATTCAGGATTGAGTTCCCTACTTTCCTGGAAGGGGTCTGATCTGGGGGGTGATTGTGGCCCTGGGCACCAGGATGGAGCCAGTTTCTGTCTCTCTTTCATCACTTCCACATAATTACCATTTGGTCCACATCCTATCCTACAGGACCAGAATAGATAGCAACAACTGTGGGATTCAGACCAAGGAATGAGTTCCAGAAACTGCAGCCATCAGAAAGGTAAAACTGAAGTTGGATGTTGGAGGAGGAAAGGCCAGCACGAGGGAGGAAGGCACACTGTGGGCTGGAGGAAGCATCGCCTTTTCTCACCAACCTGAATTTTCCCCTCCTGTGACTTCCTGGTGACTAGAGCTGCAGTGTATAGTAGCAATTAATTTTTAGCTGCTGCTGCTGCTCCTTCCTATTTTTGATGCTGGGGATTGAACCGAGGGCCTTGTGCTTGCTAAGTACATGCTTTACCACTGAGCTGCACATCCCTTTCTGGGGGCTTATTATGTAACAAGTATTAATTTGTTCTTGGAGACTAGACTGAGACATTTGATCAGAAGACCTGTCTTCTGTGTCCCTCAGAGCAGTGCCATTCAGAGTAGCCAGTCTGGGCTGTGTCAGGTCCCCCTTACCCACCTTCAGGATGTGAATCAGTATGTGCCTTCTGCAGTGACAAAGCCTGAGGTGCTCCAAGAGGTCAGCACACTTGCTTGATTTATGTTCTGTCACGACTTTATCTTTTGATTGTTTTGATACAGGATCTTGCTATGTAGTTTAGGCTGCCTTGAACTCACTATTAGCCCAGGCCAGCTTCAGACTCAGAATCCTGATTCAGCCTCCCACGTGTTGGGCTCACAGGCGTGCTCCACCTTGCCTGGCTACAGTCTTCTTTCGTTTTGTCACAGACTATTGGCAAGTAGTTCCCCAACTGTATTGATCTTTGACGCACTTGGAGTACCATTGCTGTAATGGGAGACAGTCACACTTTTAAAAAATTGTAACCTGGGGCCGGGGATGTAGCTCAGTGCTGCCGCGCCTGCCTTGCAAGCACAAGGTCCTGAGTTGGATCCCTGGTACAAAAAAAAACATTGTCTCCTATAGTAAGAAATACATCTTACATTTTGATCCTGTGTAAAATGCACCAATGCACACTGGATTAGCTCACTTCCTTGCACTGTGTGTTTCATGAAGCAGTTTGCTTAGCTCACTGTTGGGAGGTGGCATCCCGACCAGGCTCCTTGCTGCGTCCCACATGGTGGGGGACATTGTGAGGAAGCCCGTGGGGGGACGTCGTACGGGGCAGGAAGCCAGAGAAGGGGCCTGGCACTGGCAGGGCCCACAGCTGCCTTGAGCTGAGCTTCTGCCCCTTGGGGGCAGCACCCATGAGGTCCCACCTCTTGGTGTATGCGCTCTGGTGTTCCCTTTGTGTCATGTGTTTAAAATTCCAACGGTGGCCTCAGATTTGCACACTGCCTCCAGGCATTAGTCTCAGTTTACATGTACAGCAGATGTTCAGAGAGCCAGGAGTTCAGCAGTGAGAAGTCTTGGGAAGGTGGAGCCCTACCACATAGGGCTGTTCTAGGATGTGGCTGCATTGCCCTTTGCTCCCGTGGCGCTTTGCATGGGTCAGGGCCGCCATGAGCTCTGCTGCTGTCTGAACAGCACACAAGAGGGCGTGGGGCAGCTGCTATGGACAGACTGCCTCTTGCCCTGCCTGCCAGAGACCTTGGCAGTGGCCGAGGCAAAGCCCAAGTTAAGATAGCAAGACCAGTTTTATTTGTGTTTCTGTTTTTGTTTTTTGAGACAGAGTCGTGCTGTGTAGTTCAGGCCGGCTTCGAACCTGCAATGGTTGTCCTGCCTCAGCCTCCTGAGTGTTGAGACTATAGGTGTATGCCACCACACCCAGCTTGCTTTTTCTTTTTAGTCAAGATTTTCTAATCACTAATTCATCCTCATTCTCTCTCTCTCTCTCTCTCTCTCTCTCTCTTTCTCTTTCTCTATGAGAGAGTGTCAAAGGACATACATCACCTTCCATTTCTTCCCTGTGTTAACTCAGTTTCAGCACTGCTTAGGTCTTTGCTGTCTGTCAGATGCTGGACTTCATCTTTCTCAGTTTTATGCATCTTCAATTTTGTTTTTTGTTTTTAGAACTCTTCAGTTTTTCTTACATATGCTTAGGTTTTTTCTTTTTTTTAAACTCACAAGCCCTTTTGAAGCATAACAGTCTACCAGGTTATATGTTATATTTAGTTTGCTCTACATTAAACAGATTGAATAAACTGACTTCTATAGGTATTAAATATTCTTATATTTGTACCAATAGGTTTTTTGGTTGCTTTTTTCTTTTACTGCTGCTTTTTTCTTTGCTTTTAACTCTTAGAGTCAAAATAAGGAAATTGTGAATTTATTTAGTCATTCTGGCCCTAAGTCATCTTATGTCAGTTTATGTTGAGGTTTCTTTAATGGTAAAATGCAGCACAGTGACTTCTCAAAACTTTAACACATTAAACCTCACGTACAGGTTGGATGTATATGCTTTGCTTTCTCATTGGTTTAGGGAAGAATACCTCTTTTACCTCTGTTTGACTTCTGCAAAAATGTGTGTGATTGTGGAGGCTGAAATAGGAATTAAAATAATGCTGGAAAATGTTAGCATCAGCAGCACTGTTTGACATATAATGTGATGTCAATAAGAAATAGAAACAGCTGGTCCTGTGATGGGCTTTAGACCATCAGAGGAGACTGTTACTTACTGGAGCTGTTCTCAGAAACCAAGTAAGGTCAGAGAAAGTAGCTTCAAAAAAAGTCTAATCTGTCTTCTCGAAGCCCTTGTTTACAGTGTTGGTACAGCACAGTGCATAACATGGCCCCCGTACTTTTCCTCCCTGTTTTCTAATCATGTGCCAAGTCTCGTCCTTGTCCTTGCACTGTTGTGTGTTTATGCTATCTGCCTCCTCCATTCTGCCTCTCCTGCCTGGTTCTGTCATCGTCTTTCCCTGGGATCATACAGTACATAAGCTGGGTTTTTCCTCCCTACATCCCGAGAGCCTCACTGGACTCCTGTCCCTGTGGGTCATGTTGTGCCCTGCTTCAGAACCCTGCTGGCTCTTCCTTGCCTTCAGGAAATAGAGGATATGAATTTGTGGGACTTTGGAAGCCTTTTGTTATCTGTTCCAAGACAGTTTGCAGGCTTCCCTGCCCAGTAAATCCTTGTGTGTTCTCTACAGTGTCTCATTCCTAAAGATGCACTCACATGTTTCTTCATGCTGTTCCTTGTATCTGTTGAAAGCCTTCTACCACCAGTACTCACATCAAATACTTTTTTTTTTTTAATTTGTATTATTGTTTTGTTTTGTGTTTTGCGATGCTGGGGATTAAACCCAAGGCCTTTCCACTCAGCTACATTGCTAGTGCTTTTTTGTAGTTTTGAGACAGGATCTTGCAACATTGCCCAGACTGGGCTTGAACCTGTCATCCTCCTGCCTCAGCCTCCTGGAGTGCTACAATTACAGGCATGTGCCATCACCATCTGGTCAGATGTCATCTATTCTGTGATGACTTCCAGACTCTCTCTACTCATATGTAGTCTTGCTTCTTATTTTTTCTTAGTACCTTATTTATAATTCAGTAGTGTATCTTACTGTGTTATGTTGCCACTGCTTAGAACTTTCTCTTTCCTGTTAGCTTTGTAAATTTTGTGAGGAAACAGACCATACCTAAACTCTTGAGTTCTGGAAGCACACTACAGCAGATACCTGTGAGGGTTTGCATTGAATTTAACTTGTAAATAGCTAATGATTTATTATTTTAAGTTTGCCTGGGTAACATATGTGGTTTACATATTCTTTGTTGCATATTCTTTGTCTTTTAAAGATCCAATCTTTAAGCCTTTTCCTCCTCCAGCTCCAGCCTTAGCGGCCGCAGCATTAACAAAAACAATGGAGTAAGGGGGCAGCGGCGGCCAGCTGAGTTGGCATAGCGGGAGGCATTTGGCGGGGCGGGGCGGGGGGGACGGGACCCCAGCACCGCCCCTCCTGGGAGCTGTGCGAGAGGTAATTGAGTACCCAGTACTGCAGCCATGGAGTCCATGCTTAATAAATTGAAGACTACTGTTACAAAATTGACAGCCGATGTCATCAGTGCTGTCATGGGAAATCCTGTCACTCGGGAATTTGATGCTGGTCGACACATCTCCAGTGGTGGCAGTGAGCTAGCTTGGAAAATTTTTAATGGCACCAAAAAGTCAACAAAACAGGGATTGCTTGGCATTTTGTACAGAACCAGTTTTTGTAAGTTTAGCCAATGTTCTTGGTAACTGGGAAAATCTACCTTCCTCTCTATCTCGAGACATTAAGGATTATAAACTTTTTGATGTAGAGATTAAATATGGTTTGCTTCAGGTTTCAGAAGGATTGTCATTTTTGCACAGCAGTGTGAAAATGGTTCATGGAAATACTACTCCAGAAAACATAATTTTGAATAAAAGTGGAGCCTGGAAAATAATGGGTTTTGATTTTTGTATGTTACTGACCAATCCTTCTGAACAAGAGCCTAAGTTTCCTTGTAAAGAATGGGACCAAAATTTACCATTCTTATGTCTTCCAAATCCTGAGTATTTGGCTCCTAAATACATACTATCTGTCAGCTGTGAAACAGCCAGTGATATGTATTCTTTAGGAACTGTTATGTATGCTGTATTTAATAAAGGGAAACCTATATTTGAAGTCAACAAGCAAGATATATATAAAAGTTTTAGTAGGCAGTTGGATCAGTTGAGTCGTTTAGGATCTAGTTCACTTACAAGTATACCTGAGGAAGTCCACGAACACGTGAAACTACTGTTAAATGTAACTCCAACTGTAAGAACAGATGCAGATCAAATGACAAAGATTCCTTTCTTTGATGATGTTGGTGCAGTCACGCTTCAATGTTTTGATCGCTTATTCCAAAGAGAGAATCTTCAGAAATCACAGTTTTTCAAAGGACTGCCAAAGGTTCTACCAAAACTTCCCAAGCGTGTCATTGTGCAGAGAATTTTGCCTTGTTTGACTTAAGAATTTGTGAATCCTGACATGGTTCCTTTTGCTTTGCCCAATGTTTTATTGATTGCTGAGGAATGCACCAAAGAAGAATATGTCAGATTGATTCTACCTGAACTTGCCCTGTATTTAAACAGCAGGAGCCAATCCAGATTTTGTTAATTTTCCTACAAAAAATGGATTTATTGCTAACCAAAACCCCACTCGATGAGATAAAGAACAGTGTCCTGCCTGTGGTGTACTGAGCACTGGAAGTGCCTCCCTGATCCAGGAGCTCTGTCTGAACATCATTCCAACCTTTGCAAACCTTACAGACTACCCATCCATGAAAAATGCTTTGAAACCAAGAATTAAAAATGCCTATCTGCAAACGTCTTCCCTTGCTGTCTATGTGAATTCATTAGTGTGCTTAGGAAAGATACAGGAATACTTGGATAAATGGTTTGTACTTGATGATGTCCTGCCCTTCTTACAACAGATTCCATCCAAGGAACCTGCAGTCCTTGTGGGAATTTTAGGTATTTACAAATGCACTTTGACTCATAAGAAGTTAGGAATTACCAAAGAGCAGCTGGCTGGGAAAATATTGCCTCATCTCATTCCCCTGAGTATTGAAAACAACCTGAATCTTAATCAGTTCAACTCTTTCATTTCCATCATAAAAGAGATGCTGAGCAGATTGGAGTCTGACCATAAGACTAAACTGGAGCAAGTTCATATAATGCAAGAACAGCAGAAATCTTTGGATGTGGGAAATCAAATGAATACATCTGAGGAGACAAAAGTTACAAATGCTAGGAATCAGATTGACAAGGTTTTTAACAACATTGGAACAGACCTTTTGACTGGCGGTGAATCAGAAAATAAGATGTGTTACATAATAAACATAAAAGAGCATCACTTGCACTCGGAAGAAAAACAAAAATTAGCAAAAGAACAGGAGCAGGCCCAGAAGCTGAAAAGCCAGCAGCCTCTTCACCCCTAAGTGCACACCACCATCACTCCAGTACAACAGACGAAGGACTTGACAGACACATTGATGGGTAATATGTCATCTTTGAGCAGCCTCTCTGTCAGCACCCCAAACCTTTTGCTTCAAGTACCTTCACTTCAGTTCCTTCCTTGGGCCTGGGCAAGATGTTTACACAAGTTGATGATCCGAAGGGAAATTTGACAAATGGCCTAAATGGCAATATGGGCTTTCAGACTTCAGGATTCAGCATGCCACCTAACACAACCCAGAACTTCAGTAGTCCAGGCACCCCTGGAGTGAGCAGTCTGACTGTGGGAGCACCTCCCACCCCGTCCAGCTTCAGTGCTCTGAGCGCTGGCGTGAAGCAGACCCAACAGAGACCCGCTGATATGTCTGCCCTTAATAATCTCTTTGGTCCTCAGAAACCCAAAGTTAGCATGAACCAGCTATCACAACAGAAACCAAATCAGTGGCTTAATCACTTTGTACCTCCTCAAGGTTCTCCAGGTCTGGGCAGTTCAGTAGTGGGACCGCAGGTGAGCATGATAGGACAAGCTGCCTTCGGCATGCAGGGTAACCCTTTCTTTAACCCACAGAACTTTGCACAGCCACCCACTGCTATGACCAGTGCCAGTGCAGCTAGCAGTGATTTGAAAGATCTTTTCAGGTGAGGTGTCTTGCTCCTAGTTTTGAAGGATTACTTACGTTTTAATCTTGGTTAAGCTAATTTACATCTTTGTTTACTTGGCTCGAGGCAACTATTATTGCAAAGTGAATGGTTTGGTGACAGCATCTGTTGCCATGCCAGCCAGCACAGTAGTTGTATGAACTCTTAACCAGTTGAATTTTTTTAAAGCATTGAGGATTTTTTTCTTTTACAAACTCCTCTTTGGGTTTTTAAAAACCCAATCCTTACCAGTGTCAGAGAGTGAAAAAGGACAACTGAGTTATCTTGAATAGCAGAATTTTTAAGTCAGATGTTTATTTTGCCTTGTAAATCTGTGTTCTTTTGAAAAAATTGGTAACTGCAAACTCCCTTTTTGTGTTCTACTAGTCTTCATTTTAATATGTGAAAAATCTTGGTGCTGTATTGGTTTGTTTGCATTTAGTATGACTGAGAAAATGATGAGCATAAGAATGATCAGGTTTTGTCTTCTTCCAGTCTTCATTTACTTTTCAGATGAACTAACGTTTAGTAATAGACTGAACAAATGCTACAAAATTTAACTTATCTTAATTTTATTGGTTTAGAAAGCATTATACACCATCTTAAATGCAAACTAATTGTACATTATATTTTCGCATGATCTGCCTCAAATAGCTATGTATTGTTCTGCATTTACTTGGATACATTTAGGATCTGTTTTTTCCTACCATATCACAGAAGAGCTATGTACTGATATGTAGAGATTATTGACAAAGGAATCTAATGTGATTTCCCTGACTCCTGCCTTTATATTTCATTTTGAATTTAAACTTATGAAGTTGCAGCACATATGCATTACATTTTCAAAAGGAAGTTTGTAAGAATTAAACTATATTTAATGAGTAAACTTTTGAGATTTCTGTTGTGTTGTTTCAAGTGTAATTAAACTTCACCACGAATGGGGAAAAAAAGATCCAATCTTTAAAATAGTGAGAAACAGATTTTAACTGAGTACATATTTTAGAGCTTCATTTTAGGAAGTTCAAATCAGTACTTTCTTTTCCCAGCCAAGAACCCTAATTGTGGTGAGTCATCAGGGTGACTTGGCCTGGCTGGGGACATTATCCTGTGATCAGGCCGCTGTGCTGATGGCCCAGGTAGATGGTAGGGTTGGAAAAGCAGATGCTTCCACCCTGGGGCTTACCCTGTCCGTCTCTGGCTTTGGTCCTGTCTTGGTGTGCTTTACTAGTCATGTCTCCATGCAGACATGCCTCGGCTTTGGGGACAAGCATTGAGAAGTTGGCCCGCGTGGGGAGCACACAGTGACGTTCTGTGCTTGGGTGAGCTCAGCACCTCAGCTGAGGTAGTGGGGCCGGAGAAGAAAGCAAGGGCTCCGTCACTGTTCTCTGGCTGACTTCCGCCTTTGTGCACAGTCCTAGTGCCTATATGGCAATGCAAAGGCCTTGGTTTTCTTCACCACCTCCTGGAAGTTTCATTTCTGTATTCCTTAATGCTGTGCTCTCCTTCCACTCACACTGTTGTGTGGGCGCTATACTACTCAAGGCTGTGTCAGTCCATTTCTTCCACTGTTCAAGTCTGGCTTTTAAAAAATGAGTATATATACACACATGTTATTTTGTTTGTTTGTTTAACCTGTAACTTCTGAACTTTTATGTTTTTCTGGCCATTCCTGTTGTGTGTGTGTGTGTGTGTGTGTGTGTGTGAGTGTGTGTGAGTGTGTGACCAGGCATCGAACACGCATGGTAGGGAAGCAGTGTACCACTGAGCACATCTTTAGCCCTTCTTTAATTTCTGCGGCATGGCCTCATCATGTTGCCTAGGCTTGCCCTGAACTCGCAGTCCTCCTGCCTCATCCTTCTGAGTAGTTGAGATGACAGGTGTGTGCCACCATGCCCGACTTGTGTGAAGCATTAGAATTAAATGATCATCAGTGAATGTAGTGTCCGACTGGAGAAATAGAGCCTGCCTGTACCCTGAGCTCCCTGTGTGATGTCTCCCTGATTCCTTTCTCTGCCTGCCCCAGAAATGGAATTTTGTGCACGTCCTGTCCTGTCCTTCTCTGCAGTTTTCCCTGGCTGTATACAAGCAGTGTGTCTCTGTGGTATTGTGCTGCAAAGCCCAACTTTTCACTCGCCAGTGTGGGGAGGGGCAGGGTGACGCTCTGTCCCCGGAGAGCAGGAACCATGTCCTTGCCCTCTTTGACACCTGCCTTTAACAGCTTCTGTCTTGCAAGTGAGTCTGTGGCGAGTTACATCAATGCAAAACCTTGCTGTCCTCTGTGAGGAAATGCAAGGCACCCCTGCTGGAGCCTTTCGTTGGCTGTTCTCTTAGTTAGCTGGCACAGAAGCCTTAGGGAACAAGCTGCCATCCCAGAAGGACTTACTCGATGCCAGTGGGTCTGCCTGGGGGTCATGGGGGTGCCCAGAGACCTTTTTCCCATTATTCAGCTTTAGACCAGGGCCCAGTGTGGCAAGTAAAATGCAGAAAGTGTTTGTGACATCTCTGTTTCTGATTGCATAGGTCTCAGACTCTGAATTAAAGGGCTCTGTTCAACACATGTCTGTAGTTACTTAGAGCAAGTACAGATGGAGAACAGTGAAAATGTTAAAATTGTGAGTTGTGAGAAAAAAACGTTTTGGTGACTGAGTTTATAAGTCAAGGGTCCACTGTATTCCCAGTTCTGTATAACACTGTGTGGCTCTGCTTACAACTGGTTTTCTTTTACAAACTGCAATCACTGAGAAAAGAGAAATATTTCAGTAACTTGTTTAGTTAATGGAAACTTGAAAACATTACTGTTCACCCAGTACAGTATGTCTTAAACTCCCAAAATAAATATTCAAGAGGATTTAAAATTCCCACAATGAATGTAATCATTATGTACTACAAATATGTACTACTAATAAATACACAAAATACTAGATAGTTTAAAATTAACCCTGTTAGCACAGGATACAGTTTAGAAGTTTAGTTTTGATTGTTGTTTGCCATGCTGGGAGTGAACCCAGGGCCTTGTGCGTGTCAGGAAATTGCTCTCTCCTAGCCCAGCCTGGAAGTGTTGTATTTTTAAACTATTTGCTTGTTTTTATTGTTAATGAGGAAGGTGCATTAGTGGAGTTGTTTGGTTTTTTCCAGGAAAGAATTATTTTTCATCCATTCTGAAAGTGTAAAGTAAAGCTTATTCATCATGCCTGCTGTGGCTTCAGTTCCTAAAGAACTCTATCTCAGTTCTTCGCTAAAAGACCTCAATAAGAAGACAGAAGTTAAGCCAGAGAAAATCAGCACTAAGAAGTATGTATCCCTTGTTAGTTTGTTTGAATCATATAATTTTAGTTTATTTCCTATTCAAGTTAGATGAAAAATCAATTTAAAAATTTTTGGAAGATACAGTCTTTTTCTTAGAGAAGTTCTCTGTGTTGGCATAGTATATGTATGTTCTGTTCACAAGTACATTATATGCTGTGACCACATGCTTACTGTCCAGGGAGCATATAATAGGTCATAAGTTTATGAGACAGTACGAGGAGGTCTTAAAAAAATCATTTGGCCACAAGTCATTGTCTTTTCATAAAACAAGTTAAAAATAACTGAAATATCACATCGGTTACTTGGATATTTACTGGAAATATAGTTTTATTAAAAACAAGGAATCACTAAAATTGTTAATCTGTTGTTGGAGGTATCTCTGTTAAGGATCAGAAGACAGAAATTTTCCTCTGGATTTATTTTGCCTGAAACAGAAGATTGGGGGATAAATAAGTAACTACATTATTATGGAGTCAGAAATAAGGTCGTAAAAAGGAGATGGAGCTAGTCAGCCATATTCCTCAGACATGCGGAAGGTGGCTTTTAGAAATTAAGGGGGGAAAGTAAGTGTTCCATGACTGGAGATAAATAGGAGACTCTAAAAAGTGTTCTTTGTAATCCTAAAAGAGCCAACCCAGAGAAACCTAAAGAAACCTATCCAGGCAGAGGGAGTTATTTTCTAAAGGAAATAAACAGGAGGTGAAAGTAAACAAAATGTCAAGCTGGTAAGAGACTGGTAAAAACTTTTTTAAATGTCTGGAAGGAAACTTCCAGGTTGAGCTGATACTCCTGAACGTTGAAGAGACCACTTGTGGGAGAAGTAAGGAGCTTGACTCGTTTCTCGGATTCGGTTGTTGTTGGTGGTGGGTTGACCGGGAAAGCAGTTCTGTTGCACTGCTGTCACAGGATCTTCGCACAGGAAGCAGGCAGAGCCATCAAGCCAGCTTCATGCTGTCTCAGGATTAACAAGCAGGAAAGTCTTTAAAGTCAGGCCCAAGACACATCATTCCTTTCTAGTGGTTTCTCTAAGACTACCCACATCTCAGAGAAAGTAGAAGTTGCCTGTATCCAAACTTATATCTGTGTTCCAGTGTGTGAAGCAGTACAGCCTCCTCTGTGGAGATCACTGAGGGTAGGGCATGCTGGCACACACCTGTGATCTCAGCACTGGGAGGCTGAGGCGGGAGGATTGCAAGTCCAAGTCCAGCCTGTCTCAAAAGTAAAAATAAGGGGAAAGGAGGACTGGGGATACAGCTCTTTGCTATGAGTTCAATCCCTAATACTGCAGAAGAAAAAGAGAAAAGATTATCTGTGGACTACATATATGACCTTTACTTTTCCCCTAGATGTCAAGTATTTTAATTATTTTTTTCTCTCATTTTAAGTTATGTGCACAGTGCTCTGAAGATCTTCAAGGCAGCAGAAGAATGCAGATTAGACCGCGATGAGGAAAGGGCTTATGTACTGTATATGAAATATGTGACTGTTTATAACCTTATCAAAAAGAGACCTGATTTCAAGCAACAGCAGGTACCTTTTATTTTTGCATTTTTATTTGTAATTTTGGTATAATGCAACTACTGGTTTCCTCTAAGAGCTTTAACTAACATTGAAATTACTTTTCTTGGTGTGTGGGGTGAGGCCTTGGGGACGGAACTGAGAGTTCTCCCATGCCAAGCAGGCGCTGTGCTCTTGAGCTACCCCACACAGCGTGACGACGACACTTAGGTCCTGTTGTGCAATTGCAAGATCAAGTTCAAGTTCTGAGGAAAAGCAAACTGAGATGGTTTCATTGCTTCCAGATGTGTTTGTGCGCCTGTTCACTCCCGCTCACTCGCCTTGTGTAGGACAAGTCTGTAGCACTGTGTAGGGTCATTCTGCTCTCTGTTGTGATCAGTTATGGCCAGGTCCAGTGGAGGGCCAGTGAGTCACGCATTAAGTAAGAAGAATAAGAGCTTGGGCATGGGAGCCTGTGCCTGTGGTCTTGGCTGCATTGGAGGCTGAAGCAGGAAGATCCCTTGAGATAACCAGTTCCATCTCAGCCTGGGCTACATAATGAGTTCAAGACCAACCTGAACTACATAATGAGACCCTGTCTCAAAAAACAAAACTGAAAAAAAGATAAAAGAAAGATTTGCTAACTGTTTGTTTTCTAGTTATTATTCCTTAAATCAGGTATTCTGAATTTTTTTCAGAAACTTGAATCAGTCACTCTTACACTGCAGAATATTCAAAGTTTAGGTAGAACTTGTTAATTTAGTGGCCCTTACTAGTAGAGAAAGTATATTTGTTGCCTTCTTATAGAAAAAACCCAGATGATCAGTAGAAAAACAATGAGTAGATGATCACTGTCACACAGTTTGCTCCGCAGCTGCCCTCTTAATGATGGCCTCACACAGAGCCAGTGGCGAGGGCTGCTGGCCTCCTGTGCTCCCTTTTTAAGTCTTGGTCCGTGGCACTTGTGAGGGATTGTGCTGCAGGCGCCCCTCGCAGAGCCATTTTCCCGTTATCTTGGCTGTGGAGTCCTGTCCTGGCCGGGCCCAGCTGGGGACACCTCACACCACAGTGAACGGCCTTTTGTGGTAAATTAGTTTTTTGAAAATTTCGTTATGGCTGTTAGTCAAACATGTCATATTAAACCTTTTGTGTCTTTTTAAAGATAGGTTATGCTGTTGATGATTTATTTCCTATCATTGGGTTTTTAGTTGTTCAAGGTTTCCTGAAATGTAAATCTTGTTGTATATGTCAGAAATGTTTTGAGTCCAGCTGGGATGTGAATAGCAACTGCAAGGTACAGTAGAAGCAAAAATACCTCAATTTAAAAAAGAAAATAAACCCTATGCTGTATTGCTATATATGATTAGCTTTATTGCTTTTGAGATTGAAGACAAAAACTTAATTCATACTTATAATAAGAAAATGCATTTTGCTCTTGAAAACTTTGCTCTTTGGTACTGTTCATAAACAAAAAGAATGCTGTTCATACCTCTTAGTGGTGGCTTATAAATAAGTGAAATTTATTACCTGGTGGGGTTTTTGTTAGCATACTACTGATATGAAGAAATACTTTTGAGACTGTTTTGAGAATAAATTGTTCATCTGTGTAGGTTAAAAGTTAAAAAAATGGAACTTCAGTTATCATACTGTTGTCATGTAAAGTTTCCTTGATGTAAGCGCCATGACTGTAATGTTTTTAACATCAGTGCTATGTGCAGTGCCAGTACTAACAGTATGATGTGGCTTCCTACAATTTTAGGACTACTTTCATTCAATACTCGGACCTGCAAACATCAAAAAAGCTATTGAAGAAGCTGAAAGACTCTCTGAAAGCCTTAAACTGAGGTACAATTATTATGAAATCTTTATTTTTTTATTTTCTTTTTTTGGTCTCTTTTTTTCTTTTTGCTGTTTTGGTATCAGGAATTGAACTCAGGGCCTTGTGCTTGCCAGCCAGGTGCTACCCTGCTGAGCTACATTCCCCAGTGCTGAAATTTTTTAAAGAATGTAAATTTAGAAGGTAAAAATGATACGTAGGGTTTGTCAATTTATGTGTGACTGTGCAGGTAATACCCAGTTCCTAGAAGCAATATTTGTTAACTGGTGCACAAAAATTAAAATTGGTACATCACCTTTATTATGTTCATGTGTTAAAATTCTTTATTGAAAGTTCTTAAGTTTAGAAAGATTGTTAAGGTTAAGTACAGGTAGATTAGATTAGAACCCAGGTCCAGTTTTTCATAAGTTTTTTTTTTTTTTTGGTACTGGGGTTTGAACTCCAGACCTTGCACTTTCGAGGCAGGCACCGGAACCACTGAGCTAAATCCCCGGCCCATCATAAGTTTTGATCTTTGTAAATTTAATTCTTTTATATACCCCATGTTGTATTGTGCTACTCCATACTAGAATTGGGGAATGAAGTATTCTCATTTTTTTATCTTTTCATAGTTTCAAAAGTTATATGTATATTTTTAAAAAATTAATTACTATATATGCCATGCCTGGCTTACCAGGCTTACAGAATACTTGCAAATTAAAAATAGTATGTTTCAGGTTTTAGTCATTCTTTAAATTTAGAATGTTGCCCTTATGAACAGCACGGTGCTTTCATGGAGACTCTAATAGATAAATTTGTGCCCATATCTACAGCATAAAAATTTTGTTACTGTATACATCTGAAAGCATTCCCAGAAACATGATACAGTAGAAGAAGATAGGAGAGCACGTTCAGGTGATACAGGCTGCCAAAGCCTGGTTAGCAGGAAGGGCAGGTGGACACTTATGATGCAAATGGTAGATAAAAGAGGGAGACCAGACAACTGAAGCAGGCTGACGTATTTCTGTACTGATTGAAATTTTTGCCAGGCATGGTGATGTATGCCTATAATCCCAGCACTCAGGAGGCTGAGGCAGGAGGATCACCATGAGTTCGAGGCTACATAGTTCAAGATCTGAACTTCATAATGAGACCTTGTCTCCCCCCAGAAAAATTGTTTTTGTTCAGTAAGAATGTATCATATTACTTGTTTTTAAAAGTATTCTTTTAAAAATAAAGTTTGAAACAGTTTTTGTTGTTCATTCATTTTGTGGTGCTGGAACTCGAACCCAGGGTTGCATGCCTACCAGACAAGTGCTCTGCCCCTGAACTACACTCAGCCCTTTCAAAGACAAGGGCTGGGGATTTAGCTTAGTGGTTCCACCGCCTGCCTCGCAAGCTCAAGGTCCCAAGTTCGATCCCCGGTACCAAAAAAACAAAAACCCAAAGACAATGACAAGGACAGTTCAACAGCTGAGGTCAGGTGGTAGAGGTGTGGATGATTTTGTTAGAGGATGTGTCTTTGCTGTTGCCATCACACTGCTTTTGTCATAAAGGGCCCAGGGAAATCTTGTGGCTGCTGACTTCTTCAGCAGGCAGTTAGTTACTCTGAGACTGTGCACCTAGATCTGAGACACGGGGTGAAAGGAGAGTTTATATGAAACTCAGGAACCGGTTCCTGGACGGAGACCTTGATGAGAAGATGTGTGAAGACTTGAGCTCGGTGGAGCTGGACTGCGAGTGTGTTTCATTGCCGATACTTCTTTAAACAAATGTGCAGGGTTCACGTGAAGAGAATTTTTCTTTTGCAGTGTGCATCATCAGAGCATTAAATACATGTAGATTACAGCGACAAAAGCAGGTTCTTCTTGAAGCAAACATTATTTTCTTTAATGCTTTGGCACTTTTTTCTCAAAAAAAATTTTTTCCGCTAATAAAGGAAGTCACTGAGAATGAGTCAGTATTGGAATATTTACTTTTTGCACAGTGAAAATCTTGCAGTGAGGTCCCTGTTACTGATTGACCTCTGAGGACCTTCCTAATTCTAAGGTTTTTTGAATGTGCTGAGTTTTTCCCATGGTGCAGTTTACTTTGCACTACATGGGGAGGACCTTCCACTCCAGTTTCCTCCTGTGAGTCTTCTCCCTGCCCTCTGGCCCGTGTGCTTGGTTTCTTTGATTGACATTTAGAGCAGCTCTGTATTGACACATCTTCACCTCTGTCCTTAATAATGCTCTGCTAAGTCAGCTACACAGCTTTTCCCTCCCTTTAAGTTTCTGAAGTTTGTACTTGGTTACTCTCTATCAGGCCAGCAGTGTGAGAAAGGGCATTGAGAAGATGATGTCTAGAGTTTGGAGGATAGTTTATAATTCTGTGAAAATCCTGACCATCGTAGGGTAAGTTTTTGCTAAACTTTGTCCAGTCATCTGGTATTATGGTATGTACTCCTCAGTCCTAGGGCAGGCCCAGTCCACATTCCCAGAAGGCATTGGGAGAAGTACCTAGTCACTGGCTAGAAACCGAAACCAGATTTCAGCTTTGCCTGTCATTGGGAGGCACTTGTCAGACTTCCACTCATGCGTTTTCCTTTACATTCATGTCACGGGTGCGCTAGTCTGGAGGTGTCTGAGTGCTGGTAGGAGGGATTGGGCTGCCAGTGACAGAGCCAGAAGTCAGTCTCAGAGGGAGAGTACCTTTTCTCACCTAAGACCACCAGCCGGAGCTCCAGGTAGGAGGAGGCCAGCTCTGTAAGCGGCTTCGAAGAGTCCATTGTCAAAGTGGAGCAGTTGACAAGGTGGAGGTAACGAGGAGTGACGGGAGAAAACAGGAAAAAGAAAGTCTTAAAGTTCCTTCATTTCGGCCCTCAGATTGGATTCAGGCCGACTGTGCTTGCTTCCCAGGGCAGACAGTTCGAGCATGGAATGCTTCTAGAGAAGCGCTAGAGAGCAGAGGGTACATGTGCGGAGCCAGACTTCCTGGGTTTGCATCTCAGCCTTCCACTGCTGGCTGTGTGATCTCAGCAAGTTACTGGTCTCCTGCGCCTGTTGCCTCATCTGTAACTGGGATACAAACAGACCTACCTCCTTAGGGCTTTTGAGTACTTAAGCAAATGAATACATGCACGCACTTAGATTGGTGCCTGGCATGGAAAGCTGCTCAGTAAGTGTGTGCTGTTGCCATTATCACCTGGAAGCAGACTTGTTTTGCAGCGCCTTCTCTCAGCATTCTAATGATTTGCTGCGAAGGTGCTAGGAGAAATAGCTGCACATCTCCCCTGTTCCCAGGCTCTCGTTTCTGTGTTGTGATGGTGAAATAGATGCTGGCACCTGAGACAGGCAGAACACTGTGGAGGGATGTTCCCCTGAGGTCTGGGTGACGGGTGTTTTGCCAGCAGGTTCTCAACCAGCGCAGGGTGGAGATGGGAGTGAGTGTCCAGGAAGCTTGGTCCTCTCTTCGATTTGAGGGTTCAGTTAGCCCTGGGTGCTGCCTGGACAGGTGCAGTGTCGGGGAGCCTCTGTTTGGTTTTTAAATCCTGCAACAGTGGTGGCAAACCTATAGCACGTGTGCTGCAGTGGGCTGTTATCATTGACACTCTAAAAGGCTCACTGTCACTGTTCTATTGGTTGTCATTCACTTTGTTCTCCATTTAATTTATTTTATTTTAACATGTTGATTTTTGTAAATCTAAGAGCATTCTGTTCCCCCAGTAGAGCTTAATAATTTATTTTGAAATACTTTCTGATTTTCCTTGTAATTTCTCCCTTGACCTGTGCATTCATTATTTAGAAGTATGTTGTTTAATTTCCAAATATTTGCGATTTTTCTAAGCATCTTTTTTTTTTTTGTTGGTACTTGGGATCAAACTCGGGACCTTGTGCTTTCAAGGCAGGTGGCAGAACCGCTGAGCTAAATCCCCGGCCCTTGAAGTATCTTATTTCTTTCTTTCTTTTTTTTTTTTTGGTACCGGGGATCAAACTCGGGTCCTTGCGCTTGCGAGGCAGGCAGTGGAACCACTGAGCTAAATCCCTGGCCCGTATCTTATTTATTTCTAATTGAATTTCATTGTGGTCATAGATAGCCAGGCCTTTTAAATGTATTCTTGTTTTATGGCTTGCCATATGGTCTGTCTTGGTGAATGTACTGTGTGTATTTGCAAAGAAAGTGCAGTTGAATCTGGTGTCCTCTATCCTTAGTCTGTGTTGTGTTGTTCCGAGGGAACGCCTGAGGCAGGCTAACTTTGTAAAGACGAGAAGTTTAGTGAATTAGCAGTCTCAGAGGTGGAAAGTCCAAGCTGCACGGTGCAGCCTGAGGTGGGCCCAGTGTGACTGCAGCACATTGTGGCGGGAGTCTTTTCTCTTGCCATCTCTTCTTGTAAAGCCACCAGCATTCAGTCATGGCAGCTGCACCCTCATGCCCTTCTCTAGCCCTGTCCCCTTCCAAAGGCTTCTACCTCTAAACACCAAGGTCACTTCAGTTGGGGACACAAACCACATTCAGACCTTAGCAGTGTGTGTCATTTAGGATACATTGTGAGTGTTGTTGGAATCTTCACTATTTATTTGAGGTTTTAGGGTTTAAATTGTAACCATTACTGGCTGGGTGTGGTGGGGCAGGCCTGTAGTCCAGCATTCTTCAAGGCCAGCCTGGACTATATAGTGAGGCCCCTTCTCAAAAGTAAAAGTTGTAACAATTACTGAGAGAGAATGTTAAATCTCTAACTATTTGTTTCTGCTGTTAACTCAGCTTTTATGTATTTTGAAATTCTGATTTTAGGCACATAAACATTTCTATTATAAATTCCGAATGAATTGGCCTCGTTATTGTTATGTTTCTCTCTACCTCGGCTATATTCTGCATCCTGGAGACTGCTATGGCCGCATAGTCTGTGTGCTTACCGTTTGCATCTTTTGCCATTTACTTTCTGCCTATCTGTACATCTTGTGTCGAGATCATGTATTGGATCTTCTGAAAATTTCTGCCTCATTATTGGTGTATTTTCTATATTCATATTTAATATAATGATTGCTATAGTTGGACTTAGGTCTGTTTTACTGTTTTTTCTTTGTGCCATCTGTTTTTCATTTCTTAGTTTCCTGCCTTCCTTTGAGTTGTTCTGTGTAGAATTCCATGCTATCAGCTAGGTTTTAACTACACTAAATTTTTAAAAAGTAGCTCTGTAGGGATTTTTCTGTCTTCTGTTTTCTCTTTCCATATTATGATGTATGGATATGTATGTAATAATATTATCTAGTCTTATAAAATACAAAAGCCTTGTAACTATGTAAGTCTGTTTACCACCCTTTATACTTTATGCATTAGTTGTCATATATATTATGCTTTCATATATTAGAACTTTTTTTTTGGTACCAGGGTTCGAACTCGGGACCTTATGCTTGCGAGGCAGTGGTGGCACCACTGAGCTAAATCCCTGGCCCTAGAACTTTTTCTTAATAGTAGGCTTATAATTTTTCCACATGTGAGCTAGGTGTGGTGGCACTTACCTATGGTCCTAGATACTTGGCAGGCTGAGGTAGGAAGATCACAAGTTTGAGGCCAGCCTGGGCAACTTAGTGAGACCCTGTGTCAAAGTAATAGAAAAAAACCTGGCTAAGAATGTAGCTTAGAGCACCCCTGGATTCATTCTGCAGAACTGCAAAACAAACACAAAAGGCATGTATAATTTAAAGAAATTAAGAAGGAGGAAATGTACCTTTTATATTTATCGTTTCTGCCTCTCTTCATTCCTTTCAGATACAGTTTTCTATCTAGAATCATTTCCTCTCGCCTGAAGAAGTTCCATTAGCATTTCTTTCTTTTTCTTTTTTTGATATGGGGATTGAACTCAGGACCTTGCTCTTGTGAGGGAGGTGCGTGAGCCACTGAGCTAAATCCCTGGCCCTCCATTTTCTTTTCTAATAATACAAATCTTTTGGGAACAAATTCTTGATTTTCATTTATTAGAAGTTATCTTTACTTGTTTCTTCTTCATTCTTAAAGGATACACTGGACTGCCCTGACATACAAACAACTTGGGTTACTACCAAAATTTTAGTTTTAAGTTACAACCAAAGTATTGAGTTATGGAGCCAAATGCCGCTTGTGCTTCCAGATGGTCTCAGATACAGACTTAACCCTTAAAGAGTCCTGGAAGGAACATGAAAGCATCCTTTCCTGCGTGGGGTTCACTGAGAAATCCTGGGTCAGGGTCTCTCTAAGGACACTGAGATCTGCCTGAATACAGGAGAGAGACTCTGAAGGCTGTGGAGAGGAGCCTGAGCCTTCACTGACCAACTTGGGTTACAACCAGCCCTTGGGAACTAATTCAGTTTGTAAGTCAAGGTCCACTGTATTTTCACAAGATATACAGGATTCTGGTTTTTGCCCCCTGTCAGCACTTTAAGGATACTGTGTAGTCTTGGGCATCCACTGTTTCTGATGTGGAAATGTGTGTCTATCACCTGTCACTGATCCCTTGTATGGAATATGTTGTTTTCACTTGATTCAAGATTTTCTCAAGCTGGGTGTGGTGACACATGCCTGTAATCCCAGCACTCTGGAGGCTGAGGCAAGAGGATTGGGAGATTAAGGACATCATGGGCTACTTACTTAGCAAGACCCTGTCTCAAAAAATAAAAAAAAAGTTCCCCCTTTAGCCTTGTTTGACTGTGATATGATATGGCTCAGGATCCTTTTCTTTGTATTTTTCTTGTTTGGGATTCACTGAGCTCCCTCCATCTGTAAATTCATGTCTTTCATAAAATTTGGAAAGGTTTTGGCCATTATTTCTTAAAATATTTTTTCTCCCCCATTTTCATTCTCTTGTGGGACTTCAGCTATACACAGATTATTTTCCCCCCAGCATATCCCTAGGCCCATGTTTTTCTTTTATTATTATTTTAAAATCGTTCTCTGTTCTTCCGATTGGGTAATTTCTTTTGGTCTGTAAGTACTGACTGTCATCTCCAGGTTTCAGATGAGGGTTTTTTTCCTTTTTTTTTTTTTTAAACATGTTTCACTTCTAGAATTTCTATTTGGTTCCTTTTTTTTTGTAGTGTATTTTTTCATACAGTAGAGGTTTCCTATTAGTTGATTTATTCTCACACACATTTTTCACTTGCATCCCTGAGCATAGGGGTAACAGGTGGTTTACAGTCTTAGTATACTAAATCCACCACATGATTCTCTGGCTCCGTCCACTGTTTGCAGGCACTCCCCCTCACCCCCCTGAAACTCACAGGTGTTACTGGTTGTACTTAGGGCAAATAAGGCAGCATGTGCTTGATAACATGCATTCCCTGCCACGTGCTTATAAATTAATAGGGAAGAATTCCAAATTCCTTGGATATTTACTGACTGTAATTAAGATAACTTCAACTTCCAACAAATTAGAAATTTCAATGTAGTGTTTCTTTAAAAAACAAAACAACACAAACAGCCTTTTTTGGTGCCACATCTCTGTAATCTCAGCATTCTGGGTGGCTGAGGTAGAAGGATCACAAATTTGAGCCCAGCCTGGGCAAAAGGGAGGGTGGGGCTGGGCAATGTCCTGGGTTCAATCCCAGTACTGCAAAAGAAAAAAGAAAAAAAACGCATAACCTATTGACCTTGGTGATATTCTGGCTCCCCCCGCACACCTTTTAGCTCCTTGTCACTGACATGGTGTTTGAACTGTTTCTTTTGTGGAGAGAAGTAGGGGCTTATAGGTCCTTTGAAAAGGGAATTGCAACAGATTTGAATCATGAAGGGACTGGGTTCAATCCCCAACACCGTGAAAAAAGAAAAAATAAACTTTGCATAAAGATTGAAATCAGTGAGAGGGAAAGAACATTAAATAACTTCAACTGGAGAGCAGAGCGTAGCTCTTTGCAAGGTTTTGGTCAGTTTGGAGTAAGCGTGGCTGTCCTGGGAGGCACGCATGTGAGTTGGGCTTGTCATGGAAGTCTAGTGGGTTAGCGTGTGGCTGGAGGGAGAGCAGGATGGGCATCCAGTGCCCCAGGGCAGGAGGGCGACTCTGACATGTGAGCCCTCACTTTCCTGTCACACCAGCAAAATGCATCTTGGCTGCTTTTTTCAACTAGATATGAAGAAGCTGAAGTTCGGAAAAAGCTCGAAGAGAAGGACAGACAGGAAGAGGAGCAGTTCCAGCAGCAGAAGCGGCAGGAAGCAGGAAGAGAGGACGGCAGTGCAGCAGCTAAAGGTTCTCTGGAGAATGTATTGGATTCCAAAAACAAATCCCAAAAGGTATTTCGCATTTCTTGTGTAAAGTCAGTGTGCTTCTGTTGGTCAGGTGATTTGCTCATGAGGAGTTAAGATACCTCTAAAGTTTTTTTTTAGGTTACAAGGGTCAAATTTGAGGTGTTTTAATTAGAAGTTGAATTAAATATTCCAGCTTCAGTTAATTCCAGGTATTTTTATGAGCTTCTACAGTGATATGTTTTGTCCATTCGTTACATTTTCAGCAGCCACCATAAACTGAGTCAGAGTGAAAGAAAGAGCATTTGAGCAGTGATTGAGTGCATCCAAGCTCTGGGCCCAGTCACGACTTGCTTAATGGCCCTGGGGCTCAGTTTCCTCACTTGCCAAACGAAGGTCTTGAAATACATGATCTTTAAGATTTCTTCCTTCTAATAATGAAATTTATGGTAAAAGATTGATTAGATATACTGCTTTATTTGATGCCAAATGTTTTATCTGTTTCTGAAGTCTCGTTTCCTCCCCTCTTCTTCCTCTGCCTGGTCCCCCTTGTAAGCATCTGTTTGCCAGAAGCTGCCAGGGGCTTAGTCTGTACCTGTCTGTAGTCACTGTACCTCCCTTCCTTTGCTGCTCAAACTGTTCTCCCACAAAATATAATTTCTTTCACGTTGTTGAAATCCTTGGAAATTCTTCTACTTTGATTTTTTTTTTTCTTAAGCATTTTATGGTTTTTAGGTATCTTTTTTTCGGAGGGGTGGGTCGTTAGTTTCATTAAGATGAAGTGACATTGTGCTAGGAACTATGTAGAAAGAAGTGACAGAGTCTGGTCTTTCAACTTCAGGAACTTGTCATGTGTGACATGCTAAAGCAGTGTCATTTATGGCTCAGATGGCTGCTGTACCCAACTAACAAGACTGGAGAGGACGGCAGAGAAACTATAATGGGACTTTCTATGGAGGGAACTTTATTAACTCTTTATTTTGTTGCTTTTTGTTATTTTTACCTTGTTTTGGTTTTTTTTTTTCCTTGGTACTGGGGACCAAACTCAGGACCTTGCACTTTCAAGGCAGGCAGCAGAACCACTGAGCTAAATCCCTGGCCCTGTTATTTTTACTTTGCTTTGTCTTTTTATTTTGGAAAGTGAACACAATGCAACTTTTTCACTCAGACTTTATTCATCAACTAACGTTTGCCATGTTTTTAAGTTTGTCTCCTGCTCTTTTGCTAGGGTATTTCACATCATGTTCTAGTTCATGTACCATTTTACTCCTAAGTATTTCATTATACATCTCACATTTCTTAACCACAATCCTATTTTCCCACCTCACAAATTAAAAATAATTCTCTGATATAATCTAATATTCTGCCTAGTTTTAGATTTAGGTACTTGTTTTAAAATGATTTTTTCAAGTTGATTTGTTTGAATTAGGATCCAAACCAGAGAGATTGTCTTTGGTTTGTTATGTCCCTTAAGTCTCTAAAACAGTGGTGGCGAACTTATGGCACATGTGCCACAGCTAGCTGTTTGTTATCACTGAAAGCTCTAAAAGGTTTGCCATCACTGCTTTAAAATAATAGGGGATTTAGCTCAGTGGTTCTCCCACCTGCTTTGCAAACACAAGGTCCTGAGTTCGATCCCTGGCACCAAAAAAATAATATCCATTTGAGGGCTGGGGATTTAGCTCAGTGATTTTGCTGCCTGCTGTGCAAGTATAAGGACCGGAGTTCGATCTCCGGTACCAAATATATATATATATCCATTTGAGATTCTCCTTCCTCTCGTTTTTCCATTTTTTAAAGAGACACGAGAAGGATTTATTAGAAGTGGATGTAGGGTGCACTCAAGAACAGAGTGCAGGAACTCAGAAATGAGGCATCCTCTCATTTTTCATTTCATGGGCTGGACTTTCTAATTCTGGAAAATGAGCTGCATTCTTTGCCTATCTGGCTGCTGCTTCCTTGTGTCATTTTACTTGATTTTCTATTTCCCATATTTCCTTTATTGAATGTACAGTCAGTTTCAAGTTTTGTTTTATGGCAGGAATGCTCCTCAGATAATACTGTGTGCTTCATGTTGTAGTCTATGTGAAGGCACATAAATGTGCATTTATTTTATTTTGTTTTTATTAGTGGTGGTAAATTGATCCATAGATCCAGGTGAGTCCTTGGTTTTCCCATCTATAAAATGAGTATTTTAAAGGATTATCCCAGGTTGTCTTGGTTAGAAAATATAAATTATATAAGTAACACTTTGGATACATTTCCTTTAATTACATAATGGAGGGCACTGAATGGATACTAGAATATTTGTTTAATTGTAAGAAATACTTTCTAATTAAACACTAAATTTTTTTGTTTTGTTTTGGTACTGGAGATCGAACTCAGGACCTTGTGCTTGCGAGGCAGGCAGCGGCACCACTGAGCTAAATCCCCGGCCCCAACACTAAATTTCTATAGCAGTTTGTGCTTTTAAATTATATTTGACCTTTAATTGAAGAAATGTCCTAAGATTCTGATACGCTGCTAGTTATTTTAGCTGTTGTCTATGCCAGAGTTACCTGGTAGTTTCATTATTGTTCATGTGTGTTTTTATAAAATATTACTTGGTACACTTCATTTCTTAGGCTTCCCCCTTCGTCGAAGTATTAAAGTTAAGCCTTTTTTTTCTGTGAAAATTGAAACTTTTTTTCCCCTATGAAATAGATCAATGGTGAAAAGAGTGAAAAAAAAGAAACTGCAGAGAAAGGTATGTTCTCTTTTTAAATTTTTATTGAGAGCGCCTTTTAATCAGAATAACTTTAGATTCTATACAGTAAGGTTCTTAGCATTGTGTCCAGACTCTGTATAAGTTTTACTGTTTTTCTTACTCCAGACAGTTATATCGAAATTGCCTTAGGTTCCATGTCTATTTACTATGGGGCATATTTATTATTACTTTTAGCGTAACATGATAAAATATGGGAACATGCAGTTGAAAACATCAAAGGTACGATTTGTACTTGTTTTCTTTTCTAGGTGCAGTTTAGTGTAGTGTTTTAAAACATGGACTCTTAGAAGTCAGACTGCCTGGGTTTGAAAACTGGCTCCTCTGAATTCTATGTGAGCTTGAATGTGTTACTCAATCTCTCTACCTTCATTTCCCCCTCTGTAAAGTGGGGACAATAATAAAATCTGTTTCATGGGGTTATTGTGAAGATTGGACTAGTTACTATATGTAAGCCATAGTAAATTTTTATTAGCTATGGTTATTGTTTATGACTATAGTTTGGAGAGTTAATTATGAGGCTTCCTCACTTGCTGGAAAAAAAACTAAACTGACAATTCGGATGTGATCTGTAGGTGGTATAGCCACAAATATATGTCTGTAACCAAGACTTAGGAAATTGTTTTCATCTATTAGAAGTTTTTCCTGTCTCAGCAAAGATTTAACTTAAACATAATTATATGTAACATTAATATAAACTTTCTACTGAAAATATTGCTGTAGAACAATTTTTAAAATAGCTGACTACGGTGCCTTCTTAGAAGCCCTCACTGGGTTATTCCAGGGTTACTATTTATCCATTTATTCTTTTGCATCTCTTGCCGAGATGTTCCCTTCTCAGTGGAGGCTGGGCTTGTTTAGGGTATTTTGCTGTCAGAAAGCTCCCAGTGGTTAGAGGGCCGGCGGTGCCTGTTAGCAGCGTGAGGTGTTTGTACCAGAGGCTTCTGAGTTCTGCTTCCTTCCCACAGTGTGTTGCTTCATCTGCTCCCTCAGACTGTAGTCTTTTCTTTAGGTGAAGAGCTGAGGAGAAACAGCAATGTGGGGACATTTATTTTGTCAGGCCCACCCCCATTAAATAAATAAATAACATCAGTAGCTTTACTTAGTTTCTTTCTTGTTGGACTTCTTAGAGAAAATAAAATAATCTTTTTCCTTTTTGACTAGGAGCCAACTGCTGAGCATGAGGCAGAGTGAGGATTGGCAGGCTCTTTCTTAATGGCCAGGTAGTGATAGGTCAGCCCTGGGCCATGGGCCATGGGGGTGCTGTGAGCTGCCACTGCCCAAAGCACACCAGGCAGCACACTGCCAGGGAAACGTGTCATCCTGATGGGATGGAGGGGGCATTAATGCTAAGCTTCTGGATTGTTACTCAGAAATACTTGAAAATCTTAAAGTTTTTCAGATATACCTAATAACACCCCATCAGCCACTTTTCAAAAAGAATTTAAGCCTTTTGGGAATTTCTCAACCATAGATATATTTTCTGATGAAGTTTTCCATTTTCTCCTGTCTTGATTTTTAAAAACAGAATTATTTTGGCCGGGGATTTAGCTCAGTGGTTCTGCTGCCTCCCTCACAAGCGCAAGGACCCGAGTTTGATCCCCGGTACCAAAAAAAAAACAAACAAAAAAGAATTATTTTCATAAGATACACATTAATTTTCCTTATTTTATACCAGTAACAGCCAACACCGGGTGTAACCCCAAGAGCATGTTTTAATTTTTTTTTTCCTTTTTTGGTGGTGCTGGGGATTAAACCCATGGCCTTGCAAATGCTAAGCAAGCATTCTACCACAGAGCTGAAGTTTTGACATTTAACACTTTGTAAACAAAACATGACCCTGGTTTCTAGGTACTTAAATATTAACATGGATTACATCTGATGTTAGGTTAAGAGATAATCAGTGGTATGATGAGAAAGCAAGTGTGATTCTGAGTACACTTTGCTGTTCTAGAAGAAGCTGTGTTTGTCCTGTGTTTAATGATAGGCTCGTGCCTGGAACTGGTGTCTCTTGTCACTTACACTGTCTCTCCATTCCAAGGAGCAGTCACAGCAAAGGAACTGTACACAATGATGACAGATAAAAACATCACCCTGATGATAATGGACACACGAAGAATGCAGGATTACCGGGATTCCTGTATTGCAGATTCTGTCTGTGTCCCGGAAGAGGCCATCAGTCCAGGGTGGGTCACTGAGTCTTTAGATAGTGGGTAGGCTGCATTGTAGTAAGCGCTGCCACCTGGCCCATGGGCTGTAGAGAAGTAGTTATGTCTTTTCCTGTTGCCTGTTTCATTCTTTGCTTCACGTATTAGAAATGAAGCACAGGGCCGGGGATTTAGCTCAGTGGTGCCGCTGCCTGCCTTGCAAGCGCAAGTCCTGAGTTCAATCCCTGGTACCAAAAGAAAAAGAAAAAGAAATGAAGCAGAGCTGCCCTTGCCGGACTTCTGTCATTTTTCTGTTCATAAGCTTGTGGATCATAAGTACCAAATTGTGAAACTAATTGAATTTTTTACAGGTTGAAATTCCCCAAACTATTATCTGTGATAAGACATACAAATAGTTTTTTTAAAAAAGTATAGCTAGGGCTAGGACGTAGCTCAGTGGCACCGCACCGGCCTGGTAAGCACAAGGTCCTGAGTTCAGTCCCCAGTACTGGAAAAAAAATAGCTAAGTGAAAAAAGAATATAGTCTCTGTAGTCAGGTTGTATCAAATAACTGTCATTTGTTGTATTATTTCTAGCTAGTGACTAAACCTCACTAAGCCCATATCCATCTGTAAAATGGGGATTGTAGTATACTGCCTACCGCAGTATACTAGAAGTTTCAAGAAGCTTACATGAGACATTTTATACACGCTACACACACTTAGCACAGTGCCTAGCACTAGTAAGAGGTGTGCCCCCCCATTCTTCTTTTTAGTAAAAAAGGCCCTAAAACTGTACCACAGTGTAAAGTTACTTCCATGTGTGTATTGCAGACTAGAAATCATGGCAACATGTACATCCAGGGTTGTCTCCAGTGTTTTGAGCATTTTAAAATAATTCATATGACCTCTGATCTTAGGTTACAGGATTGGATTAGTTGTACTGTATAGTTGTAGCCACGTGCATTAGCGCCTACCTGTAGTCCCAGATACTCAGGAGGCAGAGGCAAGAGGATTCCTAGTTCGAGACCAATCTGAGCACTTGTCTTGAAAATAAAAATTAAAGAGGGATGGGATGTAGTTCAGTAGTAGAGCATCTGGCTAGCATATGCAAAGCCGTGGGTTCAGTCATTAGTACTGAAAAAATAAAAACCATTTTGAGGCTTACCAACAGCATTAAAAGCATATTTTTTTAAAAAACTAGATAAAATTTACATAGTTCTTAGCATGTTGCAGACACTTGGTAGATATCTGACCTGAGGAATAGCGTGCTTTGAACTAAGTTATGGAGTGTTAAGTTTAATTAAGCAGATCCAAATGTATTCCCAGAATTTGAAAAGACAAAGTTGTAGTCTTTGGATAATCTGTACCAACAGAAAGCTGGTGGTCTTTCTTGAGTTTGCAGTCAGGACTACTGCGAATCTCAAAATGATTTTAGCTTGAAGATTAAAGAGGGACGAATTGCGTATTGAGAAAATTATTCCTTTGTAATTTCTGTTCCAGGCCTCAGTTGGCTAAAAGCTGTTTCAATTTGAGCTGCTGCACCTTTGTAGTATTTGCTAGGTTCCCTTTCTTACAGAGGAAGGCCTTACAGCTTTCTGTGGTGCCAGAGTCTGGACAAGATGCACTCCTGTCCTGAGGGCTCGCTCCGCCCAGCCAGCAGCTAACCCTGACCGCTTGTGCCCCTTGTGCCAGCCTCCAGCCCCAGTGTGACAGACACCACCCTCAGCTGCAGGCCTTTTCCCCACCCACCCCAGAAATTACCTGGTTTTTTCCCTCGAAGATCTAAAGTGGCTTTTTTTTTCTACTCTAGAAGCAAGCAACACTTCATAAAACAGGATATGCATTCTGACGGACTGAGTGTGAAACTACCAATTTCTAGCAGAACATGCTCGTTTTGTCTGCCTCCCGATCTGCAGTCTTTGTGGCTGGCTGCTTGTGTTCCCTGGTGTTTCGGGCTCACCTGTTACTGTGCAGAGTTGTAGTTCCTTCATTCTCATTGCTGTGTGAGCACAGCATGGTCAGCTTCTTTTTAGACTCACCTTGTATTTATTGTCTGTGACACTGTTTTCCATGGATATAGGAACATATGGTTTCTTATTAAAATAAGTTGTATCAATAAAAGATGATTTTAAATTGTTGTGAAGTTAATAGTTAAATCACATTTAAATGTTAAAGCAGAGTTGGAACAAACTGAAGATAGCACATGAAGGACAGGTATGGGGAGCACTGGTTGACACAGTTGTTTCCCGAAGTGTGTTCTGTCGAATATTAATCCTGAGAACAGTACTTAGACAGATATAACACTAGATTTGGAAATGCTCCCTAAGAATATCACATTTTGTTTTTCTCATTCTTTGTAGACCAAGCGTCTGATGTCTTTAATATCAGGAGAGGAATTATGACTACTTATTTAAGTGCTGAGATGGAATCCGGGGCCTCACACAAGCTAGGCAAGCACTGTACCACCAAGCCACATCCCCAAGGCCTAGGAGACGTTTTCTGTTATTTCTTTTTCTTTTTCTTTTTCTTTTGGTACCAGGGATCGAACTTGGGTCCTTGTGCTTGCGCAGCAGGCAGCAAAAGTTTTCTGTTATTTCTTCTTCTACCTCTTCTCTTTCTTTACTTCCTAGAAGATAAAATAACCGACATTATTATTTAGGAATAGGATTTTAAAAAAAATATCCAAACCATTTAGTCTTACTTGTGGATAATGTTTTGCCAGTCCTGCTCTGCTTCCCATTAGCATCAGTCAGATATTAACAGGCCTACTATGTGCTAAGTGCTTTGCTAGAAATGATGGCACTTCTTACCTAGAGGAGTCAATTTGTATTACTCATTCAGCAAATATTTACCAGCACTTACAATGAGCTGAGTTACTGTGATTTCAAATGCTGGAGCTAAGTCAGTGAACAGATAAAAATTATTGCCTTCATAGAGCTTTAATGGGGAAATGGGATCAGTAAGACAGTAAAAACTTACAAAATGGGTAATATGTGTCATGTTTGATGAGTGCTGTTGAGGTGGCAGTGGAGGGAGCATGTGTGTGCGCGCGTGCGCGCGTGTGTGTGTGTGTGTGTTGGGGTGGATCTTAGCATTAGTCCAGGGAGGCCTAAGAAGCAGTTATTAGCAAGTCTTGAAGAGATCAGGGAATGACTGATGCAGATATCAGTGGGAGAAAGGGTTCCAAACAGACGGCAAAAGCAGAGGTCCTCCTGTGCAGGAGCACCCCCAGATGAGCCAGGAGGCACAAAGAAGCCGGCGGCTGGAGGGAGTAACAAAGGGGACCACACTGGTGACAGGGTCGGCATGACTTTTGCTCTTATGTCAACACAAGATGAGGGGAAGAGCATGTTCTAACCCAACACTGATGTTATTCAGAGCTGATTAGAAGAGGCAGCAGAGGTAGAAGAGGTAGCTGAGGGCATAGACCAGAGCCAGATTGCCTGAGATTTCATTGTACCTCCATTACCAGCTGTAACCTGGGGCAAGTTAAGCCCTCTGTGCTTGGATTCCTCATCTGTAAAACGGGGTAATGTCTACCTTAGAGGTTGTTGTGAGAGTTCATGAGTTCAGTGAGGAAAAGGGTCTGGAACAGTATCTGACACATGGTAAATATGTATTTGTTAAATGAACTTTTTACCATTCAATTACTGAGTATCTGTGTGGGTGTAAGAGGACTGCAAAGTGAATAAAGTTACCGAAGTGTTCCCCGTTGTTTATTTTGGCTGAGAGCTGTGCCCAGATGACTTTCTCTGGTTTCAGTTTTGGCCCTTAAAAAAAAAAAAAAGAGGGGCCGGGGATTTAGCTCACTGTTTTTGCAGTCTGCTGCACAAGCGCAAGGACCCGAGTTTGATCCCTGGTACCAGAAAAAAAAAAAGGGATCCCTGGTACCCAAAGGAAAAAAAGGGGGGGCCAGAATTGAATCTACTTCTTTCAGTCTCTAGTAATTATTAAAGTCATTTTTCAACATGCAGTAGTGAGACGATTAAAGGCTTTAGGCTACTTAATATCGTAATGGACAGCGGATCCTAGGAAGGAGTTTACTTAAAATTGGCTGTGCTATGGTAGAGATGAGAAGAGAACTCAGTATCTTCTGTTAGTATACTAGGCTCTTTGCCCCAATATGAATGTTAATACATTTCAGAGTCACTGCTACTTGGATTGAAGCAAACCTCCCAGAGGATTCTAAAGACACATGGAAGAAGAGGGGGAATGTGGATTATGTGGTACTTCTTGACTGGTTTAGTTCTGCAAAAGATTTACAGCTTGGAACAACTCTACAGAGTCTGAAAGATGCACTTTTCAAGGTTAGCATGTTTCCTTGTTAGATTACCATAACTATAAGCCTCTTTTGGTTTGTTAGGAAGCCATGTTGACTAGTTGTTTTCTTAAGAAGTAAAAGATCGATCCATCATGCTTTGTGGAATTTTAAAGAAATTCAGACTTAAAGAAATGTTTTGAATCACCAAATAATAAACTGATATATAAGTATGTTGAAACACCCCAAATCTGAAGAGATTGTAGGCATAACCATAGAAATGGTCAGCTTTATAGGATTAGGTAAATGGAAATTACAATGAGTGCTGCTCTCACTGATCAAATTAAAGACTTTAAAAATGCTTGGTGTGGGGCCAGGGATTTATTAGTTCAGTGGTTCCGCCGCCTGCCTCGCAAGCGCAAGGTCCCTAGTTCAATCTCCAGTACCAAAAAAAAAAAGAAAGTGCTGTAAAAATGCTTGGTGTGGTTTGTTGCATTATTAAACAATGCTAGCATGGAAGGCTGGAAACACATAATTAGAATAAAACTCATTCTGCTGCTCAGATAGTTGACCGCTGGCATGTTGCCCTTGGTAGCACAATCTTAAAGCCTTAACACAGTTCATGATTTAACATAGGGAAGCAGAAATATGCATAAATATGGATTGATTATATTGAAACTACCAGTATTCCACTGGCTTTGACCTGCAAAAGTAGCAGTTTCATAAAGATCGGCCTGAGAAATGTAAAAATTTAGGGTATAATAAAGATGACCTAACAAATCAGCAAGAAAGAGATAGATAGAAATGAATGGTTTGGGGACAACTGGGCAGCTGGTAGGTAATGGCAGGTAGATTCCTGCCTAAGTTCTTACACCAGATCAGATGCCAAATAGATCAAAGGTGCAAATGTGTGGATTGAAACAGTAAACTACTAGGAGAAAGCGTTGATTTTATGATTATGATTATGATCTTGATTCTAAACCAAAATGCCTAGAAGATAAATGCATTATTAAACTGTAAGAAATACCATAAAGTCTAAAACTCAGGAAAACTATTTGTAACATATATGACTAGTTTCCCTAATACTTGGCACTGTTTACTAAGAAAATAGCAAGCAATTCTGTAGAAAAATGGCAAAAGTTGAGATTAGTTAAGTCGTAGAATAATTTAAATGTTTAGTTAATAAACACGAAAAGTAGTTCAAATTTACCAGTGGAGAAATGCTAATTAAGATACCATCTTATGTCCACCACTTTGGTAAAAATTATAGACTTACAATGAGCATTCTCATAATACTGTTGGTTCCAGGTATAAATTGGTATAGTCTTTGTGAAGGGCAGTTTGACATTATCTACCAGACTTTTAAACTAGCAACTCTTCTCCTAGGAAATGGTATAATAATATACAAATACATATTTTAAATGATCATTTTGAAGATTAGCAATATATATATTTAAAATCCTAAAATGTTCTTGTGCCTTGGCTCAGCAGCTCCACTTTTGGGAATTGCCCCTGGGGTCAGAGATTGGATGTGTACATGTCTAAGGTCATGGTGTGGGTCTCAGCATTGCTTATGATTAAGTGAGGGGAAGGCATTCAAATGGTTCAATTTTGAAGTGTTTGTGTGTGTGAAATAGAATAGTGTCTAGTCATTATAAATGATGATACAGGTCTTTATTAATAAACGATGTTCACATGAAAGAAAAGCAGCATCATAAGAGTTTCATTGTTTTGCAAAAGCAAAACTAAAAAATGTGTATCTAAGTAGAAAACTGAGAATAAACTACCACAAAGAATATATTTATTATGTTTTGCAAACATACACTAATAAAAAATAAACTAACAAAGAATAAACTCCAAAATGTTAAAATGGTATCTCTGGGTGGGTTGTGAGGGTATAGGCAATTTTTATTTTATATTAATTAATTTTCTAATTTTTCTTTTAAGATCATGGATTACTTGTATGGTTCTTAAAACCTGGCCTATACATCTATTTATTTCATGTGAAATTTTGAAGTTGGTTCTATTTTCATCATTTAGAAAATGAATCTTGCCTTCAAGGGAGCAGTTGAACAATTCACATTTGTTGTGGTTTTAGCTGTCAGTAGGCTGCCACCGTGTTAAAAATTCCATTTTCTTGCTTTATAGTGGGAAAGTAAAACTGTCCTGCGCCATGAGCCCTTGGTTTTGGAGGGAGGCTATGAAAACTGGCTTCTGTGCTATCCCCAGTACACAACAAATGCTAAGATCACTCCACCCCCACGAGGCAGGAGCGAAGAGGTGTCTGTCTCATGTACGTATGTGCAAATCTTTGTTTAAAATTACTTTAATGAATATAAAATAGATGCTGATGTTTTCAGGGTCATGATCTTTGTCATATGTGTATTTGTCTGTTCTGTTTTCAGTTAAAAATACATTTAGCCTAGAAGATTGCTGTGATTGTCATGTCATGTAGTTGATATTTAATTCGCACATACAACATGCATGACAAATACAAGTACTATTTCTGGAGCTTGCTATTCTTTTAAAAATGCTATTCTTCTGGTGCTTTTAGTGGATTTCACTTATCCCTCACTGGAAGAATCAGTTCCTTCCAAACCTCCTGCTCAGATGCCACCGCCTCATCCAGAAGTAAATGAAAACACAGAATTGACAGGTGATGAAGGAGAACTGAGTGCATTAATGCCAGCTGAACCAGTTGCTGCTTCCAGAGCTGATGTTTCACCTACAGTTCAGCCAGTGCCTATTATAAAGAATGTTCCGCAGGTATTGTCTTACTTTTCTTTTAACTTTGTTCTCTACCTTCATACTGTATTAGACACACAGTATAGAAATGAAGTTTTATATATAAACTTCACATCCCAGGAAAGTGTCAGGAGAAACTAGTCTTGGCACCTTTATTTTTACAAATTTTTTTGGTTATAATTCTATTAGAATAGATAATTCAAAGGATTTCAACCTAGCTGATGACTGTTTACCCAAGCAAATATCAGTAATAGCTTCTGTTTCCACAGAGAAGTAGACTAATTCTTTTAGGAACAGAAGTGGAGAGATAGATAAGAATATTAGTTCAGTTGAGCAAGCATTTGAGACCTGCAGATTGCTAACTGGAGGTGTCCCAAGCTACATAAACTCTTGTTCCTAGTATGTCACAGATAATGCTGCCTTGCGAGTAGCAGAGATACATGTATGCACCACTCACTGTACCCAGGTATAGCTGTTTTTGTCTCCATTAGGTTCTACTCAAAGATTAATTAATGCTTTCCTATGCTTTCTCCAATAAGACTTTTTATTTAGCATTTATTTTTCATTTATTTCCCCAGATATATTTAAATAACATTTCACATATGAAGTGGATGACTTTGATTTATAGAGCAGACTGTGATGAGAAAGTTTGAGTTTTTATTATAAAATGAGATTATTCGTTTCTTCATTTTAAAAATCATCTTTTTATCATAAATGCGTGTTGGATTTTGTCAGATGCTTTTTCTGCATCTATTGAGATGATCATATGGTTTTTGTCCTTGGCTCTATTGATAAAGGGTATTACATTTATTGATTTGCATATGTTGAACCATCCCTGCATCCCTGGGATGAATCCCACTTGGTCAGGGTGTATGATCTTCTTGATGATCTTCTGCATTCTGTTTGCCAATATCTTATTGAAGATATTTGCGACTATGTTCATTAGTGAGATTGGCCTATAGTTCTCTTTTTTGGTTGGGTCTTTCTCTGCTTTAGGGATCAAGGTGATGCTTGCTTCCAGGAATGAATTCGAGAGTATTGTTTCCCTTTCAATTTCTCAATAACATGTTTATTTACTGTGTGCCCGGCACCATCTCTACCTTTTTAGAACTTATGTTCTAGGAGGGAATATTTTACCTACGTTTTTTGAAACAGAATCTCACTGTGTAGTTCAGGCTGGCCTTGAGTTCACCATGCAGCCCAGGCTGGCTTGGAACCCACAGTGACCCTCCTGCCTCAGCCTCCTGATTGCTGAGATTACAGGCATGTGACACCACATCTATCTTAGGAGAGAAGATTTTAAACAAATATTTATTTAAACCAAATCCCAGTATGTGCTGTATAAGGTATACTGAGAGCATATATCAGAGCATGACTAGCTTTAGCACTGGAGGTGGGGGGTGTTCTGAGAGACAACTATTTAAGCTAAGACTTAATGTTGGGTTGGACCTTATCTAGGTGAACAACTGATAGAAAGACCTGAGTTGGAAGGAGTGTGGTAGTTTTGAAGAATATTTTTTAAGGCAAGTGTAGCTAGTATATAGAACAGTAAGAGATAAGAAGGTGGCAGATGTAGGACTACACAGGGACTCAGGCCATGCTAAAGATTTAGATGTAATCTAAGTATAGCAAGTAGCAATTTAAAATAGGAAGAACATGGTCAGGTTGTCTTGAAATGATCAGTCTGGCTACAATATGGAGACTAGATTAGAGGAGAGTAGAAGACGATGGCAGAGGGTAGAAGCGGAGGGCAGTAGGCACAGGAGGAGAATCGTTAGACTCCAGAGGGCAGAGAACATGCTGGGGAACTCTCACCTTCTGGTTTGTACAGCTGCTTGGAGAAGAGTGTTCCCATGAGATAGGGCCATATTTGTGAGGGAGTCATGAATTCCATGTTGGTCATCTTGGGTTTGGGGTAGATGTGTGGTCATCATGGAGCTAGTGAGCAGGCAGGTGGATATGTGGAAGCAGAACTTGAACCCTGGTGTGCCTGCTCTAGATTTCATCTCTTGGTATGAACACATTAATAAATTCCATATACAGAACCCATTGGGTGACCTGAAAATGTTGAATTGAGTCTCCCACAAGGAACCTGACATTGAGTAGTTTACAGGTAGATGTTCAGGCTGATGTTATCTCTGTGAAATGACAGTTCTTCTATCACAGCTTGGTTTCGGGAACCAAGATTATACATTTTGCTGCTTTTGTTTCTGTAGATTGATCGTAGTAAAAAACCAGCAGTCAGATTGCCCGAAGATCATAGAGTAAAATCTGAGAGTACAGACCATGAGCAGCAGCAGTCTCCTCAGAATGGAAAAGCCATTCCCGACCGCTCCACCAAGCCAGCGTTTCCCCCTGCAGCTGCTGTGTTTTCGGATGAAGAGAAAGCCCGGATTCATGCAGAAGCCTCTTTGCTCATGGAGAAAAGCAAGCAAGAAAAAGGACTTCGAGGAAGGCAGCCCGAGGAACAGAAAGAGAAGCTAAGCGGGGACGAACAAGAACAAAAAGCCAGAAAGAAACAAGAAGCTGAAGAAAGTGAAATCCCAGAAAGTCAAGAAAAAGCAAAAGAAATGGAGAAGAGAGAAAGTGAACAAGCCAAGAAGGAAGATAAGGAAACTTCAGCAAAGAGGGGCAAAGAAACAACAGGATTAAAAAGACAGAGTAAAAGCGAACATGAAACTTCTGATGCCAAGAAGTCTGTGGAAGACAGGGGGAAAAGGTGTCCAACTCCAGAAGTGCAGAGAAAGCCAGTAGGAGACACCTCTGTGTCTGTGGCGGGAGATGCAAGTGCAGGCAAGGTAAGCAGAGCACAGCAGCACTGCTGAAATGTACAGACCAGCAGGACACCAGGGCCTCCTTCCGAGACAGACAGACAGGGTGGGCCTTCGAGTAGATTTTCTGCTTTGTCCAAACATGCTCACCTGCTCTGCTTTTTTCTTTTTTTTTTTTTTTGCAATACTGGCCACTGAATTCAGAGCCTCAGGCTTGCCAGGCAAGCACTCTAGTGCTATGTCTCAGACCCTTTTCAATTCTTTTTTGAGATAGGGTCTCATTAAATTGTCTGAGCTGGCTGAAACTTGGGATCCTCCTGCCTCAGCCTTCTGAGTAGCTGGGCTCATAGACATGCACTGCCACAACCAGCCCCTACTCTACTTTGAGTACTTTAAAAATGATTGGCAGTGGAATTTATGTCAATAAAATGCAATGCATTCTTAGTGCCTAAGTAGCTACGTTCATTTTTATGTTTGATGTATGATCATCAAAAGACTAGAATATAATCTTCCTCTCTGTATGGAGAAGTTAGATGCCAGTGTTTGTATGATGAAGTTTATAGCTGCCAAGAATGCATGCAAAATCAGTGGCATCAAGATAGCCCAACACCTGCGCACAGTGCCGCAGGCCTAGGCTGGGGGATCACAAGTTCGAGCCTCGTCTGGGCAACTTAGAGACCCTGACTGCAACAACATAGAAAGAGCTGGGCATGCAGCTCTGGTGTGAAGTGGCCCTCAGTTCATCCCCAGTACGAGGGGGAAAGCCCAGCCTTTATCTTTACGTGTAACCACATTTTGGGGCAAGTCTGTGTCATTTTGTTTCGCACTTTATCTACCCAAACAATATTGGCAAGAGCCTCATTCATGCTGCCTGTTTTCTGCTCTTGGCTACACACCCAGAAGGAGCTCCCATCACCTCAGAGGACGCTTTCATTCTTCCTTCTTTTTAATCTAGTGAAGTCATACTTTTCTTTTTCTTCACTAGGCAATTAATAGTGCCTTCTCCTTTTGGATGCTAATTTTTTTTCCTTAAATTCTTTTATTGGTACATCTTAGGTATTCAATACAGTTACACTCATCATTGGGATCTTGTATATGTACGTGATGCATCTTGGTTCTTGTTTTTTCCCTATTTCCTGCCCTCCCTCCACCCCCTCCACCCTTTCCTGTTTATAAAGGCTTTATTTCCATTTTTTCCTTTTCTCATAATTTTTCCTTTCCCTCCCTTCTTTCCTTTCCCCTTCCCCTCCCTTGGATACTAAATTTTAAAATAGGAACAGTTAAAATCCATTTTATGGATATGTAAATAGAAGAACATCTTGTAGTAGTATGAAAATGATTTCTGATGAGAGGCAAAATACTGTCTTACAGAATGGCAGTGTCTGCTTTTCTCTAGCAGCAGGTTAGGCAGTTAGCAGGGTTAACAACACATACCATTGCTGAACTTAGCCAGGGAACCGGACTCTGGTAACCTCTAGTATAAAAGATAGAGCTGCTGTCCAGAAACCTTCCAAACACCCCAAATTGGGGAATGAAGCCCAGAAACCTACATTCTAATTTCACAGGCAATCAGAACTTGCAAGTGGTTACTTGAGATACGATTTAAACATTATTCGCTGAGTACCTACAACATGCTGGATAGTTCCCCAACATTGTCTTACTCCTAACAGTCACCCCTTGGGGTCTTTACAAGTGAAGCTGATGCTTAGACATTGCCTAAAATCACATAGGCAGTGACATTTCCAAGCCACTTAGTTTCCTTTTGCTTTATTACAACAAGCTGTGTTTAGAACTTAAAGAATTCATGTTGTGAGTGCCAAATATCCCTACAGATCTAAATAACTTTCAGTTATGAACTAGCTTTGGACTCTCCCTATAACACATCGAAAAAGTTTATATTACATTGCTATACATGTATATTCCTTTTTTTTGGTACTGGGGATCGAACTCAGGACCTTGTGCTTGCAAGGCAGGTGCATTGCCGTTGAGCTAAATCTCCGGCCCACATGTATGTTCCTTTTAAAAGTAGAAGCAGACTGTAATTTATTCTAGAATAAATTTTGTTGAAAGTATTGCTAATAAAGTTTTTAACTGTAATCATTTTAAAAACACAGTAGGGCTGGGGATTTAGCTCAGTGGCACCTGCCTGGTAAGTGAGTTTGATCCCCGGTTCAGGAAAAAAAAAAAAAAGATAAAGTGAATTATTTTAAAGATCCTGTGATGTATAAGAAGATATAAAAACCGATTTTGCATTTCTTAAATTTGGTCTATATAACATTTTGTATTCTCTTGAATACTTGAGAGTTTTTGGAGCACAGCACCTTTCAGGGTAACCAGAATCGTATGGGACTGAAGTAGAAGAACAGTTGCGGTGAGGGTGTGCTGAGCACCCACTGGTTACCAGCGTTTGACCCTCAGCGTCGTATGCACCCATAAACCCACGCCTTACAGTCTGCTTTGCTTTGCTTCATCAGAACTTTCCAGTTCTTTCTCTTTAGTGGTAGTTAATTGCAAAGGGGCTCCAAAGTATGTGTTTTGAATTTGACAGTAAAATAGACTATACTTTTTATTTTTTTGCTAGCGTCAAATTTAAATTTATTTTATGTCTTTATCAAATCAACCATCAAACACAGATCAACTCTGATTTCCTTTGCTGTGCAGAAACTTTCTAATTTGGTGTGGTCCCATTTGTTTCTTGGTATTATTTCTTGTGACAGGTGTACTCATTCTTCTTGACTTGTTGGCATTGTTGACTTGTCTCTTTCTAGGATATACTTGAGAATTTTGTGTAATGCGGTTTGGTGGTGCTCCTTGTCATGGAAATACCGTATTTCTCCTTCAATTTTAAGGAAAAGTTTTGCAGGATACATAAGTTGGGGTTGGAAGTTGTTACATTTTAGGGCTTGAAACATTTCACTCCACTCCTCCTGGCCTTTAAGGGTTGTATAGATGTTTGCTGTAAGTTAATGGATTTGCCTTTATACGTGATTCATTGCCTTTCTCTAACAGCTTTTAAGCTTTTGCCCCCGTGATGGACTTGTGGTACTCTGAGTATAATGTGGTGTGGAGAGGTTCTATTTTGGTCATGGCTCTTTGGAGTCCATATGCCTCATTTATCTGTGTTTATTTCTTTATATTTTGGGAGTTTCTTGCTGTTATTTCTGTGAATAGGTTTTTTTATGCCATTTGTGTTGTCTTCTAATTTTTTTCACTTATTCCAGTTACTCTTAGATTAGTCTTCTTTGCAGCATCTAGCAGCTGTTGGATCCATTTTTCATGTTCTTTTGTTGCTTTTAAGGTGTCTTTGAGTAGTTGATCTTTGAGGCATCATTGTCTTCTAGTTCTGAAATTCTGCGCTCACAGTGGTAGCTTCTGTTGTTGTTTCTCAATATAATTTTAATCTTCTGGATTTCTGATTGAAACCTTTTCATTGACACTAATTCTTTGTTGAACTGGTCATTCGTGTTTTGTACAGTTTTGTTTAGATTGGCTAGTTTTTTATTAGTGTCTTTTGAAAGCTCTTGGATCATTTTGGTTGTTAGTACCAATATCTGTTTTGCTGTATCTTCTGTGATCCTGCTGAGTACATCTTTGCTATGATTTCTAACCTCTGTTATCCTTTTGAATAATTCCGGTGTGGGGCTTATGCTGTTCTCCCCTTTGATGCCTTCTGGATAGTCTTTGGGGGAGTTGGGAGTTGTAGAAGATGCTTTGTTGCGTTGTCTTCTCATTTTTCTATTCTTTGTTTTGTTTTCTGCTGAGGTGTATGGACTCTTGTAAAGATGTTGTTGCTAGTATAGAGATCCTTTAATTACTCGTCTTTCAGTGACTTTTTAGTGATGTTGGATGTGACTGACTATAGTCCTTTGTGTCAGCCCCAAGATCTGATCACCCTGATTAAATTGGGAGGGGAGGATGCAGTGTAATTGGCCCAATGCTGAGTTCTCTGGGAATATTCTCTAGTAGTGTTAATGTCAAAAGGTATTCCGAGTGTTAGCTTCCTGAGAAAACCCATTAATAGCAACAGTTATGCAACACTGGTAATATTAACAAATCAGCTATAGTGGTATGGTTCAGGACAAATCGGATATTAACATAGTAAGAACCAATTATGTATCACCCTTATCCCTAGAGACAAAAGCCACAGTTATGGTGTAAACATTTAAGAGAACCCACGTATTGACTTATAGTTAGTATGTACTAGTTGTGACAGCTTTACCTCTGCTAATGGTAAGAATTCAGTAATTTTATAGAGTTAACTGTCTAAAGATTAATAAAGATTTATAGTTATACTGTTAAAGCTATGGGGGGGATTGGGCAATGCAAGAGGAAAAATTTGAAACTAAACTACATAATATGAAAAGCAGGAGAGAAGTAATACAAAGGATCCTACTCGGACATAGAAGGATGTTCATAGCATTAGGTAAAGTTAAGAGAAAAAATTAATGGGAAATAGAAGAAAAAAAGAAATATAATGATACCTCGATTGTTGAACTCAGTTCATTTCAAATTCACATTAGAACAATGAAAAGTTTGAGAACTGAACATCATCTTCCCATAACAAATAATGGAAAGCCAAATAATTGATTCTGAGGCCCAGAATTTACACTTATAAATTCATTTTTCTGGTACTTCAACAGATTTTGCAATAACTTCTTTAATTCCATTGTGATTCTCATAATTTTATCAGCTTTATTGCTGGTATCACTAACTTTTTTTGGAGCCATGGTTTGACATTTTATGCAAAATAAAATAAATTAAATAAATAAATAAAATAAAGCAGCATAGTGACAAATATTTTAACGCACTAACACAAGCACTGTATGTTGTCTGGATGAGAGCAGTGCCTAGAATGAAGTGTCACCCCTTTGTGTCCATGGTGAGATGTAACATGTGACTCACTCAGGTTTTTTCAAGTTGGATTTTCCACTATCGAGCAAAGTTACAAATACTGGGCAGTTTTTTTTCAAATGTTGCTTTTCAAGTAATAGAAAGTTCAAGCTTGGAGCCATTTAATAACTGAGGTATCACTGTATTAGGAGTAAAAATAAGAAAAAATTAAAAGAGGAAAAAAATAAAAATAGATAAGCAAGGAAAAAGACAAAAGAAAATTCCCCAACCCCCAAAAAAATGGTGAAGAAAGGAGAAAAGGAAAGAAAAAAAAAAAAAAAAGAAAAACCAAGACCAAAACAAAGCCAAAAACAATGCACACACTCACCAAAAACAGAAGAAAAGAAATTTCTCTGTGATTTTGAACGTGTGGTTTTCTTCTGAGATCTACAATTTTGGGGCAGTGTCTGAGCCAAGATGTCTGAGCCTGATCACACTGGTAGATAAAGCAGTCAGGCACCAGCAGGCTGTAGGATTAGGGCAAAGCTGCCAGTGCTGCAGTGATCAAATCCAGAGCAGCTCAGACTGGGCCTGGCCTCTGGCCTTGATGGCAGGGCCTGTGTCCTTCAGCTCAAACCTCTCAGGGGTCTCTTTCCAGGCTGCTCCCTCACCACTGCTGTCTTTTACCCAGTCACTGTAGGAACTTAACAAAGGGAGCCCTGAAGTGATGCCATTCTGCAGCTGCTCTGAGTCCTGGGTTCAAACAACCCTTCCCCGGAATGGCATCCCACCAGGCACTCTTCCAGGGGTATGGTGGACACTTAGATTGGAGTCATTCACCATCTGTTGCCTACAGAAGAGCTTGTGTGGAAGCAGAATCCTGTACTGTCCCTGCAGCAGGCCATGCCTGCTGGTCCATTCCACTACCGTGTTTCTCCGAGGCCCCTCTGGAGTCCCCAACTTTCACTTTGACTCTGTATGAGGAAGAAATGCAGACTCTTACTTCCCTTCTCTATGTTGTGTTCCATCTCAATTTCTCTGTAGGTTTTAATTTTCCTGTCAGAGCCTTCCTGGTTCCTGGGGATCTACTTCTCTCTTTTTCTTTCCCAAGTTGTTATTTTCTTTTTTTGGTACTGGGGATTGAACTCAGGACCTTGCGCTTAGGAGGCAGGCAGCGGCACCACTGAGCTAAATCCCTGCCCCCTCCAAATTGTTATTTTCCAGTGTCTAGATTCTGAATCTAGGATAGGCTGAGTTGTTGTCATTTACCACTCCTACATTTTTTTGACCAACCCAATTTTAGAACATTTCCATCATACCAAAAAGGTTTCTATGACCAATTATAGTATCTCCCTCTTCCCAACCTCAACCCTAAAACAACACCTAGTCTAATCTCTATCTCCAGTCGTCTGCCTTCTGTGTGATTCTAATAATCTTTTGCATCTGGCTTTTTTCACACGGCATGTTTTTTAGATTAATCCATGTGGTAGCATGTACTGGTAGTTCATGCCTGTGTTTTGCAGCTGGTATTACATGGTTGGACTTGTGGCATTTTACTCTCATTAGTTGATAGGCACATTTGGATCATTCTGTTCTGGGGCTCTTTTCAGTAATGCTACTGTGAACATTTCTACATGTCTTTGTATAGAAATATGTTCTTATTTCTTTTAAATAGGCACTTTGAGGTGGTATTGTTTTGCTATGTTTTTTTAGGAAACTTTAAAAAAAACTTACCAAAGTGTTTTCCAGGTGGCTGCCCCCATTTTCCCTTCCCACTAGCGGTATACGAAGATTCCCATTTGTCTGTATCTGTATCTTGGCCAGTTCTTGTTACTGTTTTTATTGTAAACATTCTGTGAGTGTAAAGTTGTAGCTCATGGCTTTAAAATGCATTTCCCTAATGACTAATGGTATTGCACATTCTCTCATATGAGTATAGGCCCGTGGTTATCTTCTTTGGTGAAATATGTACTCAAGTCTATGTCAGTTTTAAAATTTGATTACTGCCAGCTTTTACTGAGTTGTATGAGTTTCTAATGTTCTGGATACAAATCCTTTGTTAGAAATATGGTTTCCAAATGTCTTCCACCTCATGGTTTTCCTTCTCTGTACCCCTTTCCCTGCACCTTCTCTTTTCTTCAGTTCCAGGCATTGAACCTAGGACCTTCACACTGAGCTACATCCCCAACCCTTTTTATTTGTTTTTATTTTGACACAGGATCTCACTAAGTTTCTTGGGCTGGCCTTCAATTTGCCATCCTCCTGCCTTGGCCTCCCAGAGTGCTGGGATTACAGGTGTGCACTAGCACACCTGGCTCTCTCTTCATTTTCTCTCTTCATTTGGAGTTTTACCAAGCACAGATGTTTTTGTGGGCAAGTCCAGGCTGCCAGTTTTTTCTTTTTTGACTCATGCTTTTGGTATTTAAGGAATTTTGTGTCTAACCCAAAGTCATAAAGTAATAGAGAATTTCTCATTTCTTCTTAAAATCTTGTGGTATTAGTTCCTACAGGAACTAACTTGTGTCCATTTTGAGTTCATCTTTATCTGTATTGTGGTCTCCCCTAGTCTGTGCTTCTTCCTCCTGATTTCAGTTACTCTGGTTTGGCCATGTCCTGAAAGTCACGCAAACAAACTTAAGGCATTTTAAGTGACTTATAATAGTACATTGTCGTAGTTGTTCTGTTTTCCCTTTATTGTTAATTCCTTACTGTCCCTGCTTTCTAAGCTAAGCTTCATCATAGGAGTGCATGGACAGGAGGAGACACAGCATGTAGAGAGGTTCAGGCAGCAACCAAAGCTCCCAGAACTCCCTGCATGGCTGGGGGCCACAGCCACCAGAGAGGGGGTCTAGATTTGTCTTTTTAACACAGCTATTCATTTATCCCATTTGCCTTTGACTGATTTTGTTCAAGCATGCAAATTCTGTTACATGTTTATGTTCAAGGGAATTCTATTTTAAGACAGGAAGAATATGAAGATACAAATTGAGTGGACCTTTTTCTTTTCTGTTAATAATTTTTCATTGAAAGAAGTGAAAGTACCTATCATCTAGTTTTAAGGTTGGTGCCTCAGTATATTGGCCTGCATTTACTTATATGATACTTCGTTGGTATCTTGTGGAATGAGTACGTATAGAAGATATGCTAGGGGAGCAAAATGCCAGTGCAGTCCATGATGTGTGATTGTGTGGCCTTTCTTACTTGTTTGGGTCCCTTGTGCCCTTCATGAGCCACAATAGAAGGCCATCTCCCTCTGCTGTGTCCCTGCCATCGTTAAGAGTCTTATCCACCCATCCTGTCTGTCATTCCCAACTCAGAAAGTGCAAAAGTAAGAAGACTGGGGCCTTAGGAATCAGAGTTCAGGAAAGCTAGGTTCGGACTGCTCCACGCCACTGTCCAGGGGACAGAAAGTGTGTTCTTGCGTTGGAACTGTGGCCTCAGGTGCTGTGATAGGGGATTTGTGTCCTGGGACAAGAAGGGAAGGAAGCTGCACACGGAGTAAAAGCAGCCACGCAGCAGGGTCCTGTCCCTCCCGATGTTCGTCTGGGTCTCTTCTGGTGCCCGCTGTTTGTAAGTCCTGCTCCCAGGTGGGCTTTGGATGTCATTGGGAAAAGCTTTTTTTTAAAGCTCCTGAAATGTTTGCATCAAAATTTTTCCTTTTATTTTCACACTCCTCTTCTTTGATGTAATAATATTTAGACCTTGAGAAAAATAATTTGTTTTCATCTTTGAACCTGTTTTGAAAACATGAAGCGGCAGCCGAGGCAGGGTTCCCTGACTCTTTGGCACATGTACCTAAGTTTATATGTGGCACATTTTAATTGAAAGATCAGACTTTTCTTCCTTCCCCAAACAGGCTCAAAGGGAGCCTTTGACGAGAGCACGGAGCGAAGAAATGGGGAGGATCGTCCCAGGACTGCCTTCCGGTTGGGCCAAGGTAAAAGTCACTATTAGAACTCAAAAGAAGTAACAGTTACTAGGTTCTTTGTTTAGTTTTTATTTTACATCTTCCCTAATGAAGAGGTAGTCTCTTTTTTCAGTGTAAGAGGACATAGCTCCTTCTAATTACGCAGGATTGTTTCTCACTACCCAGCCTGGGATTCTGGCTGCAGCACATGAGCTTTCGGGCAGTATTCTTTAGAAATAGTGCACTACATGCCAGATGTGGTGGCATACTTGGCCCACCACAAGAATGTGTGGCATAGCTGAGAGGCTGGGGCAGGGGATTGCAAGCTTGAGGCCAGCCTAGGCAGCTTGGTAAAGCCCTGTGTCAAAATAAAAAGGCTGGGTACGTAGCTCAGTGAGAAGGCCCTTAGTTCAGTCCTCAGTGCCAAGTAATCATAATCATAATGTATTACTCTAAAACCTAAATTTCTTTGGAAGTTTAATTAGAGAAGTGATTATCACCATTTTATTCAGATCATTTTAGGTAGTGGCAGTGTAGCTCAGGGGTGAAGTACATACTTTTTAATCCAAAAGTAAATTTAGCTAGAATGCTTTGGAATAAGTTAATTCTGTATAATGGTCATTTTCAGGCTTCGACCTTTATTTTTTCCTTTTCTATCCAAGTTTCTGGACCCGATCACTGGAACCTTCCGTTATTATCATTCACCCACCAACACTGTCCATATGTACCCACCAGAAATGGCTCCTTCCTCTGCTCCTCCTTCCATCCCCCCGACTCACAAAGCCAAGCCCCAGGTTCCTGCCGAGTGGGACAAGGACCCCTCCAAACTGAAGCGCTCCTACTCCTCCCCAGACATCACCCAGTCTGTGCCAGAGGACGGGAGGAGGAAGCCCGCAGTAACACCAGCTGTGAATCGGGAGAACAAGTAAGTCTGTCGCATCGCCTCCAGCCCAAATAATGGAGGTATGTATTTTAATACCTCTGCTCCAAATAGATCACTGTTCTAATGCTCAAGTCAGAAATTGCTTTGGATGGCCATTCCAGCCACTGTTACTTACTGTGGAGAGAAAGGAAATGAAAATATCCTTGCTTTTTCTTCCAGTTGATAACTTAATATACAGGCGAAGTTATCATAAGTATTAACATAAAAAAGTGTTACTCACCTTGTTACATTTCACAGCACTTGTGTCATAGACGACCTCCAGGTCTTCCCTAGACTTCCTGTGATTCTTAGTGTCCTCTGAGGACCCTAACTTAGGGAAGTGTTGAGTCTGCACTGCTGCAGCCCTCAAGGTCCAGTCATGTGAAAGAGTCAGGTTGTCCTGCGGTGTTGAAGCAATGGGTCTGCTCTGTCCACAGGTAGTGAGCAGGGTCCACTTAAATTTGCCCCAGTGGTGTCTGATCTAGATGCTTTCCTGGTTTCTGCCCTTTTTGAATTGAATGCTCCTGGCTTATAACTGGTAGGGTGTGAGGTGGTTTTTAAGTCTGTCTACTACTTCTAATCTTTACATTTTGGGAGGGGGAAGGGAATAGATGGAAATACAGCCCTGGACTCTGCAGCCAGGGCGTCAACCAGCCATGGGTCGAAAATATTTGTTAAGATTCTTGGCCAAGAATAAGTCTCCCTTGCTGCTAAGAAAAAAAATGTCAGTACTGAACAAATGCAGATGTTTTTGGCCAGTCATTGTTTCTTCAACATTATAGCAACCAACCTGTGGCCATCTCGGCTCTAGACTTTAGGTGATAGTACCCAGATAGCCTCCACCTGCTTTGATATCTGCTCTCCAGTAATAAATATTGTTTGATTCTTTGGCATTCTGGTTGAGTTCAAATATTTTAAAATGCTAACCTCTCTGGGATCGTTTGAAAGAGGTAGAAAGAGCCTCAGTTCTTCAGCTTCTAGTTCACAAGAAACTAGAGAATCTCTCAGGGCCTTTCTAGAAGCAAAGACCCACCTAAGAGGTCAAGAGGGCAGATTCCAGACACAGGGAGGCCTGACCTGGTTACTGGATGCCCTGTAAGGCCCAGCACCGTAGGCACTGACACACTGACTGGACAAAGGGTACTGTGGCCTGGTGCTGAGCCGCTCCCCTCTGTAGTGTGTGTCTTGATTTCAGGTATTTTGCCTCTCACCACATCCCATACGTCTCCCTGCTCAGGCCAACATGCTGCCCCAAAGCCGAGATCTCCAGGCTCTCTGCCTCTCAGATCCGAAACCTCAATCCTGTCTTCGGAGGGTCTGGACCAGCCCTCACTGGACTTCGGAACTTAGGAAATACGTGCTACATGAACTCCATCCTGCAGTGCCTGTGCAATGCACCGCACCTGGCTGATTATTTCAACCGGAACTATTATCAGGATGATATTAACAGGTGAATAAGCATCTGTCTTTTTGCAATACATTGTTCTTTTTTTTTGGTACCAGGGATCAAACTCGGGTCCTTGCACTTGCGCAGCAGGCAGCGAAACCTCTGAGCTAAATCCCTGGCCCTGCAATACACTGTTGAAAGGAAAGCCTAACCATACTTCCTGTCTTAGTCTATTTTGTGCTGCTCAACAAAGTAGCTGCGACTGGGTCATTTATAAAGAAATTTATTTTCGTAGTTCTGGAGACTGAAGTCCAGACATAGATGCCACTGTGTGGTCATGGCCTCTTGCTGTGTTGTCACTCAGCAAAGGTGGAAGGGCAAGAGAAGATGACCTCCTTTGTCTTGCCCTTTGCTAAGTGCACTAAGCTCATTCTTGAGAGGGAAGCCTGTGACTGAATCACCTCTTAAGGTCCTGTCTATTTTTAATTTTTTTGGCAGTATTGGGGATCGAACCCAGAACTTGGTGCACGCTAAGCAAGTGCTCTGTCACTTAGCTACATCCTCAAACTGTTTTAGTTTTTGTTTTGAGACTGGTCTTGAACTTCTGATCCTTCTGCCTCAGCCTCCCCAGGAGTAGAATTAGAGGAGAAGGCCCTACCTCCAAACACTGTCATACTGGCATCACCTAAATTTTGGAGGGGATATGTTCAAACCCGAGCTGCTACCACTCAGCTCCAAAGAAGTCTAATTAGGAAAAGGGAAAATACATTTATTCACTAGAAAAATGTAGAGGAAAACCGACTCTGAAAGAGGTGGAAAAAGCAGTAAACAAGGCAGAAGCTCCCTGTCGTAAGACTGCAGCATGTTGGTCTCAGAACACAAGGAGAACAGAGCTCACAGCCAGAACATGCCAGGTGGGAAAACTGTAAGAGTAACAAACCTGCAAGTATGTTCATGTGGGGCTACAGTGTGTGAATGTTTTAATGTTGACATCAAGAACCCACTGTACTTTATAAATTTTTCCTTTATAGGTTTTTTTAGTGACTTGAATTTTATTTGCACAGGTCAAATTTGTTGGGGCATAAAGGAGAAGTGGCAGAAGAGTTCGGTATAATCATGAAAGCGCTATGGACAGGTCAGTATAGGTACATCAGTCCAAAAGACTTTAAAATCACCATCGGGAAGATCAATGACCAGTTCGCAGGATACAGCCAGCAAGATTCACAAGAGCTGCTCCTCTTCCTCATGGATGGTCTCCATGAGGACCTAAATAAAGTAAGATGTTTGCTATTTCTAAGTTTCCAAGACTCCTTAGGTTGCTCAGCAGCACTGCCATCATTTTACAGCAGCTTAAACTCTAGTTGCTGAATATTCAGTGCTAGTTTATTCAGATACAGTGACTTTGTACTAAGGTATGAAACTGTAATACAAATGTGTCTGATAAGCGTAGTATCTAATAAGTGATCAGTTATGTGAAATGTTTCCAGGTGTGTTTAGGATTTTGGATTTTGGAATATTTGCATATATATGATGAAATATCTTGGGGATAGAACCCCAATCTAAACACACACAGAATTCATTTATGTCTTATATACATATATCTTACACACATAGCCTGAAGTTAGTTTTATATAATATTTTTAAATAATTTGGTACATGAAACAAAGTTTCTTGGTGTGTAATTTTCCACTTGTAGCATCATGTTGGTGCTCAGAAAGTTTTGATTTTGGAGCATTTTGGATTTTGAGATTAAAGATGTTGGATCTGTATTTGAAGTTGTACATGTAGTTATTTAACTATTAACAGGTAGTACTGCTGAGCAGTTTGCAAATGTTAAAATAGTTATTGGTGGGCTGGGGATTTAGCTCAGTGGTTCCATTACCTGCCTCGCAAGAGCAAGATCCCAAGTTCGGTCCCTGGTGCCAAAAAAAAAAAGTTATTGGTAATTTTATATGTGACCCACATGTAAAATAAAATCATAAATTTGGTTCTATAAAAGATAGCCTTAATATCTTCATTATGTATTTGTTTTATTGGATATTTATGTATTTATTATATTATTTGTATATATTATCTTATACTGTGTTCTTATACTTATTTTCTAAAATAAGAATTACTCCATGTAACCAGGTAATTCACATGAATGGTTCTTATAGAGACATGTATCTATGTAAATTTATATACAATAGCTTCTTTTTAGCACACCAACTTGTCATCTTTTTTTCAGATACCTGTGGGATCACCATGCTTACACTGATTGTGATTGTGTGTGTGTGTGTGTGTGTGTAAACATGTTCATCTGACATAGGTGGCTGCATATGTCTTCATTTCTGAGGCTAAGACAATGAAATTACCTCTCTCTGTCACTCCCCTAATTCTCAGCTCTATGTGGGATGTCATCTCTTTTCAAAAGTAGACTTTTCAGCTTTTTAAATTAAAAAAAAAAAAAAAAATATATATATATATATATATATATATTAGGAAATTCCAACAGTTTACATCCTTTTAGTAAAGTGGAGTTTTTGTGTTTGGCTAGAATTATTTTTTTGTAGCACTTGATATGATCAGAATTCCTTCATGACATTTTCAAATTGGGAAAGTATTTGAATCTTTCAGTTACATATTTCAGTGTTGTCTTTCAGATATTAATATAGAGTTTAAATAATCTTATTTCCAGGCTGACAACCGGAAGAGACATAAAGAAGAGAACAATGATCACCTCGATGACTTCAAAGCTGCAGAACATGCTTGGCAGAAACATAAGCAGCTCAATGAATCTATTATCGTTGCACTCTTTCAGGGTCAGTTCAAATCCACAGTACAGTGCCTCACTTGTCACAGAAAGTCCAGGACATTTGAGGCCTTCATGTATTTGTCTCTGCCACTAGCATCCACAAGTAAATGTACACTACAGGTGAGTTTCAGATGGACAGAGGTGATTAGTTGGACTAAATGCTGTTTGTATGCACGTAGATGTACTTTATCCAGCAGTTCATTTCTCGTCATTACCCCATAAACACTTGATAGAATAGCAGTGTTCCTTTTCAAAGGTGACTTCTGATTACATATTCCCTCAGAGCTGATAGTATATGTTTTAAAAGTTGCTGTCTCCCTCCTCCTCTCTACTTCCCGTCCCTCAGTGCTAGGGACTGAACCCAGTGCTGTGTCTGTTACGCACTCTGCCACTGAGCTACACCTCCACCCAATAATGTTCGTATTTTTAAGAAGTTGTTAATTTGGAAAATTCTATGTTGACTTTAACTTAGGTCTACTCTTTTTGGAGGGGGTGAGGCAGGGTCTCCCTTTGTAGTCCAGGCTGGCCCTGAACTCACTGTGTAGCCCAGGCTGGCCTCGAACTCAAGATAATCCTCCTGCCTCAGCCTCCCAAGTGCTGGGGTTACAGGCGTGCACCACCACGCCAGGCTCGCTTAGGTCTACTTTTTACAGCTATGTGCTTTCCATGAGCACATTGAGTCAGTACCTTTATACTTAGGCTCCTTGGTGCCTTTAGCCTTGCTTCCTGCTGCGCACCCTTCTCTGTCTCCCAGGACTGCCAGGCACGGTGTGGGAGTCCTGTGCACTGTCCTGGCCCACAGCCCCCGCCCTGCCCCCGTGAGGGCCCCCACCACACCCTTCACTGGCTGCGTCTCTTGTGGGACCTGGACTCTTGTTTGAGCTCACTGTTCCTGAAGAGGTGCTCTCTGATGCTGTGTGAAGAAATGAACTACTGAGTGTCTGTTTCTTGTTTTTCCACCAGGATTGCCTTAGATTATTTTCCAAGGAAGAAAAACTCACAGATAACAATAGGTTTTACTGCAGTCACTGCAGAGCTCGGCGGGATTCTCTCAAAAAGATAGAAATCTGGAAGTTGCCACCTGTGCTTCTGGTGCATCTGAAACGGTAACCAAGCAAATTTTTTCCTGTTCAGTAAGATTTAGATGAAGGAATTCTGAGTCTTGTAGTAAGTTCCGCTTACTGCCCTGCCTCCTAAGGAAACATGGGTTATTACGCGCATCTGCTTAGAGAGCTGGAGGGACACGAGGCAGAAGTGACACCACAGTGACAATGCTGCTGTGTCATCATGCCTGTCGGTGGGATCCACTTTCTAGGGTCAGTGCAGCTAAGGACTGCATCATTACATCACATGGAACTATATAAATGTTGTTCAGTATAATTCTAACACAAAATAGCAGCTAAAGTAGCAAAAGTAGCAGCTAAAATTTCACATGCAAGGGGCGGGGGATTTAGCTCCATTCTGCCGCCTGCCCTGCAAGCGCAAGGACCCGAGTTTGATCCCCATTATCAAAAAAAAAAAAAAATTAACATGCAAACCATAAACTAAGCATACAAAGAGTAGTGTTAAAAATGAAATACTTGGGGCCAGGGATTTAGCTCAGTGGTTTTGCCACCTGCTGCCCAAGCGCAAGGACCCAAGTTCAATCCCCAGTACAAAAAAAAAAAAAGAAGAAATACTTTTCAAGTATAATTTTAAAGAGAAAATATGTTAATGATCCCAGTGTTAAATGCAGATGGTTTTTGCTCAGATTTTTCTAACCAGTAAAAAACATCTGGTCCTATAATAGAAGGAATAATGATGGAGGTTATAAAACACATGCCAGATATTTTGCTCTCATTCTTTTTTGTCTTTGTGTAATCCATCTGTGGAGTGGTGACTTTGAGTCAGTTTTTAAAATCTTTTTAAAGAAGTTTCTTTTTATTGAGCAGTGTCATTTTTGTTTCAAAGAAAACATTTCTGTTTGTATTAGATATTCTTAGGCAGTTGCTTGTGTTAATTTCAATGTGGACGGGTTCAGATTTCTCTTGTGAAAGGTCTAATGAACGCTTGTTCTATCAGTTTTTCTTTTATTTTGAGGATTGGGGAGTTATAAACATGATATAAGTTGACTATAGATCTGTTAAAAGTTTTATTGTTGAACATTATTATTAGAGGATATTAAAAATGTATTTGGTTCAGAATTCAGTATTTTAATAGTGCATATTAATTTTACAAAATAATTAGGTTCCAATGTGGTATTTTCATACATGCACGTAACATATCTTGGTCATATTCATCCCCACACTACCCTCCTTTACATTTCCTTTCCCCTCCTAATTCCCTTCCTGTTGTCCGATAATAGTACTCTTGTCCTTTCATATTATCTTTGTTTCTTTTCTAAAGATTGTATATATTAGGGAAAATATACTGTACCTGTCTTTCTAGGTCTGGCTTAGTTTGCTTAACATGATGGATGATCTCTAGTTCTATCTGTTTTCCTGCAGCTGACATAATTTCATTCTTTATTACTGAATAATACTCCATTGTATATATATGTCACATTTTCTTTATTCATCCACTGTGGTCACCTAGGCTGGTTCTGTTTTGGCTATTGTCAGTTGTGCTGCAGTAAACATGGATATGCAACTCTATAGTATGCTGACTGTAATTCCTTTGGGTAAATACTAACGAATGGTAGAGCAGGGTCATATGGTAGTTCTATTTTTAGTTTTTTGAGGAACCTTGATACTGATTTCTGTAGAAGCTATACTAATTTCCGTTCCCACTGCCAATGTAGAAGGGTTTTTACCCTGCATCCTTGTCATTTATTGGTTTTTGTATTCTTGAATATAGCCATGCTGACTGGGGTGAGATGACATCTCAGTGGTTTTGACTTGCAGTTCTCTGACAAAGATGTTGAACAATTTTTTAATAAACTTACTGGCCATATTAACTTCTGTGAAGTGGCTATTCAAGCCCGTTTATTGATTGGGCTTTTTCCCTTTTTTGGTGGTGTTTTATGGGTTCTGTATATTAATTCTCTGCCATAAGAGTAGCTGGCAAAGATTTTCTTCTGTTGTGTAGCCTGTCTCTTCATGCTTGTTTTCCTTTGCTGTGCAGCAGCTTTTTAATTTGATGTGGTTTAATTGTGATGCCTCCAGTCTTACTCCTTTTGCTCAGGATTGCTGGGTGTTTGTGTTTTTACAATTCGGCGAAGAATGTCATGGGAACTTTGACAGGGATTACACTGAATCCCTAGATTGTCTTTGGTAATATGGCCATTTTAACAATTTTAATTCTGTCAGTCCATGAACTTGGCCCATCTTTCTATCTTATAGTGTCTTACATTTCTTTGTTCAGTGTTTGTATTTTTCATTGAGAGGTATTTCACCTCTTTTGTTAGTCTGATTCCTAGGAGGGTTTTTTTTGGGGGGGGGGGAGGTTGAGGCATGGGTAAAGCTATTATGAGTGGAATTGTTCCTCCTTTCTTGTTATTGGTGGATATAGTAGCTACCTTTCCCTGTCATTTTGTCTTTCTAGTGTTTGATTCTTTCCTAATTCTCGCTTTTTTAAAATGTTGATTTGTATTCTGCTACTTTACTCGGTTTATCAGATCTGAAAGTCTTCTGGTAGAGTCTTTAGGATTTCCTAAATATAGGATCATGTTATCTGCAAAAAAAGATAAAATTTGACTTCTTCATTTCCTATTTGTATCTCTTTCTTTCTCTTGCCTAATTCCTCTGGCTAAAATTTTAGTGACTGTATTGAGTGGGAGTGATGAGAATGGACTTTTTTTTTTTAGCACCAGGGATCAAACTCAGGACCTTGCACTTGCGAGGCAGGTGTGGTGCCACTGAGCTGAATCCCTGGCCCCCAAGATTGCTGTTTGAGTCTTTTTCAGAAACCTTCTCTTTGTTGGAGTGCTTCTTCATATCCTACATTGTCTTCCTTAATTTACTCAGCTGTATATTTGCATCCTCTTTGAAGTCATTAATCATTTTAAAATCAAATTGTTCAATTCTTTGGTGTTTGATTACTTTGCTGTCTTTGCATTCAGTCACTGAGGAGTTAGGGACATTGGACATTTGGTCATGATGCCTTGTTTTTCCTACTTCCTGTGTTTTTGCTGAGCTTTGTGTATCTGTTAGAATGGACATGAGGGTCTTCTGAGCAACCAGCCTGCTTTTGAGGGGTTGACCCCCAGTACACTCAGAGAGGAAGAGAGAATCTGCAGTAATGACGACACTGACACACCAGATATTGACACACAGCGAGAAGCAGTAGCAGCTATACCACCATCACAGTGGAAAGGAAGGGAGCAGTAACAAACTAAAAGGCTAGAAGTAATACAAGATCAAAGTAATGAAGTCGGGGCAGGGGGACAATGGAAGCAGCAGTAAGTGCTTTAACTTATTAAAATTTTATTTTATCCCTTTCCCCCCAGGCCCCTCCTCTCCATATGTACAAAACTGTTTCCATTTTTCCTTCTATTTTCACTTTTTTCTTGTGCTCTCTCTTTCTCCTCCAGCAAGTGTTTGTAAAAAAGGAAGAAAGAGAAGAACAAGATACAATATCCAATTAAAAAGTAAATACAGTAGGTAAAAATCATAGATAAAAACAAGTAAACAGGGCAAAGAGAAAAGAAAGGAAGGTGTAAAAAGAAATCCTCTGTGCCTGGGTGCTTGGCCCAGTGCCCTTTTTCCTGCGAGCTGCATCACTGGGGGAGCAGCAGGGAGACACAGAGGGAGCCTCTGGTGCGTTGTTGGAGCTCCTTAATTGGGACCCGCAGCAGAAGCGGAGCCCGCCCACCTCCCTCAGCAAGCGAGGTCTGTTGCCTGCGGTATCCACCCAGGCAGGGCTTTCTGGGCTTGCTCCTGTGCATCCCGTGGGCTCTGCAGGCAGCCGGCGAGCTGCTCTGTTGCACAGGCTCCCTGTCTGTGCCCTGGACGTGGCAAGTGTCCCAGCAGCGCGGCTGAGTTGTGTCGGTGGCAGGGAAGCCAACAGCCCTCGGCTGCCCTGCTGTGAGGGCTGTACGGGAGCAGGGTGCTCAGACCCTGGATTTGGTCAGCCCCAGCACGTTCGCCACAGAACCCTCAGGCGGGCCTCGCTTGCCTGCTCCTGACACCTCCCCGAGGCGAGGGTCTGCAGCCAGCCCTGGTGCTCCCACTGTGCCCTGTGGTGCTGGGCTGCACGGGAGCAGGGCGCTCAGCCCCTGGATTTGGTCAGCCCTGGCATGCTTGCCACAAAACCCTCAGGTGGGCCTCGCCTGCCTGCTCCTGACACCTCCCCGAGGTGAGGGTCTGCAGCCAGCCCTGGCGCTCCCACTGTGCCCTGTGGTGCCCCACCCAGCACTGCCTCAGGTGTCCCTGGAGACCACTGGGAGGGTGAGGTGTGGCTGTTCTGACTTCGACTGCAGTCACTTGGGCTCCAACCGAGCTCAAACCAAGCCCACCCAGACGGCGCTGTCAGCACCCAGACGTGCGGCCAGCAGTGCACTGGGTTTCTAATCCGGAGCCACTGGCCCAGCAAACACCCATGCTGGGCAGCACCACTGTGGCCTTTGCCTTCGGCCACTGCTGCCAGTCACCTGTTTATCTGAGTCTCCTGCCTTCCCTGGCTGAGTCAGACGCCTACTTCAGGCTTGGCGTTGGGGCTGCTTCGGACCTTTCTCTGCTCCCTTTACACACTTTGTAGCTTTACTCGCACCTCTTGGTCCCCACAGCTCTTCCTCTCTTTCCTCAGAATATATGAGGTGTGACTGAAAAATACAGTGAATGTTTTAATTTTTAAAGTTTATTACAATAAAAGACACATTGTCCTGAATCCCCTCAGCACAGCCCCTCACTCTGAACACACTCATGCCATCATTCTTGCCACTTTCTGACTTCAGTTGCACTGCCATGGCTCCCTTAGTGTCCTGAATTGATTCAGAATGTTCCTCTTACATGTCAGTCATTCTGACTGGGGAAGAGCCAGCAGTTGCAGAGTGCCAGATCTGGTGACTAAGGTGGATGAGGGGACAGCGTCATGTCTTTAGGAGCCTGGCTTTCCCTTGGATGGTGCTCAGCAGCAGCAGTCACTGGATTTATCACACCTCATAAAGACACTCGGGAAAGAAGGCTCCAGAACTGCTTCAGAAAGTGGCCAGAAGAGAGGGAAAATGTGATCAAAATGAGGGGGAGGGTTTTGAGGGGATTAACGGCAGTGTCCTACCGTGTGATACATTTTAAAATTTTAAATATTTTAAATTTTTAAGTTTCACTGTATATTTTGATTACCCCTTTTAGTTTCTTTATTTCTACCTCTTAACTCTTCTCACCGCTTCACACAAAGGATACTTCTGTCCCATCATCTCACCCCAGTAGTCCCCAGAATGCAGTTTTTAAACAATAATTCAGGGGCCATGAATGTAGCTCAGTGGGCAATGGTTGGCTTCCATATGTTAAGCCTTGGGTTCAGTCCACGTCACCAAAAAGGAACCATATTTGGGGGTTTAAAGAAACAGAGTGTGCTGCAAACGGATGCCATTATCTCGATCACAAGGCTGCCGTGGTCAGTGTTTGGCTCAAGCTCTCCCACAGGAACAGCTCTCGTCACGCTCTCCTGTGTGCTCTTGGGGTGGCCCCTCTGCTGGACATGCAGGTCACCACTGCAGAAGCCCTGTCTGACAGTCCTAGCCTGCACAAGGCATCTGGGATCCTCATGTGGATCCTCTGCTGTGCTAGCTGGTGGACCTTGGATGTAGCATTTAATTCCTACCACCTCAGTTTCCTCATTTGTAAAATGGAAAGGTCTTTCCACTTTAAACCTCAATGAACTTCAAATCCAGCTGTTGAATGAGTAAGGATTTCTTCTGCTGTCTGAGTATAATTTCAGTAATGTTGTGTTCTGCAGTTTTTCCTACGATGGCAGATGGAAGCAGAAATTACAAACATCCGTGGACTTCCCACTAGAAAATCTTGATTTGTCACAGTATGTTATTGGTCCAAAGCACAGCCTGAAGAAGTACAGCCTGTTTTCTGTTTCAGTAAGTATCTCCTTGCACTAAAGACCTTTTGTCCAAAGCAAACTAGTAAGACAGGAGTTCAGGTGACCCCTCAGCACAGAGCAGGAGTGGGAGCAGCGTGTGACCGAAGGGACTGCTGCTATCCTCACGGGTGTTGTCTTGTTTTGCACAGAATCACTACGGCGGGCTGGACGGAGGCCACTACACTGCTTACTGTAAAAACGCAGCCAGACAGCGGTGGTTTAAGTTTGATGATCACGAAGTTTCTGATATCTCTGTTTCTTCTGTGAAGTCATCAGCAGCGTATATTCTCTTTTATTCTTCACTGGGACCACGAGCAGCTGATGTAACCACATAAGGAGACCTAGGTGACATGCTAGTTAGGTTCTCAGAAGCTCAACCACACAACTCCTGAACTGCTTAAAGAGGTAATAGGAACCCAGGTGGACCATGTAGAGGACTCTGGGCCCAGGAGCTAAGTTACTAGACTCTATCATTGAGGCCAGTGCTGTCACCAGAACCAATGACAAACGTTAGCAAGTATTGCGGTAAGCATCCCTTACAGGTACCAGTTATTTCAAAACAACTTTTTAAGTCTGCTCCAAAGTTAAAATAATTAACTAGCAAAGCATTATTATACTACTGGTCGAAGAACCGCTGTAACCTTCACTTTCCTTTTCACTGTTATGGCCTTTTCACATTTCTAACCCAGCTTGATCTGCTACGATACTCTAGAATGATGGGGAGCAGATAGGGATGTGCGTGTACATCTTTATTGCACACTTGCACATGGGGGCACTGTACATAGTTCAATGTGCTCTTTTTGTGACGCCTACAGCTCAGAGGACTGCGTGTGTGTTTGTTTTTGGCCTATCCTGAGTAACTGCAGTGCTTTCTTAGGGAAATGACAGGGCAAAACTGTTTTTCTGTTGGCTTTGGGCTGTATTTGTGCACTAAATCTTTATTCTAAAAAAATAAAAGGAAACTTTCTTTAATTTTTTAAAAATAAGAATCTCATTACTACATTAAAATCTTAATGAGAAAAATAATGTAAAATCTGTCAGTATTCTGTCTTTAATGATTAGGAGAGCCGGTGGTGGTTTTAGATTTTAGACTGCTTGTGTGCACACATGTTATCTATGCACCCCACCCACTCTGTAGCCCACGCTGGGGTTCTAAGTTCAGCTCCCCGATCCTCCAGAATCAGGACTCGATTCCATTCTTCTTCTCATATGGCACCAGAGCCGTGTGCCACGTTTGTGATCCTCAGCAGCGGGAATGCAGGTAAGACATTGCCCAGACTCATCCTCTCAAGAGTTAAGGTGGGGGCCAGGAGTTGGACCTGACTGCAGAGTGAGGGTGGGACGTGCAGAGGGACTCGGCAGCCCGGAGCCTGGGCTGACCCGGTCACTGCAGTGCAGCTCTCCTGTAGAGATTGCAGGTGCGTCTCAATTGGACACTGCCACGTGAGTGCACCTTGGAGGGCCGAGAGAGCCTGGGTTTTGAATGGCGAAGCTGACACCTTTGTGTTCTGTAGCTAGCTCAAAAGGCGTTGGAATCTTGGCTAAATCATTGTCAATTCAGTGTTTTTAGGTCACACTCCAAAGCTGACAGAGCTATTTGAACAAAAAAAAATTCAGTGCTGAGGCTCAAACCCAGGGCCTCTGCACGCTAGGCAGGCACTACCACTGAACTACCCCCCAGCCTGGGGGCAGGCCGTAGCTCTATGAAGTTTCTTTAGAAAATAATTTGTTGCTAGGTGTGGTGGCACACACCTGTAATCCCATGAGTTTGAAGACAACCTGGGCTTTATAGTGAGTTCAAGGCCAGCCTGAACTAATAGTGAGATTCTGTGTCAAAAACATTTTTAAAAATTTGTTGAGTGTATATAACATATTTTATGATAGAAATCTGGACGAATAAACACTGAATTTTGGAACTTGAACTCACTGTGGAATCCACAGTGCTTTGAGGCCCCACCCATTGGCTTTGAATTATTTTCCTGCTTTATCCACAAGCCAAGACCCATCTTTTCTGCGGTAGCCATATCTCAAAAAGGCTGCAGGTAAGAGTTAACAGACACCAGTGGTACAAGTAAGTTGGAAGAGTTTAATGATGAAGCAAAGCCTCACTACCACTTTCTGATCACTTGTTTTGCAGTTTTCAGGAAGCAGCCTTTGCTAGCTCTTGCACTTCTGTATAGATTTAGAGAAGGGCTAGCAGCTGTAGAACAGCAGATAGGCCGTAGTGGTTTGAACCAAAGTGTCTGGAATCTCACTGACACGAGTGTCATCAAAGCTGTACCAGGCCTGGGTGGCTGAGTTCCTGCAGAAAGCAGTGTAGTAGCCACCATCCAGGTCGCCAAAGTGGTTCTAGGGATGGAAGGAAAGGCAGACTTAGTGCTCACATGCAAATGGGGCAGCTGCAAAGCAAGAACAAAGCTAGAGCCATAGAAACTTCAGATTGATACTAAATTCAAAGGAAATGACAGCTTTGTTATATTACACATATGGCCTGCCTGCTGCTGGCTTTTGGTGCATAGGAACTGCTTACTGAGTGCTCCCATTGATTGTGAACACTGGGTTTGGTGTCGTTTCACTAATGTCTGTCAGTTAATAAATACTGAGCACTTACTGTACATCAGCTATTAATCACTAAAGGACATTTTAAAATAAGTAATAACTCATAGTTTCATTCTAAATATAGGCTAAGTCATGAGAAAGGATCCTTAACATTGGAGTAAGACATGGGAACAACTGCATATTGTTAACAGCATGGTGTGAAGGGGCAGCACATACACCAGAACCCCTCCAACCAGCTTGGCCCCAAAACAACCCTGTCCCACTCATTTTGGTGGGTGAGGATTAGACACAGGGTCTCGTTGTGCAGTTCAGGCTGACTTGAATTCACTATGTAGCCCAGGCTGGCCTCAAACTCAGGGCGATCCTCTCTCAGTCCCTGGGTATGGGGATTCTAGGCGTCCACCACTACACCTTGCTGTTTCATTCTCTTTCATCCATGTCTCTCCTGACCCAGAACAGGAAGCCTGGCTTGCAAAAATAGGGTGTGGTGCAGAACAGTGGTTGGCAAACCAGGGCCAGATCCAGCCGGCTGCCTGTTTTTGGAATAGCTTTTACATTTTTATATGATTGAAAGTTCCAATTTTTTTTTTTCTTTCTGGTTTTGTTGTTTTGGTTTTTTTGGTACCGGGGATCGAATTCTAGACCTTGTGCTTGCAAGGCAGGCGGTGGAACCACTGAGCTAAATCCCTGGCCCCTGGTTTTGCTTTTTTTTAAAACAGGGTCTCACTATTCCTTCAGGCTGGCCTTGAACTCACTGTGTAGCCCATACTGGCCTGGAACTCAGGGCAGTCCTCCTCCCTCAGCCTTCTGAGTGCTGGGATTATAGGCATGTGCCACCACACCCAGCATCCAAGTATATTTTGTCATGTGAAAATCAATGAAATCCAGTTTTGGTGTTCTCAAAGTGTTTTGGGAACACCGCCATGCCCATTTGTTTTACAGTGGCTCCTTTAATGGTTCAGCACAAGACTGAACAAACAAGCCCTGCGGCCTGCAAGATCTAAAATACTTATTCTCCGGCTCCTCACAGAATGACTTTACTGACCCCTGGTGTAGGGGGAAGAAATGGATTTTTTTAAAGCCAGATTCAACTGAATACAATGACCTTGGAGGAGTTATTTAACCCTGCCGAGCTTTGCTTCTGGTCTGTTAAATTGACCAGTCTTACACAGCTGTGATCAGATATGTATTAACAGAACCAGGACTGAGGAGGGCTTGAATTATATGTTCCTTGGGCCTTCATCTTTTTCCCCCTTGCCTCATATCTCATAGAAATATCTCCAAGCTGACAACATCAGGTGTGTTGACGGGTGCCCAGAACAGTACGGTGTACCTTGAGAAATCCCCTCTGGTGAGGATATGCAGTGCTCAATCACAGCTGAGTGTCATGTTCGGGGTTTTTTGGTTCCAGGGAACTTAGGACCTCCCGCTTGCCAGGCAGGTCCTGTGCTGCTGAGCTACATCCCCGGCTCATGTTCAGTTTTCGGTTTTTTGGGGTTTTTTGGTACCGGGGATCAAACTCGGGTCCTTGCGCTTGTGCAGCAGGTGGTGAAACCACTGAGCTAAATCCCCAGCCCTCATGTTCAGTTTTGATGAATTTTTTAATAGACATAATGAGAGAAGATGAAGCACCTTGCTAGACTTCCATCTCCAGCACTGTGGCAGTGACCTAGCTGATTGCTGCACCCCCGTCAGGGATCCTGGGTAACAAAACACAGTAAGCACCCTTTGAGGTGTACAGCCGACCTGAAAGTTCAGTGAGAGCAATTCCAGGGGAGCCGGACCAGAAATGACAGAGTAGCACGGTGTGGGCAGCACCCTGTGACTGCCTGGAAATAAAGGCAGATGCTAGTCTCTAGCCAAGGTGCTGGGTTGGAGAGGTTACCCAGGAACCCTACAGGTGATACCTGGGGCCCTAAGACCAGAGTCACCTTTGATGAAAGATCTAGGAAGAAACAAGGGTCTACCCCCCAGTACAGTGCAAGCCTGGCCTGGGCTCAGAGAACAGAAGTAGCTCCTGGGAACTTGTGCCTTCTCACGTTTGGGATTCACATTTATACCACACGTGTGGTCTGGGAAGCCTATGACACTCAAATGAAAGATGTGGCTGGGTACTTAGGCAAGGAGAATTTCTTCCTAGATTGTTGCACCTTAAATCAGCCATACAAGACACCCACATATAAAACCCCAGTGAAGTTGAGCTCCCAGTTCAAAGTAACAGAGGAAACAGTTCACCACAAGGAAAAGGTTGCTATACACAGTGAGATTAAACTCCCCAAGGACTTCAGATAATTTAATTTTCAAGTAGAAACTACAAATAAAGTACATTTGAAGTCACAACATTTAAGAGAAGGAAACTAACCTCTGAAAAACTAAACTTCTAGAAATGAAAATTATAATACTGAAAAGTTTAGTGGCAAGACTGAGTGGTTACAAAGAATTAGAGAATGGATAAACTACAAAAATGAAGCTAGGGAAATTACCAAGAGTGGTGTAGTGGAAAAATATGTGCTAAAAGGCATGGCAGAGTGAATGACAATTCAATTTACACACAGTAGAAATCCATCCTAGGAGGGAAACAGTGCATAGGAACAAGGCAATATTAAAAGTGATAATGGCTAAGAATAACAACAGACCCTCAACTTCAGGAAATGCAATAAATCAAAGATAGAAAATACTGCAGAATGAAAAAGGCAAGGAGAAAAACCTTAAAATCAACCACAAAGACAAGACAGATTCCCCTGCACAAAAATGACACTGCAGTAGAAGTTCTCTGGCAGCCACAGGAGCCAGAAAAATAAGATAAATTTCAACCTAATCTAAGTCACATTTCTAATTGAATTAGCATTCAAGATGAAAGTAAACTAAAGACATTTTCAAAGACTGAGAGACTTCAGTCTAAAAGACCCTCACCAAGGGTGGGGGTGGTGGTACATGCCTGTAATCGCACCTCTTGGGAAGCTGAGGCAGGAGGACTGCAAAGCATCTGAGGCCAGCCTGGCTACACAGTGACCGGAGAGTCAAGGTCAAGACTACATACAAGACCCTGTCTCAAAAACCCAAAACAACTCGCTGAAAAAGATTACTGGAATGTGTGCCACAGGTTAGATGAATAAAGGAGGGAGAAACAGTGCATAAAAGAATGATTAGCAATAACAAAAAGACAGTATATTAGCTTTTCTGTTGGGATAAAATACCTGATAACCACAATTTCAAGGAGAAGAGCTGTAATTTGGCCCTGGGTCCTGACCCACCTCGACATTCAGAAGTGTACTTCACTAACCCCCTGAGCAGCTCTCAGGCCAACCAAGTTGACACCCACCATAATGTCACATCCCACTCCTTGTCAACTTGATAATCCAGATTTTAAACCATGCCTAATCTCCACATAAACACTAGGTCATGATTCCACCTGGCAAGATGGAATTACTCCATGTACAATCGGGAACACAATAAGTCCTTCTCAAAGTATCAACAGTCCCAGCATTGCTAAAAAGTCCAAAGTCTCAGATTCAAAGCAAACTGTTAGCTGTGAACCCCCTTAAAAAAAAGTATACAATCCCAAGGTACAATAAATACCACAGAGTGAACATTCCCATTCCAAAAGGATGAATGGGGGATAGAAAAGAATAGAACCAAAGCAAGACTGAAACCCAGCAGGGCAAACATTAAGTCCTGTGGCTCCCTGTCCAGCATCTCCAGTACATGGTGAGATGTGAGCTCCAGAGGGCTTGGGAAGACCTGCCCCTATGGCTGTGCTGGTTGTGGTCCACATGGGCTCTCTCTCTCGGGCTGGCTCTGCTCAAGGCCTGCAGCTTTCCTCATCAGGTGTTCTATGTCTCTGGCACCTCCAACTTCCTGGGGTCTTCACTGCACCTTTGGCTTCATTCTCACAGCTTCATGCATAACCCTCTCACAAGCTCCTTGCCTGGCCTCCCAGGCCTTTCTTTAAAATCTGTGTAGATGCCTCCCTGACCCCATAACTCTTGCATTCTGTATATCCGAAAAACCAGCATCATGTGCAGCAGCCAGGCCCCCTTCGACCATAGAAGCTCCAGCCTTTGAGTGCCTGGATGACTGAGCAGAGTGAAGTGAATCCTGGGATATCAATTCCCTAAAGGTCTTTCTCAAGCAGAAGTCCCAGGAGCTCTCCTCGAAAATGAAAGCTTGATACTTTTGCAGCCTCAAGCCTGTGATGAGTGTGGTCTTGCTGATTCCTGAGAGGGCCTTGAGGGATCTTTCTTGTCCCTGTACTAAGTACTCAGTTTCTTTTCAATGGCAGTAATCCCTTTAGCAGCCACATAGTAGGGGATTTTACCCCCCCCCCCCTTTTTTTTTCAGGGGACACATCATCTAGGCCAAAAACAAACATTCAACAAAGAACCATTAGTTAAACTATACTTTAGACCAATTAAACAACATTTACAAAACATTCAATCTAAAAACTGCAAAATGCAATTTTTCATAAGTGCATAGAACTTTCTCTAGAATAGACCATATGTTAGGGTACAAAATAGGCCTGAAATGCTCTCCCAAAAAAGAAAAAGAAATGAAAAAACCCTGAAATCATATCTTGTATCTTTTCTGATCCTCAATGGAATAAAACTTGAAGTCAACAAGAAAAATTATACAAATACACCGAGACTAAACACCACACTTTAAGTGAACTGTGGGTCATGGAGGAAATCAGAAGGGAAATTTACAAAATTTCTTCAAATAAATGAAAATGGAAGCAATATACTAAAACCTGTGGGATACAGCAAAAGCAGTACTAAGAGGGCAATTTATTGCAATGAGTGCCTACATCAAAAACACAGATGTTAGATAACTTAATGATGCATCTCAAGGACTCAGAAAAGCAAGAAGAAACCAAGCCTAAAATTAGTACAGGAAAAGAAAGGTCAGAATAGAAATAGAGTCTAAAAGGAAATACAAAAGATCAATGAAAGTGTTGGTTCTTCACAATCCCTGACCTGAAACTATACTACAAAGCTACTGTGAAAAAAACAGCTTGGTACTGGCAAAAGAACAGACCTGAGGACCAGTGCAACAGACTAGAAGATGCAGAAACAACTCCAGACACATTCAGCCACCTAATCTTTGACAAAGGAGCCAAACACCCTCACTGGAGGAAAGATCGCCTCTTTAATAAATGGTGCTGGAAAAACTGGCTTTCCACATGCCAAAGACTGAAAACCTTGGTGAAAAATCTTTCACCATGCACTAACCTAAAATCAAAATGGATCAAAGACCTAAATATTAAAACAGAAACACTAGCTGGGTGTGTTGGTGCATGCCTGCAGGAGGCTGAGGCAGGAGGATCGCCGAGAGTTTAAGACTAGCCTGAGCTACACAGTAGGGAGAAAGTCTAAAAAAAAACCCCAAAACCAAAAACACTAAATTGGCTGGAAGAGAGAATAGGTAGAATGCTTCAGGACACAGGAGTAGGCAAGGACTTCATGAACAAAACCCAGTCCACATGGAAAATACTACAAAAAGACAACTATGGGACCTCATCTCATTAAAAAGCTTTTCCACAGTAACAGAAACCACCAACAGAGTGAAGAGACAGCCCACAGTGTGGGAAAATTTTTTTTACCAGCTATTCATCAGATAAAAAACTATCTAGAATATATAAAGAAATCAAAAAAAAAATCAGACCCCACCCCTAAATTTAAAGACCCAATCCAAAAATGGGCAACTGAAATGAAAAGACAGTTCTCAGATGAAGTAGAAACAGCAAATAAATATATGAAAAAATGTTCAACATCACTGGTCATTCGAGAGATGCAAATGAAAACAACACTGAGATTCCACCTCACCCCAGAAAGAATGGCTGCTATCAAGAAATCAACCAATAACAAATGCTGGCGGGGCTGTGGGGCAAGAGGAACACTGCTCCACTGCTGGTGGGAGTGTAGACTGGTGCAACCACTGTGGAAATCAGTGTGGAGATACCTCAAAAAGCTAAAACTAAAACATTTTTTAAAAAGCTAAAACTAGAGGTCCCATTTGACCCAGCTAGTCCCCTTCTTGGTATCTTCCTGAAGGAATTAAAAGCATCATGCCACAGCAATATATGTGCACCCATGTTTATAGCAGCATAGTTTGTAATAGTGAAAGCTTGGAAACAGCCCAAATGCCCATCAACCAATGAATGGATAAAGATGTGGTTTTTTATACAATGAAGTACACCTCTGCTATAAAGAAGGATGAGGCTCAGACATTTATAGCTAAATGGATGGACCTTGAGACCTACTCTTAAATAAATTGGACACACATGTTTAAAATACCACATTGTTTCTCTGATGTGAGAAAACGAGAAAGTGGAAATAAGGACTAAAATGTGTAATACTGAGAAATGGGAAGAAAATGTTCAAATGGGAAGGGGAACAAGGCAAGAGGGTGGGAGAAAGGAAGAAAGGGACAAGGAAAAAAGTGAAAATGGAAATAAAGCTTTTGTACATAGGGGAGGGGGAATGGGAAAAAAGGCAGGATGTACCATGTACAGGTGCAGATTTCCTATGATGTTATTATTCATGCCTAAAATGCACCAATAAATGTTTTGCTATAAAGTATTGAGTCTTTGAAAAGATAAAGTTGCCAAACCTTTAGCTAGACTAACCACAAAAAACAAAAACAAAAACAAAAAAACCCCAAAAATAGGAGATGAGAAAGGAGACATTACAAGGATCACTAAGGGTTATTCTGAAAAACTATGCTAACATATTGGAAAGTTTAGAAGAAACTGACGAATTTCTGTACATCTAAGACCTATCAAAATTGAACTAAGAAGAGACAAAAAACCTGACCAGTAAGTAATGAGACTGAGTACTAAAATGTCTCCCAATTAAAAAATAAAAACAACCCAGGGCCAGATAGTGTCACTTTGAATTTTACCAAAACTGTTTGTTTGTTTTTTGAGACAGGGTCTTGCTTCGTAGTTCAGGCTGGCTCTGAACTCACTAAGTAGCCCAGGCTGGCCTCGACCTGCCAGCGATCCTCCTGGCTCAGCCTCCTGAGTGCTAGGATCACAGGTGTGCGCCACCACGCCTGCCCGGTTTACCAAGCTTCTGAAAAAGAACATCTTTGCAAAGACTAGAAGGGAGGGAGGAAGCGCTTCCAAACTTCCTGAGGCCAGTGTTACCCTGTTACAAATCCCAACAAGGACATAGCAGGAACACCAAACTACAGACCACGCCCATGATGAAAACAGAGTAGACAGGCCTGGTGATGCACCCTTGTAATCCTACCAGGAGGCTGAGGCAGAAGGACTGCCTTGAGAGTGAGGCCAGCCTGGGCTGTAGAGTGAGTTCAAGGCCAGCCTGAACTGCATAGCAAGATCCTGTCTCCAAAATGAAGAAAAAGCAAATCAAATTCACAGCCAGTGCTGTTACACCTGTGTCTGCATCTACTCGGGAGGGCATGGAGCGAGAATCTCAACCTCAGTCCCAGTCTGGACAGCTCAGCTACTTGGCAAACCCTGTCTCAAAATTTTTTTTAAGAAAACATTTTTTTTTTTAATGGCTGGGTATGTAGTTCAGTGCAAAGGCCCTGGGTTCAATAACCAGTACTGCAAAAAGAAAGTCATGCATATTATCAAATTGGTTTCATTCTAGGGATGCAAGAAGGATCAACACATGCAAATCAGTAAACACAGCACACTGCATAAACAGAATGAAGGCTAAAAATCATTTGATCATCATAGACTTAAGCATTTGATAAAATTCAACATAATGAATATACTGAGAAAGAAATCATGGAAGCAGTTTAATTCACAATAGCCACAAAAACAAAGTAATACCCTAGGGACAAAGGGGTACATATCCAAAATATACAGAGAGTAAGAAAACAGTCTCATTTTAAAAATGGGCAGAGAGGGCCAGGCATTTAGCTCTGTGGCACTGCGCCTGCCTTGCAAGCGCAAGGTCCTGAGTTCGATCCCTGGTACCAAAAAAAAGGGCAGAGACCCTGAGCAGACATTTCTCGAAAGAAGACACCCAAATGGCCCATGGGTTCATGAAGAACATTCAACACCACTAAGCACCGAGAAATGGAAGTTAAAACCACAAATACTACCTTATACTTCCAAGAACGACTATTATCAAAAGGATAAATGATGACAAGCTAGGCATGGTGGCGGAGGCAGGAGGATTACAAGTTAAGCCCAGACCCAGGCAACTTAGTGAGACCCTGTCTCACTAAATAAAAAATAAATTTAAATAAAGGACTTGGGATGTAGCTTAATGCAAAGGCCCTGGGACTGAACCGTCCCCAATATCAAAAAGAAAGGGAGGAGAGGAGGAGGAGGAAGAAAGGAAAAGAAGTAAGAGGAAGATGAGAGGGAGATGAAGATGGGGGAGAAAGAGGAGGAGGAGGAAGGGAAAACACGGAAAAGAAAAAGGACTGATCCATGTCAGCGAGGGTGTGAGAAGAGGGAGCTGCACCCAGGTGATGGGAATGTGAGCCACGATGGAAAGCACTATGGAGTTTTCTCCAAACACTGAAACCCGAACTACGTATATGCAGTGCAGGTGTTTGTCACGGCACCATTCATGTCTCAGTTACTTTTCTGGTGACTGAGACAAAACACTCAACACCCAAAATTAAAGGAGGAAAGGGTTATTTTGGGTCATTTTGTACAGGTCTCAGTCCATAGTCAGCAGGCTGCAAGGCAGGGTGGCATCGCAGAGCAGGCAGAAGAAAAGCAGCAGCAGCAGCAATAAGCAACAAGCAACCAGTGACCAGCCTTTCTGTCCCTTACATCTTTGCCAGGCTACCTACCCTTAGGGCGAGTAGCACTCACACCCTTAATCCCAGCATCACACACCCTAGATCCAGCCAGCTCCCAAAAGCCCCACCTATGACTGCATGAGGCTTTAGGGGGGACATTATATGCAAGCTATCACAATTCACAAGAGCAAAATGTGCAGTTGAGATACATGCCCATCGATGGATGGCTGGATAAAGAAAATGTGCTATACACAGTGGAATGTTACTTGGCCATAAAAAAGACATTTTCATTTGCAAACAAGATTGGATGAACCTGGTGGACACTGTGCTAAGTGAAATAGCCAGGCATGTAAAGACAAGTACCACATGACCTCATTTAACTAAACAGTCAAAGTCATCAAAGAAGAGACAGGCAGTAGGGAGTTGCTGGTCAAGGTACCGAGTCTGAGGAAGACAGTAAGTAACAAGTTGTTGTGATCTACTGCATAGCAGGTAACCAGTCAAACACAGTGTATTTCAAAATAGCAAAGAGTACATTTTCAGATGTCAGTCACACACACAAAGCAAGTGACAGTAAGCTAACCAGCTTGATTTACCATGCCACACTGGATCCAGATAGACGAACATGGAGTGTGCCCCTGTGTGAGGGACGGGACACGGGAGCATGACGGGCAGCACGTAACTCAGTGTCACATCGGAACCATTACACATACACACGGGGCTTCGATTTCATCTACAATATTTTGTTTCTTAACATAAGGTGAGAATAATGAATAGCTATTCCGTTTTCTGTGCCTGAAACATTTGATAGTTTTACAAAACTCTTGCTAGAAACCAATCATTTGAGAAGGGTTCAAGGAACGAAGACTTGCATGACTGCTGTTTTCAGATACTTGAAGGAACAGCATGTATAGAAAATGGGCGTTCTGCCAAGTTGCATAAGAAGTGGTACCAAGAATCAACAAATGGGATCACATCAATTTAAAAAGCTTATGCCGGGGATGCAGCTCAGTGGTTCCAGCGCCTGCCTTGCAAGTGCAACGTCCCGAGTTCGATCCCCAGTAACAAAAAACAAAACAAAACAACAAATTAAAAAGCTTCTGCACAGCAAAGGAAACCACCAACAGAGTGAAGAGACAACTTACAGAAAACGAAAAAATTTGCCAGCTACTACTCAAAGGACTAAATATCTAGAATATAGAAAGAACTCAAAAATTAGACCCTCCAAATTTAAAGACTCAATGAAAAAATGGGCATCTGAAATGAAAACACTTTTCAAATTAAGAAGTACATCCTTACTCAAAAGAACACATACAAACAGATGACTATGGCCTTTGTCAGTGTTGCAAGGCCTTAATAGAGTTCAGTAAACCTTTTGTGGAAGAAGTCATTGATGATAAAGAAAACAAGGAAAATGAAAACAAAAAATTAAAGGATGAATTATTGAAATTTTGTTTTAAAAGCTTGAAATACCCTTTGCTGACAGCACAATTCCTCGAACAATCTGAAGAAGCAGAAAATTATCCCTTAAGGTGTTTTGCATCAGAAATAATAGGGTTTTTTTAATCAGCAATTGGATACCCTTTTCCAAAAATTATTTTTAATCATGGAAGGAAAAAGAGGATATGGAATTACCTTGAATTTGAGGAAGAAGAAGACAAACAATTAGCAGACTCTATGGCCTCTCTGGCATATCTGGTATTTGTTCAGGGCATCCAAACTGATCAACTGCCAGTGGTTTTAAGCCCTTCATACATTTTGCAGTTTAATATGGGGCATACTGAAGTCTTTTTGCAAAGAACAGAAGAGTCTGTTTTGTCCAAAGGATTGGAACTACTGAAGAATGGTTTATTAACAATAGAAGATAACAGTCTACTTTGCCAGTACTTAGAAATCAAGAGTTTCCTTACTGTACCTCAGAGCTTAGTCAAAGTAATGACACTTTGCCCCATTGAGACATTGAGAAAAAAAGGTTTAGCCATGCTTCAGTTGTATATTAACAAGTTGGATCCACAAGGCAAATATACATTATTTAGGTGCTTGTTGAATACAAGTAATCACTCGGGTGTGGAGGCCTTTATTATTCAAAATATCAAAAATCAAATTGATATGTCATTTAAGAAAACACCTAACAAATGGTTTAACAGGACCACAGCTGATTTCTCTTTTAGATTTGGTACTGTTTCTCCCAGAGGGTGTTGAAACAGATTTACTACAAAACTCAGATAGGATTATGGCTGCATTAAATTTATTGAGGTATTTGGTTATCAAAGATAATGAAAATGACAGTCAAACTGGATTTTGGACAGAACTTGGAAAGATTGAGAATAATTTCTTAAAGCCACTCCATACAGGACTTAATATGTCAAAAGCACACTATGAAGCAGAAATTAAAAATAGCCAAGAAAATAACCAAGTAGTTCAAAAGTCTAAGGACCTTTGTTCTGTAACAGTAGGTAGAGAAGAGATCCCCAGTATGTCTCCTGAAATGCAGCTTAAGGTCCTACATTCATTCAGCTCTTTTCACGTTTGATTTGACTGAAAGTCTTCTAGCTCGAGTAGAAGAACTCATTGAAATAAAAACAAAGTCTACCTCTGAAGAAAATGTTGGAATAAAGTAAAAGTTCTACTTCCTAAATAAAAATTAATAAAATACCCCCCCCAAAAAAGAAGTACAAATGGCCAATAAATACATGAAAAAATGTTCAACGTCTCTGGCCATTCGAGAAATGCAAATTAAAACAATACTGGGATTCCATCTCCAAAATGACTACTGTCAAGAAATCAAGGGCCAGGGATTAGCTCAGTGGTTCTGCCACCTGCCTTGCAAGCACAAGGTCACGAGTTTGATCCCTGGTACCAAAAAAAAAAAAAAAAGAAAGCAACCGATAAGGCTGGAGTCTGTGAGGGAGAAAGAACACTTCTTCACTGTTGGTTAGAGTGTAAACTGGTAAGCCACTGGAAATCAGTATGGAGATTTCTCAAAAAACTACAAATAGAAATTCCATTTATCCAGCTATTCCCCTTCTAGGTAAAGAGTTAAACATCACACCTCAGTGATCTATGCATACCCATCTTTATAGCAGCACAATTCATAACAGCTAAATCTTGGAAGCAGCCTAAATGTCCATCAACAGAACAGACAAAGCAACTGTGGACAAAGAAACTGTGGCATTTACATACAAGGGAGCACTACTCTGCCATAAAAGATAAAGTTGAGTCATTTGTAGGAAAATGGATGCACCTTGAGACCATAATGTTAAAGAAATCAGTCACACAAGTTTAAATATCACATGGTTTCTCTTGTATGAGAAACTCAATATATAAAGAAAGTGTAAAAGAAAAGACAGACCAGAGGAAAAAAAGAGAGAAAAATTACTGAAATCCAGCATGGACAATGTATCTAAAAGTGTACCTAATTTACAGGACGGTCTTACGTGTTCTATGTTCTTTGGCCTGTTAGTCTCACTGCTCATCTGGACACTATGTATGAGTGAACTTCATAAGGACCTACAGGATAACCACATGAATCTGATGCTGCCGGGGGAGGGTGGAGGAAAGGGGAAAAACAATGTTCATGTACCAACTCCCCACAGTGAGTGCAACCATGCACTGCAAACATGTATTAATAAGAAAAAATAAAATGGGTGTTGTTTGATAACACACTGACAAACATCTGTTAACTATAAGCTACATATAAATTAGGATAAAATATAGTCAATATTTGATTTTTAAAAAATCATTACAATAAAAGACACATTGCCATGAATCATCCTCTGAAAATTGCCACTTCAAACACACTCATCCCATGGTTCTCACCACTTTCTGAAGCAGCTCTGGAGTCCTCTTTCCTGAGTGTTGTGGCTTCAATCTAGATGTCCCCAAAGCCTCAGGCGCTCGTAGGTAGGGCTTTTCAGAGGTACTGGGTCTAGGGTGTGTGAATGTGAACGTGGATTCAAGTTGGGCGATAACTAAATTAGTCCACTGACTGGCTTAGTTAGCACAGTTCTGGGAGTAGATATAATGGCAGTGGATGCTGCTGCTGCACGGAGCCAAATCTGGTGACTAAGGTGGATGAGGACACAGTGTCACGTTTTTCATGAGCCCGCCAGCTTTCTGTCGGATGGCGCTTGGTGGCAGCAGTCACCATGTTTTTGATCATGCCTCATAAAGACACTCAGGAAAGAGGACTCCAGAGCTGCTTCAGAAAGTGGTGAGAACCAAGGGATAAGTGTGTTCAAAGTCAGGGATGGATTTGGATGGGGATTCATCACCATGTGTCCTACTGTAATAAAGGCTTTAAATTTTTCAACATTCATCATATTTTCTGATCACCCCTGAATGTTACTACTACTGCTGCAAGGGAGAGAATTAGGACAGACAGGGAAGTTACAGGGAGGAGGCAGGGGAGAGACTGGGGCTCTGCCCTAGAGACACATCTGTGGCAGCGCCGTCACAGCCCTGGTGGAGCAGGCGGAATGATTTGGGGAAGTGACTGCACTGGGGACACCTTTCCCCTATTCTGAAAAGTGGGGGTAACAGTCACAGTGCCCACCCCAGCAGACTGCAACTGGAACGAATGGCTATTTCTACAGTGCCCTGAACAAGCACTATGAACAAGGAAACGAAGAGCCCCCCTGAGCAGCAGTGCATGCAAGGGCTTGGGTCAAGGCTGCAGAAATCTCTTAAGGAGCTGGACATGGTGGTGCGTGTCTGTGATCCCAGCACTCTGGGAGGCTGAGGCAGGAGGACTGCAAGTTTGAGACCAGCCTGGGCAACTTTGTGACTTAGTAAGACCCTGTTGCGAAATAAAAAATAGAAAAGGTCTGGGAATACAGCTCCGGGTACAGTCCCTGGGTGGGTCTTTTTTTTTGGTACCGGGGATCGAACTTGGATCCTTGTGCTTGCAAGACAGGTGGCAGAACCACTGAGCTAAATCCCTGGCCCAGGTTTTGTTTTTAAAAGGAGGGTATGGGGAAAATCTGAGATACAAAGTGTAGAGACTGAAAGCAAAACTTCTAGACTGTCCTTTCGGGGCACGTCGTGTCATCGGTAGCCTTAGTGCTTCACTCACCACCGGCCGCACAGAGGCTGTATTTCGGGCGCTTCCGGGGGACAGTGCCAAGGTACGGCGTGAGGTCCAGGTCAGCGAGCGGGTAGTGAATGTCAGTTCGCAGCTTCCTCTTCGTCTGCCCCTAGATGTCAAACCTGGAGAGAGGAGACGCACGCCATGGGTGGAGGGAGCTCCAAACAGACGCTGCCTACACAGCTGAGGGGTTCTAAGGACAGCTGAGAGGCTCTGTACAGGTGGCTTCTCCTCATCTGAACATCTAGAAACCCCACAGCCAAGCCAGTTGTGGTGGTGCATGCCTGTCATCCCAGCACTCAGGAGACTGAGGCAGGAAGACCACTGCAAGTCTGAGGCCACTCTAAGACTTGAACCACCAGGGAAGGGGAGAAGCCACAGCGAGGCGGAGCCACTGCAGGTTGCCCTTTCTGGAGTAAGATAGAAAGGCAGTGTCATTTTAATTTGCATTTCTCTAATTGCCGGAGATGGTGAGCATTCCTTTATGTGTTTCTTGGGCATCTGTACTTCTGGGAAGTGTCTATTCAGTTCTCTCATTTTTTGTTAACTTTTTTTTTTGGTACCTGGGATCGAACTCGGGAGCTTGCACTTGCTAGGCAGGCAGGGGCACCACTGAGCTACATCCCCGGCCCTCTCTAGTTTTTGATTGGGTGTTTCATTTGGGCAGTCTAGTTTTTTAAAGTTCTTTATATATTCTAGGTGTGAGTCCTCTGTCTCAGGAACTGCTAGCAAAACAGTTTTCCCCATTCCGAACTTGACTTTTCACTCAGGTATTTCTTCTGCTGGGCAGAAGCTTCCTGATTGGGTCTCACTGGCTGATTCTTGGAAATACTTCCTGTGCAAATGGGATTCTGTTCAGAAAGCACACAGTCGTCCCTGTGCTTATGGCTGCAAGTTTTACCTAGTTTATCTTCCAACAGATTCAGCGCTTCTGGTTTAACTTTTTTTTTGAAATGCCAGTTCATCTTTACTTCCTTCTTTCAGAGAACCAATAGCTTGGAGGGTTAGGGAAATTTCATTAATTTACTGAATTACAGTATGGGTAGTAATACAAAAAGCAGGTGAAATAGGTAAGGGCAGACACATCGTTACAGGCTGACAGTGACACCCAAAGAATGCTGATCGATGATGAAAACTCGCAGCTATATATTCCTTCCTATATACTGAATGGGGCCGGGGATTTAGCTCAGTGGTGCTGCCGCCTGCCCGGCAAGCACAAGATCCCGAGTTTGATCCCCCGTACCAAAAAAAAAAAATTTTGAAAGTTCCCTATATAATAATAATAGGAATAAAGTACCTAGAACTGTACCATTTAGCAACCCTGCCCAGCAAGAGGAGCTGCTCTCTAAATATCTGTGCAAGGGATCGAGATACATGAAATATCACAGAATTTGTCTGATCTAGAATATTAGGAAACCAGATCAGCAGTTCTTATGGGTGGTTATTTTGTCTTCCAGAAAACATTTGGCAACAATTGAGACATTTCTGGCTGTCACAGTTAGGGAAGGAGTTGTGACTAGAATCTCACAGGAAGAGACCAGATGTTGTTAAACATCCTACGGTGCACACGACAGGCTTCCTTTACTCAACGAGAATTATCCAAGGTTGAAAAAGCTTAATATAGACAAAGGATATTTCAGTATTATGATGTGAGCATGTGCACATATATCATTTCTCTACTTACATTTAAAAAGCCAATATTTAATTACACATGATTTGTCCTACCTGACAGCAATACAAAGTGTTGCATTTGTACCACCAAAACCAAAGGAATAGGTGAGTCCAATACACCATTTATCAGTTTTCCATTCTTGTGCCTATAATTGGGCCACTCTTGTGTCCATCACGGAGACCAAATTCTGGGTCTGTACAATCCAGGTTTAAAGTAGGTGGCAGTTTCTGATGACAAACAGTAGAAGCTGCCTTGGCCACGCCTGCAGCCCCCAGCAGATGCCCTTGATACCTTTGCTGAGGAAACTGCACGGGCACACGTATGCTCTCTGAAGAGATGTGTGACAGCTGTGGTTCAGCAGCATCTCCCAGTGGTTGCAGAAGCAGCATGTGCGCGGACGTAGGGAATCTCCTCAGGCTGTACACCTGCGTCTTCCATAGCAGCCCCACCCCCTTCAGGACCGGGGGCAGTCGTGTGACCAGCATCACCTGCGAGTCCATAGCCCAAAACCTCTGCCTGGACCCGGGCCCTTTTTTGAACGGCACGTTCATATTCTCCCAGCACCAGCACGGCGGCACCTTCTTCCATTACAAAGCCACCCCTCTTTGGATAACACGGTGCTTAGCGCTCCAGCTCTGGGAAACCCAGCGAGGAATGAAGGACTAATGCAAGAGCCTGCACCTCCAGCCCCCATCACATGAGCATCACGATGGGCTACAAATCTGAGTTTCCCACAGCACGAGCTCCTGTGGTACAGGCCGTGTGTACTGCATGAGTAGAGCCCTTGAATCTATATTGAATACTGACCTGGCCTGTTGCCATGTAAATCAGAATCTTAGGGACAAATAATGCACTGACTCTATTACGTCCCTCTTTTTTTTTCGGGTACCAGGAATCAAAATCAGGAGCTTGTGCTTGCCAAGGCAGGCATGGCACCACTGAGCTACATTCCCGGCCCTGGTGCCCTTTTGTCTGAAACATCAAAGCAGTTTCAGAAACAATTTCAAGGGGAACCAGCTTCTGACTGGGGACTCTGCTGCCCCTTGGCCACGATGGAGGGAGGAAACATGAACCTGACACCCGATTTGGACATAAAGTTTTGTTCCCTGACCCGGTCTTCATCCAAACCTCTTGGCACGTGAGCAGCAACACTGCAAGGGATATTTTTATACTCTTCACTAACCAGCGAAACAATCCACTTTCTCCTCGAAGATGATGATCCCAGACCAGTGAGTTCCAACACCGAGAGGAGTCACTAAGCCAATCCCTGTAATGACGACCCGCCCATGCAGTCTGGGTGCCGGCACTGTACCAAAACGCCTCTTTTTTTTTTTTTTTTTTTTTGGTACCAGGGATCGAACTCAGGTCCTTGCACTTGCGCAGCAGGCGGCGAAACCACTGAGCTAAATCCCCAGCCCCTCCTTTTATTTCTTATTAATTGCAGGCACAATCTTGAGTGTAGAAGGTGAGTGCTTGCAACGTTTAGGGAATATCCTAAGCAGTCTGACAACATGGCGGGGATTTCAGAGGGTTGTCACGGTCATCGCACAGGAGCGCACCTCAGTCCTTGACCCAGCACAGCATCACCTCGTCTTGAGGCCAGTGATCCAAGGCTGAGGGCCGTCAGGTTTCTTCGAGACCCTCTGCAGTACTGACCTTCAAGGACTCGCAGACCACCAGACGGTGCAGAGGTTCCAGTCCGTAGCTGGCTGGCCCCAAGGCAGGGCAGTCTGGCATGAGGGCAGGCAGGAGGCAGAGAGCTGTTGTAACATTTAGTTCCTTGCCCCACTCTGAGTTTAGTGGAGCACAGGGTGAGATATGAGTCTAGACTCAGGCTCCTGCATGTGGACAGCCAGCTTTCCCAGCACCATTAATTACAGAGGCTACCTTTCCTCCAGTGTGTGTTTCTGGCTCTTTGTCAAGGAGCAGAGCTGAATGTGCTGGGGTTGTTTCTGCATCCTCTCTCCTGTTCCACTGATCCTTGTGTCTGTTTTTGCACCAGTACCATGCTGCTTTTATCACTGTAGCTTTGTAATATAACTTGAGGTCTGGGGTTGTGATGCCTCCTTTGCTGTTGTTGCCCAGGATTGCTTTTGCTATTCTGGCTCTCTTCTGCTTCTTTATGAATTTTAGGACTGTTTTCTCTGTGAGGAATGCTGTTGGTATTTTTCTTGGGATTGCATTAGATCTGTATGTCAGTTTTGGAAGTATGGCTTTTTTGATGAACTGGTTCTGCCTATCCAGGAACAGGAAATATCTTTCCATTTTCTGATGTCCTCTTTGATTTCCTTTTTCAGTGTACTGTAGTTTTCACTGTAAATGTCTTTTGCTGCCTTAATTCCTATGTAATTTTTCTTGATGGTACTGTGAATGGTAATGCGCAACATAATGCTGAGTGAAATATGCCAGACAAAAAGGATAAATATTGCATGATGTCTTTTTTTTTTTTTGAGACAGGGTCTTGGTATGTATTTCAGGTTGGCCTTGAATTCACAATGTAGCCCAGGCTGGCCTTGAACTCATGGCAATCCTCCTGGCTCAGCCTCCCAAGTTCTGGGATTACATACATGCACCACCATGGCCAGCTGTATGATGCCACTTATATGAGTACCTAAAAGAGGTGAATTTATAGAGGCAGGCAGTAGATAAGGGGTTACAGGGATGGGGAAAGGAAGAACGTGGAGTTACTGTGGGATGGTGACCCAAGTTTCTGTCTGGGGTAATAAACGGTTTTGCAAATTGTAGTGATTGTTGCCCAACACTGTGAATGTAACTAGTGCCAATGAATTATATACTTATAATTCAAACAATGCAGATGTTATGAGATATATATATATATATATATATCACAATTTAAAAAATAATGCAGTATACCAAATACCATTGGATTGTATGCTTTAAGTGGGCAAATTCTTGGCATGTGAATTATATCTCTGTAAAGCTGTTTTAAAATATCTGCCCACAAACTGTCAAAAATCCGTACCTTTTAAAGTGAAAAATAATTATTTTTGGTGCTTTGGAAATACTGCCCCTCAGAGCTGTTTCCTGCTTGGTTTCACAAACGGAGAAATGGATTTGGTTGTTCCAGGTCAGAGTGTCTTGTTGGAAAAAGCACTGGAGACAGTCCTGTGGGGAGAGAGGCACGCGGTGACCATCCCAGCACAACTGCAGCCTGGGTCTCTGTTAGAACCCTAAAGAGCCTCTGCAACGCACTCCTAAGGGGTTTCCTTAGTCAACAAATCCAGGAGAAAACTGGGTTGGTCACAAACTACAGCCCAGAGAGCTGTAAAATCCACCAGCAAAGGTGCCTTCTCACTGAGTTACTGAGACGGATGTGAGCAGTCGTCTCCCTTAACATCCATTTCTGGCTTATTTCAGAATAATACAGACTCTGAGATTCCTACCAACAAAACTAGGCAGCTACTTGATAGGACTCATCCCTGACATGATCTGGTGACTGAAAATGGACCACACCTCTGGGTTTGGAGGTGGCTGCCCATAATAAAGCTGCAGAACAGAGAAAAATTGGGTGCTACATCCACAGGAGATTTCCTCAACATGGTCAGGCCCTTGGTTCGGCAAGGAATTTAACTCACGAAGGAGATGAACAGATTTTGTTTTCAATAGACTTGGCTAGCACTTCATTTAGAGACTGTTTGGGGGCTCGAGCTGTGGCTCAGTGGTAGAGTGTTGGCCTAGCATGCGCAAGGCTCTGTGTTCAAATCCCAGCATGGGGGGGGGATTCACAACTTTTAGCCAACATGTTGCTTTTCAAAAGAAATCATGGGCTTTATTCCTTTATTTTTTTAAAACCTCTATGATGGTTAAACTCAATTGTTAATTTTATTGGCTTGGGAGCTGCAAGAGTGTGTCTAAGGGACTCACAGAAACATGACCTTGGTGTCTGTATCTAGTCCCTGGCCCTTTCATCTCTGGCGCTGTTCCTCTGCTATTTCCTGGTGACCAGGAAATGAGCAGCTTTCCTCCACCACACCCTTCCACCATGATGTTTCTGCCTTGGAGCCACCTGACCATGGACTGAACCCCCTGAAACATGAGCCAAATTTTACTTCTCCATTAAGTTGTGGATTTCAGGTATGTGGTACCAGCAACAGGAAAGCTAATACAGAAAATTATTACCGAGTGAGGTCACTACTGTGACTATACTTGATCATGTGGTTCAAAACTGTATGGAACTAGTTTGCAAGAGGAATTTGGAAAGGTTTGGAAATAGAAGGCTACAGAATGCTATAAGCAGAGTCTGATGATTCTAACAAGAGGTTAGAAGACCAGAATGCTAGTAAACATGCAGATAGTAAAGGCCAAGCTCAGAAGGTTTCAGAAGGGAGCTCTGTTAGGAATAGGACTAGAGACCATGCAAGTTACACTGGCAAAAAGTTTGTCTCACTTTACCCACATCCTAAGACTTTGGAGGAGACTTGATCTGGTGGAGGAAATTTCAAGTCAGCCCAACATTCAAGCTGTGGCATGGGTATTGCTGATTGCTTTTATCCAGGTTTATAATGAAAATTGGGATGAAAAACCAAAACAGAAAGATTCAAATTTTTTGCCTAAACTACATGTAAAATTAGAACCAAAGGATATGTGGCTGCTGAAGAGATTATCACCATTAAAAAGAAATCAAGTAATTCAAATGGGGACAAGAATGATGCCCTGAGGGCATCTCAGGAATCAGCAAGATCCCATCCATCACAAACTCAAAGGTACAAAAATAAAACCTTTGTCTTAAGAGAGTTCCTGGGGCCCCCTGCTTGAGAAGGGCTGCCTAGGGAACTGGTTCACCAAGATTCATTTCATTGTGCTTAGCCATCCAGGCACACAGGCTGCTGCTGCCATGGTCCAAGGAGGCCTGGCTACTGCTTGCACTGGTAGCAAACCCTGGCATCAGCCACATGATACTTATTTTACAGGCACACAGAAATGCAAGAGTTGTGTGGTCATGGAGGTGCCACTGAGATTTTTAAAGGAAGGCCTGGGAGGACAGACAGTATTCCAGAGAGAGAAGTGCATGAAGTTGTGAGAATGAAGCCAAATGTGCAGTGGAGACCCCAGGAAGTTGGAGATGTCAACTTCTACTGAGGAAAGCTGAAGGGCATGAGTGGGGGCAGCCCAAGAGAGGGGCCATGTGGGTGCAACCAGCAAAGCCACAGGGGTGGGGGCTCCCAAGTCCTCTGGAGCGCACATGTGGCACCACGTACCCAGGATGCTGGACAAGAAGCTACTGGACTCAGTGGTTCCTGTGCTGGGTTTTGGTTCAATTCTTCTATATCCCTCTATTCCTCACTTCTGGAATGGGAATATTTACCCTTTATCACTACATCTGGAGATTAAGTAATTTGCTTTTTGAATTTCACAGGAGGTCATAGCTAAGTGTTTGCCTTGAGTTTCAGGGACTCTGACTTGGACTTCTGAGACATGCAGAACTGTTGAGACACTGGGAACGGGATCAGTACATTTTTGGTTGTATGCAGGATAGTTGTATCATGTTAGGTAAAATTATAAATTGGTAATTATCTTTATTTGGAGATTAAGTATGGTTTTAGAAGATGTATTTGGGTGTCAAGTTGACAAGGTCTGGAATGTGATGGTTAAGCTTAATCATCTACTTGACTGGCTTCAGAGTACACTTCTGGGTGTGTCTGGGTGGGTCATAGAGGTGTGACCTTAAGAGTCTATATCCGGTCTCTGCCCCCTTCTTCTAGTCCTGTTCTCTGTTGCCTGGCCACCATGAAATGAGTAATTTTTCCCACCATGTCCTTCTGCCATGAACTGAACCCTCTGAAACTATAAGCCACATTACAGCTTTCCTCCTGTAAGCTGTGGATGTCAGGTGTTTTGTACCAGCACCAGGAAAGCTGACCAAAATACCTAAAAAGGCTCCAAGAAAATACAGGGATGAGGGTAGAGCAAAAAGAAGTATCCAAAGGTAGGCTGGCTGCAGTGGTACACATCTGTAATCCCAGCTACCTGGGAGGCTGAAGCATGAAGATCACAAATTTGAGGCTAGCTTGGACAATTCAGTGAGACCCTGTCTCAAAAACTCAAAGACCCTGCGCATCCAGGATTAAGGAATCCTACCTGAAGGGTACACTCATATTCGGATGGGATGGGGAGGGAGAGGACGGTGAAGACTTCATTCTTATAGGTGCAATTCTCACACTTCAAACACACAATGCTGTAGTTGAGCTGCCCTTCAAAGAGACGGGTGATGATGGACGTCTCGCTGGCAATCACCTTCCTGTGACATCTTTGGGTAGATTTTTTTTCTCACATGACCTTCTTCGATGGTACTGAATCAAGGGACAAATTCCCCCAAATCAACTATGGGTTATCAAAAACATTTCTAAAAACATTTTTTTCTATCAGAATGATACATGCCCAACAGAAACCAGAGTTGTAGATTGAGACAATACATAGAGTAAGATCTTGAGGTATATAACATGTATGAGTTTTGATGACTGTATTTTTCTCGAGGGGAGGCTGAGCAATGGTAATGGTGGCCCCAACTCTGGTAAACACAAGCCCCTGGCCACAGAAGCTGACAGCCTGTGATAATGTGATACAGGCCCCAGACCTAGGTTTCCCTGCTACTGAAACAAGTTTAGGTCAGGCAAGCTGATCTAGTCTAGTCCAATCCCTTCAGTTTACATTTCCTGGCTTTTCTCCTTTAAAGTACAGGAAATACTTTGGGTTTTTGAAACAGAGTTTCACTATATAGCCCAGGCTGACCTCCAACTGGCAGCAAATCTTTCGCCTCAGCCTCCTAAGTGCTGGGATTACAGGCATGCACCACCACACGCAGCCAGAAAATACTTTTCAAAATAAAACAAAGCAAACAGAAAATGTCATGCCCGAAGTGCATCTTGTTTTCATTGTTAATATAAGTGGCCACCTGGTTCCTGTGTCAATATAGGCACCTGATTCCTGGCCTGGCTTCGGCCCCACTTTCTCGCAGGTGACAGGCTGGTTGTTCCCTTGGCCCTCAACCGGAGCTGGCCATGTACAGGCTCAGCCGCCAGGGAGCTTTGTCTCAGACCAGGGGCAGGGTGGGGATGAGGGACAGCACTGTCCTCTTCCCCGCTGTGGTCTGAGGTTTGGATTTCTGGGTAAAGAGACTACTTTATCTTTATAAACACAAAATGTTGTTTTCTGCATTTTTCTGGTAATGGTGAAAGAATGTGAGTTAATGAAGTTTTACTTATTTTTGAAACACGAAAAAAAAATTCCTCAGGCACCCTGATGTCTGGTATGCGCCCAGGTTGTCCCCCAGATGTCTCCTGAGCCCGGACCCAGTGGAGGGGGCTGAGGAGTTCGAAGCTGTGCTCAGGATCAGCCGGCTCTGTCACCTCTGCCTGCCACCTGGGTCTCATTTCTCATGTGGCCCCGGAGCCGAAGGCTGTTTATTTCAGTTGCCTGTCGTGAGCACGGGGGGTTCACACTGAGTCTCTCCCAGAGCCGCCAACTGTCCCTACCTGGAATGCAAAATGGCCCCGCGGCTTGGCAGGGGAGAAGGCGATGTGCAGCTAAGGAGAAGTCATGGACACATCTCCAGGAAGTGTGGCGGCTCTCACCCCCAGGCCAAGGCGGGCCTGGCCGGAGGGCGACTTCCTTACCAGGGAGGCACAGTCCTGACCAGCAAGCACCGGGGTGGGTGTGGTCAGAGGAGCAGGAATCACTGCCTGCTGGGATGTGTAGATGCCCTGAAAACTCAAGTTGTGGTCTCTCATTTTATTTTCGAGTCAGGATTTCGCTACGTAGTTCAAGCTCGCCTGGAATTCACTGTGCAGCCCACGCTGGCCTGGAACTCACACAAATCCTCCTGCGTCAGCCTCTCGAGTGCCAGGATTACAAGTGTGTGCCACTATGCCCAGCTAAAGTCTTTCCTACATGCTATTTCTCACTAGAAATATATTTCTATATAAAATGTGATTTATACCTTTTTTTTTTTTTGTACCGGGATCGAGCTCGGGACCATGGGCTTACGAGGCAGGCGGCAGAACCACTGAGCTGAACCCCCGGCCCTGTGCGTTTAAACACCAGTCCATGCAGCTTTCACTTGTAAGGAGAACTGGACTCCTGGTTCCACATCGGGTTGGTGACTGGAATGCCAGTCTGGTGGATGCAGTTGTGCATCCAAACATGAAGGGCTGTGGAGCACAGCCCGGTGCCGCCCAGCACTGCACACAGCAAGCAACATGACACGTGAAGGAAGTCTGAGACATTGGAGCCGCTGATGAAGATACACAATGGAGTATTAGTCAGCCAGAAAGAGGGATACGTTTCAGTCATGTGTAGGAAAGCGGACGCACCTTGAGACCATATTAAGTGAAAGAAATCAGACACATAAGCTTAAATACGGCATGATTTCCTTAGACGAGGGGCCCAAAGTATAAATAAAGAGCAAAATGTAAGACAGGTAACAGGAAGTAGGGCGATGGATCTTTGCAATGGGAAGGGAACCAAGAGAGGAAGGAAGAGGCGGCGGCGGCGGCGAAAGAATGAAGCCACGCGCACGCCGCCCGCAGAGGCTGGGCTGGCACGCTCTGGAGGGCCCGGCAGGCCGCGGCGCTCACCTGCCTCGGCGCCTCGTGCAGCGCGCGCTGAGCGCGAACATCAGGAACCCCCGCGCGCCCTGCGGCGTCCTCCTCCAGAAGGCGGGGTGCGGGCGGCCCAGCGTGGCCTGGAACTCCTCGGGGGACGCGCAGTCGGCGTCGCCCAGCCGCAGGTCGGTCAGCAGATAGGGGAAGTCCCTGGGCCAGCGCGGGAGAGCGGAGGCTGAAGTCCGTCCTGGCCTTGACCCTGAGCCGGCACGCGGCCACGCCCTTCCCCGCCCGGCCACGCCCCCGCCGTACTTGCGCAGCGCCGTCCCGACCGGAAGTACTGCGCCAGCGGCGGCAGGATGCCCAGGCACTGAAGGACCGTGTTCGTGTAGCACGTGTTGCCCAGGTTGCGCAGCCCGGCCACGCCCAGAGGGTGCGGTGTCCGCGCCTCAGCCTCGCGGGCGGGAAGCGGGTTGGAGGGATCCGAGCGCTGTGTGGTCAGCGTGCAGAGCGCCAGGCGTGTGGAGGCCTCGAACACCTCCCGGCCTCAGGAAATAAGCCCTCCCCACCGGGGACGTGACTGGAGCTCAGGGTCCACCGGGGAACGTCTTCATCCCGGGCGTGAGGGTGCACGGGGAGGCTGAGGCGGGAGGGTCACTGTGATTTCGAGGCCAGCCTGCACTACATAGAGCGTCTCAAAAATTCGGGGATTTGGCTCAGTGGTTCTGCTGCCTGCCTCACAAGCGCAAGGTCCAGAGTTCGATCCCCGGTACCATAAATAGTTTGTCTAATAAGATTTTTTTAAAATTCCAAAACGAAACAAAAGCAAGTATTCTTTAGTCCAGAACTCTGAACAAGTGCCCAAAGCCAAATAAGACCTACAGAAAACTTTCTTCCGGAAACTAAATCAACAGAAGTGCAACATATTGGCATCTCGAAGTCCTAGAATTGCTTGGCTGAAAATACCTTTCTCAATAAAAGCCAAGGTCTTGTGGGGTGGTTCTCACCAGTAGTAATAGAGGACAGCTAATGACAACAGCTATCATGCATTTAACGTGCATTTTTCTGTTATATTTTTGCAAGATTGGGGGAAGAAATTTAAATCCCAGTTGTAGCTCAGATGTCAGGTGTGTTGTTTGGCAGCAGTACAGCTAAGGGGAGGTGCAGGGCATGTGGGAAAGGGCAGCCCCATCCACCGAGGGCTGGAGGACTCGACGTCAGTGTCTGCACTGAGTGTGAGTGTGAGCGCGGTGCATACACGCGTCCGGAGCACCTGCGATGCACACGTACATCTATACTCATAAACAGCAACACAGAGAAAGGGAGGGAGAAATAGCATAACCCAGGGAAACGTGGTCTGAGTTTTTGTTGTTTTCTGGAGACAGGTTCTTGTTATGTAGCCCAGGCTGGCCTTGGACTGGTGACGATCTGCCTGCCTCGGCCTCCTGACTGCTGGGATTACAGCGTGTGTCACCACTCCATGCGCCCGTGTGTGGGTGAGTGAAGGCGGGGTGAGCCGAAGGCTCGGGCTCTGCCTGCTTGGGACGCCCCGGCAGCCCGAAAGAGCCGGGCTTTAGCTGAATCCCAGTGCGCCTCAGCGAAGTCGGCAGGGGTGAGCAGCGGGGCCGAGCTCAGCCAGGCCGCATGCTTAGTGTCCGGGCCCCGGACCCCTCCTGCTGGCCGCAGGGGCCCGCGAGGCTCAGGCGGGCCCGGGCAGGCGGCAGACGCCCCAGCGGCGCTCGCTCAGGACTGGACCCTCTGACCCAGATCTGCCGGGCCAGGGTTGGACGGGGGCTTCCCAGGACCCCCAGCCTCCCTTGTCTTGGCCGGCTGCTCCCCGAGGCCTCTCCGGGGTCCCCGGGACGCGGGCCAGGAGCGAGGCTCACCAAAGGATGTAGTAGAGGCCGAAGCTGTCCGACGGAGCGGGGCGGGTCGGGCTGGATTCTGCTCGGGGCGGCTCCGCCCGGTCCGGTATCACAGTCCGCGCCCCGGAGACCCTACTCTGGGCTTCGGCCCGCGGACGGCTCCCAAGTCCCAGGTTCCACAAGGACGGCTCAACAGACGCGTGTAAACAAGAATAAATTTATTTCTTTAAAGATTTAATGATATACAAAATGTATATAGTATATCTCTAGTAATACACTCTCTCCCAAGTCAGTATTAAACACTATTTAAACAGCTTGTACTGCTTGCCTCGTCTGTATCTATGAGATACACTACTGAATACAAATAAGCTTTACGCTGCTCCCTTCCAAGTAAAAATGAAAAGTAGTACCTAGGAAACAAAAAGACAATGAAAAAAACGAAAGCAGATGAAGCATTTTTCTTCTTGTTGCATATTCAGAAACGAGGGGCAGTTAAATTACATCTTATTGGCCTAAGTCGCACTGCAGCCTCCCGAGCCACCAGGGATGACCCGACTCAATTCATTTCTTCAGCAAGTACCACGAACGACATCAAGTCCCGACGCCCCGCAATCTGAAGGCGACGGAGCTAACCCCAGGTCCGGCCTGACGCCCACGGAGGTCTGGAGAAGTAGCAGCTTGCGGTCCTAGCTCACTCCGGAGGGAGGAAGGTGTGGCCCTCCACGCAGGGAAGCGAGCGTCCTCACGGAGTGACGTTTCCCTTTCACCATGGCTTGCTTCTGCTTAACAGTGATCTGATAAAACGAGGTTTAACAAAATAAAATCTAATACTTTTGCACAATTTGCACTCTACTTAAAAAACTGGCTCTATTTTTCATTATGGAGCCTAACCCTGATTATGAATCAAGTCCCTCTCAGAAATGGGCTTCACCCAGGCCTTCGATACCCCAGAGCCCAGCTCTTCGGGAGGTGGTGCAGGCCAGATGGGGACAATGACGCGCTCACTGAGCGCCAGGAAGACTTGATGGCCGGTAACAAAGGCTGCGTGAGTTCTTCATTCCTCTTGCCGAATGGCCGAAAACCAGCCGCCAATAAAATGAGCAGAGACTTCTAACTTTGGTTAATGTATTGCACCGCGGTAAGAGGGCTTCACACCCTCATCAGACCTTCTGCTATCAGGAGCCCTTTAACCAGCTACAAACACTACCTTTCCATTACCTTCAGACTCTCTCAGCTGCCAGCTATATCCTATAGGGAGTTTCTAACTGACAAGTTTAATTAGGCCAAAAGAATATTGGCCTTTAAACCATGCTGGGGTCAAATTCAATTTGCATACACCTTTCCCCATTATTCATGTCCTCCTGAGGGAAGAGGGACACAAAAACATGTTTGTGAGGTGTAGGCAAAACCAGTGATTCAGCAGTATCATAGCATGAGACGAACAGAATTAGTTGATTCTGATTCTTTGGTAGAATTTCCAGGCTGAAGATTCAAATCTGAAGGCTCATCCTGAGGAAACACCATTTTATCGGGAGTATAGTCATTCCTCTTCAGATCTACATTCACCACCCAACAGAAGAAAAAAGAATTTCTTAGAAATGAAGAATTACGAACATTCTCTAAATCAACAGGTCATACACCTATTTTCCACAAGCTGTTATACAGTTAAGTGACAATATTTACTACGTAAAAGTGAAATAATTATTACACACTGACCATCAATCAGTAACTTATGTAAGAACGGGAAGCAGCCCCAGGCCAGCAGGCAGCTGGTGCCCACAGCTGGGAAGGAAGACGGGGCACAGACCGGGCACACAACTCGAAAGCAGAGCGGATGGTCACAGCGCTCTCCACAGGAGCGCTCATGATGGCGACAGCGACGGTGAACCCTTACAGCTTTCAATGATGGTAACATGGGCAGCTGCGGCACGCATGCCAAAGGTTCGCCACCACTGCTCTGGGCACAGGCGAGGTGAGCTAGCAGCTCTGCAAGAAGGCATGGACGTGGTGCGCTCCAGCGCGATGGGAGGAAGACAGTGTGGCTTTTGTGTGGCAAATGAGAGGAAAATGAAGCTGAGCAACGGTTAAGGCCAAGGATTAAAAGCACAGCCTATGGACTAATCTGGCCAGTGATGTCTTGATAAATGGTCTTACCAGGATGCAGCCCAGCTCATTTATTACACTCGCTTGTTATTTATGCCCTGAGATAGCAGAACCAGGTAGCTAGACACAGATCACATGGGCCACAAAGCAGAAAATACCCACCTTGCCCTTTACCAATTTTTTGACCACTAATTAAGGGGATGCAAGTCATAAAGTGGAGCACAGACTACACTGAGAATCTGTTGGAAGGCTTTCAGCAGTCGTGTGGGAGAAACACTCAGAATGATGCCGATGGTCTGTGAAGCCCGGCCTGTCTGGAGTACACGGCAGCTACGCAGGAAACAAGATGGTAGCGGCCAATTCCAGGGCGGCTGCGGGAATCGGAGCAGAAGGATCTGCACAGGTTGGCTGTGAAAGGAGAGGGCAAACTGGGGAGCTGTGTCAGGGCCCAAGCAACTGGGCAAACCATTTCTGAGATGGGGATGGAGAGTCCTGCGGGGAGGGTGGGAGATGTACATCCAGGTTCTGGAATGGATGGCACCATAAAGGTGCTTTAAGGGATCCAAGGAGAAATGGGGGACTGAATGTGGAGCAAAGGTACAGCAATGAAAGGAAGACTTCAGATGCCTCTGGAATGATCAGCATTTACAGTTACGGGACAGGGCAGAGTCACTTAAGGAACTACAGACATAAATGAGAACAGCGTACATCTAGCAGGCCATATCCTTACTTTATCTGCATATAAAATACAACTGACACTCAAAATATGAGCTGTTAATTTAAATCCAAGAAACAGTGTACATCAAATGATCCAAATCCATGGCTGCAACTACACGAGTTACTTTTGGTTCAATTTAAATTCAAGTTTATGCCAGTATGGCCTGAGAGAATAAGAGCTAATGTGTATCTGTACTATATAAAGAACAGTAGAGAACCATGCAGTTAATAGTTAAAGTCTTTATTATTAACTAATGGATGCAGCCATAAGCAAATAATCTCAACTCTATTTGAATAACTCACAGTTAAAAACCCTAATGAAAATCTTAACTTTACAAATTAAATAAGCTAAGTAAACCAACAAAGGATAAACTCAGAGAAAGTCACAATCAGAAAAACCAGAATAAAACTGCTGAAAGCCAAAGATAAGAAGTAAATCTTGAAAGCAGCTAGTTTAAAATGGTATGTCATGGGCCGGGGATTTAGCTCAGTGGTTACGGTGCCTGCCTCACAAGCACAAGGTCCCGAGTTTGATCCCTGGTACCATAAATAAATACATAAATAAATAAAATGGTATGTCACATTTGGGGATCACTCAAATGAATGTGGTGTTTTCATCTGAAAGAGGCCAGAGGACAAGAGAGTATCTTTAGGCACTGAGTCAAAACTGTCAGCCAAACACTACATTCGGTGATAACATCCTTCGGGTATGGAAATCATAGAAATAGAGACTTAAGTGAAGGAAAACTAAAAGCAACCACCAAAGAACTAAACATAAATTTAAACAGAATACTAAAAAGTATTCAAATTACCCAAGGGGGGGGCATATCAGAAAAACAAGAGAACAATAAAATGACAAGTCTAACTCTAACGGTATCAGTAATTATATTAAGTGTAAAGGATGTAAAACACCAACTAAATGATGGAAGGTTTTAGAATAAAAAAAAAATCAGAAGCTCAACAATATGCTATCACATATGTGCATCTGCTTGTGTGCGTGCGTTAAAAAGAATGAAAAAGGAAGCTGAGGTAAACACTCATCAGAAGACAGTTGGAGTGACTATGTTCACACAAGATGCAGAACAAGGAAAACGACCACGGCACTGCATTATGGTGAGAGAATCGATTCACCAAGAAGACAGCAACGATATTAAATATCTATGCATCCAAGAACAGGCTTCAAACTACCCAAAGGAAAGAACTAAAAGACAAAAACATAATTACAATTATATCTTCTAATTAGTCAATGGAACAAATAAATTAGCAAAGACATTTTAAAAAAACCTAAACAGTACAAACTTTAATATTTACAGAACATTCCATCCATCAATAGCAGAACATATATTCAAGTGCATGTGGAATGCTCACCAGAGGCCATGCCTTAAGATTTAATAATTTTTTAATTCAAATTATACAATTATGTTATATCATAGTGGAATTACACAAGAAATCAACAGAAAGACATCTGGAAAATTTATAAATATGTGAGAACTAAACAAGATGCAACTGCCACACACGTGTGAGGCCTTGAGTTTGATCCCTAGCTCCACAAAAAACAAAGAAAAATGAAGTAGAGGAAGAAAGAGAAAAGAACCCAAAATTCATGGGATGCCACTGCAGAAGGAAAATTATGGTACCAAATGTTTTGTTAAAGAAGGCCTTCAATCAGCAAACTCAACTACAAAAAAGAATAAACTAAAATTTAAAAAGAACAAATTAATTTAAATGCCAGTTGAAGTTGGAAATAAAAGAATAAATCAAAGCAGAGAAATCGAGTAAATCAATAAAAAGCTGGTTCTTTAAAATTGTCAATAAAATTGATAAACCCGACCAGGCTGACCAAGAAACAAAGAGGACAGACACAGACTGCAACAACAGAAGGCAGCTCACTGCATTTCACGTACGCATTCAAAACATTCAAGAAGAAACTGATAATCTCAACAGCCCTCTACCAATTATGTCAAATTCTTAGTAAATACAAAGAAAACCTCAGGCAAAAGTAGTTTCTTTTTCTTTTTTTTTGGTACCAGGGGTCGAATTCGGCACCTTGAGCTTGCGAGGCAGGCAGTGGAACCACTGAGCTAAATCCCAGGTCCAGACAAAGGTAGTTTCAATGGACAGTTCTAGCAATCTTTATGGTGGAGAGAATATCAATTCTCTACAACTGATTCCTGAAGACAGAAGAGGTGTGAACACTTTCCAATTTATTTATTTGGTACCGGAGATCAAACTTGGGTCCTTGTGCTTGCGCAGCAGGCAGCGAAATCACTGAGCTAAATCCCCGGCCCTTTCCAATTTATTTATAAGGTAAGATAAAGACAATACAAGAAAACAAAAACAAGCCATCAGCCAATGTTCTTCATGAACACAGACGTAAAATCCTTACCAAAATGTTAGCAGATTGAACCCAACAATGCATGAAAAACATAACCACAGTGCAGTGTGGTCTGTCCCAGTGGTGCCAGCCTCGCTCCGTATTAACATACTGTTCGACGTGGGTGCGGCTCATGTGAGAGCACTTGTTCATTAGCATGCGTAAGGCTCTGGGTTTGATTCCCAGCAATGCCCCAAACCAAACCAAATAGAACAAATCTAGACCAAACTATCATCTGGTGTAATATACGTGCTATATTAACTGGTAAAAACGACATGACCATGCCAAAGGGTGCAGAAAAAACAGCTGAAAAAAATCCAATATCCATGCAGGATAAACACTCTGAAGAAACAAAGAGTAGAGGGCAATCTCCACAGCCTAAAAAAAAAGCTATTTACTACAAAATCCTTACAAGGAACAAAGGAAGGGTGTCAAGTTTTACTACACCTAAAAGTTCTTGCCAGGGCAAAAAGCCAAGAAAAGGGAATTCAAGGCTTACAGTTTGTAGAAGAAGTAAAACAAAACTGTCTTGTATACAGAAAATCCCAAGGAGTCTATCAGAAAAGCAAAAGCTTCTAGAAAGGGTGAATTAACCCAGACTGCAGAATACAGGGTCAACAAACCAAAACTCAATGTCTTACAATTTAATAGTGTGCACTAGATGGCTGGCTTTGTTCTAAGGCCTTCACAAACACCAACTCACTTAACCCTTCACGAAAACTGACAGAGAACTCCCTGGAGATGTTCAGTCTGCCTTCTGAGCCCAAGCTCTTATTACATTATTAGCCATAAAAGACGGGGCTTTTCAAAAACTTACAACTCAATAGAGCCTGCGATTCTTCAAATCCAAAGATGACATGATGAGAGAATATACTTGTACTTCATGATTCTGCATCACAGAATTCTCTTCCCACCTCTCTGCCAGGCTCACTTCAAAGTCTGTTCAGCCTGCAGGTCGAAGCACGTGTCTGTTCTGCAGCCTCATTCCCTGAGCTCCAGGTTTGGCTCAGTCACTGCTCCCATTTACACAGCACTGTCTGCTTCTCCTCCTCAGCACTTACACTGCCATACCCGACATCTGCCTCAACTCCATGAGGCCAGGGAACACGTCTGTCTGCTCACTATCCTACCAGCAATACTCAGCCCAATTCCCAGCATCTGGCAGACACAAAATATGCCAAACCAACGACCCTGTGATTTACAGGTAAGGAGGAATCACAGATGCACTTAGAGCCCACAGTGTGTGTCTGCTGCAGCTGGCACTGTGGAGACCACTGATCAAACCTGTGTCTGGCCTCACGAGCACACAGTGACCAACGTGGCTGACAAGTTTTATGCTGCACTCAGTAAGAAAAGCTTTACCTGGAAGCTTAAGCTTTCGACAGCAAGAATTACAGTGATGCTTTGCTCTGAAGTTTTTTATTGCATCTTCTCCTAGATTTGCTGGGCCAAAAACCATATCACAGGATCTGTGGAATTAGTAGTTGAAAAAAAAAGTTTATGCAAGTAGAAATATAAAAATTAAAATTATGAAAATATGCTTTAATGAAATTGTTAAAACTTATTATTACCTCTTTTCTTCTGCTTTTATCACAGATGGGTCAGTCAGGTTTTCAGCCACACCTTTGTATGTACATAGAAAAGGATAATTTATATTATAAAATTGGTATGGGCATTGTCTACACAATAGATGCGAGAGAGTCACAGCATCATCTACATTACAACGTTCAATTATTCAAGTTTTTCTCTCTTGGAATTTCCTAATTTGATTATGACCCTGGCCTCCCATCAGGAGCAGGCACAGCTCCGGTGATGTGAACAAAAGCCACCTAGCTTATTGATGGAGCTTTGCTTGTTAAAGGTCTTGAACACCTGCCCTTGATTCACTGTAGGTAGCAAAAGACAACTTGCTACATGAAGGCACAATCTATAGGATATTTAAGGGGAAAAAAAAGAAAAAAATCACACAGTAACATGATACGTTTTCTTGCAAAATATTCACAATAAAGAGTGAACTCAGCTTCCTTTACCTGCAGCCTTCCTCACAGGCACCACAGATGTGGTTCAATCTTTCCAGTCCCTCATATAGTAACACACATAGTATGTTGAGGGGTAGCCAGGCATGCGGTGCACACACACCTGTACTCTTAGCACCTGGGGAGGCAGTGCCAGGAAGATGGCAAGGTCAAGCTCAGTCTGGGCATCTTAGCAATTCAGTGAGTGTCTCGCAAAACAAACAGAAAAGGGCTGAAGATGGAGCTCAGTGTGAAGGCCCTCGGCTCTATTTCCAGGAATGCAAAACAAACACATACATCACCTACCAATACTTTGAATAATCACAAATATTTAACCCATCAGAATGAAACCTAAGTAGTTTAATTTTCATGAAAGGAAAGGAAAAACCAGATTTAAAACGCGGTACTACTTTCCACCTAACAGACTGGTGAAGATGAAGAATATTTGTCAGTTTGTAGCACCACTCTTCGTAGTAGCAAAAAAGCTCAACACAGTGAATGCCGCATCAATGGAGGATGAACATCATGCTATGCCTCCATACTTGACTACCACGAAGCTACTGGCAGTACCTCAGATTTATCGATAACGACCTAGAAGATGTCTGATACAATGGCAGAGGGGGGAAAAAAGGAAAAAAATAGTTGTATTTCATGAATCCAGTTTTGGAAAAACTAGCACACCATAAAAGGGGAGAGGGGCTTCCATTTCTGTATATGTCTTCACAAAAGTAGAGAAAACATGAGGATGGGGCCATTTTGTTCTCTGTATTGTTCAACTTGTCGCAAATTAGAATATTCCTGTGAAAAATTGGCTTCATGAACATATTAACTGTGTAGAAAAAACTGCAATCACAGATGACCTTTGAACAACACTAGAGTCAGGAGTAACAACCCCTGACTAGCTGAAAATCTGCGTGTGATTTTTTCTTTTTCTTTTTTTTTTGGCGTGTGACTTTTTCAAAGAAACTAAAGACTTTTATTAGCAGGGGTTTTTTTGGTACAGGGGATCGAACTCAGGACCTTGCACTTGTGAGGCAGGCACCGGAACCACTGAGCTACACACCCCTGGCCCTGGTGCTTTTTTTTTTATTTGAAAAAAGTCAACTCGTGAACTTTTATTCCAGATTTAAAAATCTCAATTTGACCAGATATGAAACAATTAAAAGCCCATAAAGTATACTGAGAAACACTAGGGTTTAAAAATATTATTACCAAAAAGAGCCATCTTTCAGAAAGAAGAACCAACCCCGACGCGTGCGAATAATGAGGCAGTGTAACCATCTGGTGAAGGCGCAAAAGGTGAGCGCGCTGTATCTTCAGCTCCAATCTTTCTTTCTTGTTGCTGGAATTTCCTATTTGTTTCTTTTTAGTGGATGGCCAGGTGATGGTGGAGATGGTGAGGACATTTACTCAGCCAAGTCCTGCTCAGCCTTAGGAGTAGAAGAATTCTTAATTTGATACATTAGCTGCTTTTCTCTGTCATCTTGTGATTTGGGGTTTTCTGGGCATCCGTCAGTAACTGAAGTTGCAGCAGTGCCAATGTCAAGATGGCAACTAACCTTGGGTCTCACCTCACCGGTTTTCCTTATCATCATCTGAGTCCTTTCCAGGATGTCTTTGGCAAGGAGCGCCCCTGCACAACCACGGCCTACAACTGTGACACACATTCTGTCCCTCTGGTCTGCCTTGCTCCCCTGCACCTGGTGGTCAGTGCCTCCCTGCAGAGGGGAGGATCTGCGGCTGACGCCCACAGGGTCTCGCGTGGCAGGTGTGAACTTTTGCTGGGATGGGACTGCGCTGTTGGGCCTGACCATCAGAAGTGCTCTATGATCTCTGGTTATATTCCTTACCCTCACTGTTACGGTTTAGACTTCCATGTCCCCAAAGGTCTTATGTGTTCAGAGATAGGGCTTTTGGAAAGTGAGTGGATCATGGGGAAGCTGCACTCATAAAGGAATTCATGTGATGAGTTCACAGCCAAATGCACTGTTAGGTGGGTCTGAGCAGGAGATGGGCTGGTAAGAGGAGGGGGTGATGCTAGGGGTGTGGACCAGGCATGTCCATCGCTCTCTCTGGCTCTGCCAGGTCTCTCTGCTTCCTTGCTGTACGGTTGAGCAGCTTTCCTCCACCATGCCAGCAACCATGAACTGAACCCTCTGAAAACCATGAGCTGAAATAAACCTCTCCAGCTTTTAAGTTGTGAGTGTCAGGTATTTTGTCCCAATAAAGAAAAGTGACTAAGACACTATTGCTGTAAGTATGTTGGTAATTACATGAAAGACTAGCATTCAGTTAAATAACATCCTTAAGGGTTCTGATGTGCTGCATATTTACTGCCTTAAACTTGCACTTCACCAAGTTCTATACCGCCTCTCGCCTGTGCACCTCCCCTCCTCCAGTCTCCCCACCCCCTTACACAGTCAAGGCCCTTCCTGGCTACTCTTCTTTATTGTACCATGGTATGCAAATGTCTTCCTTGGTGTCATTCCCATTTTAGAAACCATATCCACTTCTTACACTGAACCAATTTACTGCCCCCCAACCCTCCCTGTAATTCTCTCCTGTTTTAGTTTCGTCTCAAGAGCACTGCCCTGTATGCCACTGTCCATGGTGCCAGCATGGGACTGGCAGTTCTGAGACTAGGCCCAGGGGAGGCGGCTGGCACCACAAATCAAATCTCAGCTCTAACTTTCAGCTCTCAAAACCTTAACTACAAATAGCCAGCTGTTGACCAGAAGCCTTGCTGATAACAAAAGAAGACATATTTTCTATGTTGTGGGTATTACATAAGGCGAAAGACCATGGGAACCCAAGAGCACCCCTGCAGTGTGCAGTTCACAGATGAACTGCTCAGAGGTGGTTGGCACCACACAGCGTTTTTAGTGGAGACTCAACACCTGCACTCTCTGCAATACAAGAGGTGGCTCTGAAATGACTGCTGTAGCACAGTACTTTCACGAGTTAATTCTATGCAGTTATGCTTTCATGGTGCTTCTTTACGTGTTTACATTTCTCTTGACTGCAAACAGCAGCATGCACAGTCTGTGGGTAAGTTTCAATAAATTCCAGCTGTTTATCATAGATTGCACATATTCTGTGGCATTAAATAAAACAGACTACTGTCCATATATATTTTATGCATTCACAACATGACTAACCTTGTTTTTCTTTGTTTTTGTATTTATTGGTTATATGGTTTGTGAGGTTTTTCACATTATTACAAATCTGCAAAAAATAAATCCACAAAGTGTGCATTTTAAACCTATGCTGTTCAAGGGTCAACTGCATTTGCTTATTAAAAATACTGGCATCAGGGCTGGGGATTTAGCTCAGTGGTTCTGCTGCCTGCCTCACAACCGCGCAAGGTTCTGAGTTCCATCTCCAATACCAAAAAGAAAATACTGCCTTCTTGTGCCAGTGACGCAGCTCAGCAGAGCCGCCCTTGCCTCACAAGCACAAGTCCTGAGTTCAATCCCCAGTACCGAAAAAGAGGGAAAAATATTGCCATCTTTTAAATCAACACAGAACAGATGATGTAAAATTTGTTTGATCTCACTTCCTATGTATGCTTCAGGAAAACTGTTTAAACAAATATAATGTTAATTATTATATGAGAGTCTTGCTATGCATTTTAGGCTGGACTTGAGCTCACTATGTGTCCCAGGCTGACCTCAAACTCATGGTGATCCTCCTGCCTCTGCCTCCCAAGTGCTGGGACTTCAGGCATGTGCCACCATGCCTGGCTTATTTTAATTATTTTTGAAACATAATTGGATTGGCCTAATAACATACATCCAACAGTTCTAAGCAAATTTTTAAAATATTTCCATCTGTGGAATGAAAGGAGTCAAGGAATAATGGATATTCTAAGCAGCTTTTATCTGGTCTGAGTTCACATTTGAAACTGAGGCGGATTATGCAGGCTGTGAGGTGAGAACACAGCCAAGCAGACCTGGCCCAGACTGCTGTGATGATGTGAGGACACTGCTCCAGGCAGGCCACCCTCTCTCAGCCTCAATGCTCGCAGTCTGTCAGACTTGTCCACTGTCACGCCTGGGAGCAGCCCCTCCTGGCCTCTCCTACGCACGGCTCTCCCAGCAGTGCCAGCTTCTACTTTCCCGCCTGTGAGCTGGGCCACCCCAGAACATGTCATAACCAGTGAATGTGGGGGCAGAGACCTGGGCCCAGCCCCAGGAGTCTGCTTTGTTCCTCGAAGTCAGCTCCGTGTAAAAAGCCCAAGACCTGAAACTGCCACACTATAGAAAGTCAGCTATGAGCAGCACCCTGGGAGAACTGAGGAATTCTGCTGACTGTGAACAGAGACCTGTCGGGGTTGGGGGCGAATGGGTTACTGAAACTTGAACCAAGCATGTTTGTACTGGGCTATACCCCCAGCCCATTGTTATCCTGATAAAGGACTGCTAAACTGCTAAGTTGCCCAGGATGGGTTCAAACTGCAATCATCTTGGCTCAGGTAGCCGGATCATAAGCATGTAACACCATGTTCAACAAGACCCTGACATTCGACTTTCTCAGGCTGCCACTGAGCCCCTCAGAGTGACCGTAGCGCTGAGTCAGCCCCACGATACTCATCCAAATCCAAAATCAAGCTGAGTGTGGTGGTGAATAACTGTAATTCCAGCAGTCAGGAGGCAGAGGCAAGAAGACTGCCCGAGTCCAGGGCCAGCCTGGGGTACACAGCAAAACACTTAACTCAAAAAGCAAACCAAAACCAAAAATAAAAAATAAAAAATAAAAAATCCTGAATCAAAAAACTGTAAGAAAAATGACTTTTTAAAAGATAAGAGTCTCACTACATAGCTCAGGCTGGCCACGAACTTGCAATCCTCTCGTCTCAACCTCCCCAGCAGTGGGATTACACCATATCTGCTTGACTACTTTAATCCAATAAATCCTTAAGTAGTTTAGTTCATTAGCTCACAGTAAGGGATAACATAAATATAAGGAACAGGTGCTATTGTTTTGTTTTAAAAAATGGTCTTTAAATCAAGATATGTTAAGTAGATATACCCACTCCGTAAGAATGTAAATATTATGTATGGCAAACATGTACCCCCAGAAGAGGTTTTTATACCTTTGAAATACTAAAGGCCATATATCTAAGAGTAAAATAGGGTATTTCGCATGTTTTCGCTCATTAAAACACACTATCACCTTACTGATAAGACAGCCAGATCCCACTATTCTTAAAAGCTCTGCTAAGCTAAGGTTATATGGTGTAGCTATTCCTGATGTTTATTTTCAACCTTTAGTAGCTTAAGTCTTTAAATTAACAGATTTCTGTGTATTATTCATAGGACATAAACAAATGAGAACCTACTGTACCATTTCACCTTAGCAATATTCTAATAAACTTACCTTGTAAATCTAGTACCAGCAGCTCCCCTCTGGTATATTCATAAGTCCAGTGGCTAAAGGCTAGCATGATCTCTTCTAGTGTATTAGTTGGAATAATCTCATCACCATTGTTATTGTTGTATTTTCTAAATTCTCCAGTCATGCATTCTTCCACAGCAAACCACTGTCCTGCTGAATGGCAATATAGCAGGAAAACTTCAAGGAACCTTATGAAAAATAGTTACAGGTATTACTAGCAGTTTTGACAGTGAGATTCTAACTGACATGCAAAGTGCTGATAATTGAATATCCAACATCAATAATGAAGGTCAGGAGATTGCTACCCACACAATACTAAAAGATCCCAGAAAAATGTAAGGATTTACCTCGGCGAATACGGTATGGATTTAGGTTTCATTTGATTGAAGGCAAATGTGAGTTTTTGGGCTGCTCTCTGCTGCTGAATTTCCTACAGAAGGAGAGGGGAACCCTTGATGAACAGTTAAACTAAGATTTTATTTGGCTTCTTCACACTTTTAGAAGTCGAAATATGAAGTTCAAATCATGCTTCCTAGTTATGCACTCACTGGCACTTACTCGGAGACAGAGCTGTAGAACTGTATCTTCTTTATAAATACTCGACCATGTGTTGACCACCTCAGGAAGAAAAGACTTGATGATATAAAGGTGCCCCGATTTGAGGATATCGTGTTCTGACCAAGTACACTGCACTTTGACAGCTCTTCGCAAACCTCCTCCCATTTCCTCTTTACTTAAAAACTCTATCTTGGCACAGAGGCCCAGCTGGGACCAGGAGGACATGCTGTTGTGCAGGATGCTGGGGGAGCTCTCTTCCAAGCGGTACACGGTGACAGGCTCACCTGCAACACCAAGGGCAGAGTCTCAGACCACCTTGCGACTCTTTAACAGCACAAAGTAGGATGGACATTTGCAGGTATCTGAGTGCAATTTTATAAAAAGAATAGAGACAAATGATAGGAAATCAAATGTACCTCAGTATATCTCTGAATTCTATATAAAAGAAGCACTTTTAAATTTAGGAACACTTTGTGATAAAACTTTTGGGAAGCAAGTGAAGTTATAAGCACTTCCAAGTGAAACTTTAGACAGCAGTTTAAGACCGTCTGTTCCACAGATGTCAGTTGATCTTTGTTTTTGTTAAGACACAATGGATTGAGAACTTTCCTAAATTGGAATACAGACATCTGTGGATGTGTCAGCAATAGAGAAATTTAAAACTTCTAATGGTTCCCTCTGTTTACATATACATCACACATGCAGTAGTCAGATCAAGGACTTAGACGAAACCAAAATTTCTTCACATGAGCCCTCTTCTTTCCACCCCATGCATGTTCTAAAACTCAGGGCAGGGTCTACCTCTCTTGTTTTTGGCTTTACCTCTTGGAGGCACAGGTGTGAATGGAATGCTCTGCGATAATCTCATCAAGTTATTTCTTTCCACAGCTGCATATAAATGAGAGAAAAGTAATGAAATCTCTAACGGTACAAAATATTATAAATTCTGTTTTAGCATTACTGACCTGAATAGTAGTAATTTGTATCCACCACTGGCTTAAATGGAGAAGCAAGACCTAAATAAAATGATACACAAATGAGACTGTTTTAATAGTCCTAGTGCAGCATAACTTTTTATTCTCCTATAGTCATCTTAAATTTCCTTCATGTACCTCACTCACAAAAACAGAAAAACCAAATCATAACACATGCCCTTCAAGTGCTGTGCTATTCTGTATCCTTATGCCAGAATAGTGCCTACTGTGCTCCAAAACCCTGGAAGGGAGAAGTGCGTGATACTTCCCATTAACCCAATTCCTGCCATGACTCCATGTTTCCACTCCTCCCACTCAGGAAGAAAAACCTCTTCATGTCTGACCTGTAGGGACTGGGACTATAGCCATGGCTCTATTTCAGCAGGTCTACCATGAGAAGATGAACTTCTAGAAGGTGAAATGCACCGTCAAGAGAAGAACCCCTCTTCTCTCATATTTTTGGGGAATTTTACTTTTAAATGTAGCAGAAAGAGAAAGATGGAGACTGAGTCAGATTTGCTGTATGTTAAGTTTCTAGGTACAAATGAAAAGGCACCCATTCTCTTGGGAGAGAAGGTAGTCAGTCAACAGTTTTAACTGTGGTAAGTATAAAAATATTTATGTGTGCATGCACAGTAAAAGAACGTAGGAGGGGTACTTCATGCCTCCTGGCTGATGAAAGGTTAAAGGCTGTCTCAAAGGAACAGAAGAGGGACGAGAGTAATCTGCAAAGTAGTGGTTTTTAGGGCTCCATGATAAAGGCACAGAAGTGTTTAACTGCATGCCACGTTGAGGGAGCTGCAAGCAGTTGAAGTTTAGCACAAACTATAAAGCAGAACAGCTTTTGAAATACACCTGAGACTTCAGCCCCCAATATTCTAACTCTCCAGGAATGTGTCATCAGGTAAGTGATTCTCCACAATACACAGCCAAGATTGTTAGTTAATGCACACACATGGAAGAGGTGAAGCTACGGAGCCAGGGAATAACAGTGAAGAGCCTAATATGCCATGCAAAGAAGGGAAAACAGACTGTGCTGAACTGGAAAAAGGTAAAGGAGAGGAGTGGCAAGATTAGACTTCTAGAAGAGTTGTTCTGTTTGCAGAACATAGACTAGAAGTGTACGGCAGGGAGTGCAAGCTGACATAACCACTCTGAAAACTTACTTAGTAAGAGCTACGACATATGAACCTGCGCACACCCTATGACCTACAACTCCACACCTAGGCATATAACCAGCGCAAAGTAAATCTTATGTTTGCCAAACATGTACAGCAAGGTTCACAGCAACAGAAAGTATACAAGCCACACACTGGAACCTACAAAAGCCCATCAAATGGTTATGGAATGGCTAAATTCAATGTGTTCACACAAGGAAACACTACAAAGAATACACAAACTGCTACTATCTACAACAATGATGATAAATCTCACAAAAATATGACAAATAGAAGCTAGACACAAACTGCATGTTGTATGACTCCTAGTACACACATGCACGCGCACACACACACACAGCGAAACTAGGTCACTGTATTAAGTAGAATCAGGGGTTGAAACAAGAAGCCACAAAGGAGCTGGGATAGTGCAATACTCTGTTTCTGGGTGCTGATGCCACAGGTATCCTTAATTAGGGAGAATTCACTGAAGGCTCACACGCACTGTTTTGTATACATATTTATACTTCAGTATAACATGGGAACTGAATGGAGCAGCGGGATGTAGAGTGGATTCTACAGACACTCAGAAGGTAGTGCAATACAACTGCATGAATGAGAAGGTGGGCAGTTGAGGATAACTCACTCATCTCACATAGCTGACTTTTGAAAAGAGTATTGTTCACTCAACAGGAAACCCTAGAGAAAGCAGGCTGAGTAGCAGGATGAAGGGGTGGTGACAGAAGAGACTACATTCATAGGGCGGGCTATGTGTCCGACACAATCTACATTAATATCACAACGACTCACCATTTAATGTCCCTTCTTCAGATGACCTAAAGAAAAACAAAATGTTAGCTGTGCCACAATTTTAATCATTTAATTTTTAGACTTTATAAAGTAATCACAACCATTTAATTAAATATCATCAAAGGAATTCTGACAGATTCATATTTGTTTGAATAGGTGCCATTTTTCTTTAGGCAACTCAGAATCTACACATAGAAACATATATACTCCTGTCTCCCTCCCTCCTTCTCACCCTAGGGATTGAACCTATGGCCTCACACACGCCACGCAAATGGTTCATTACTGAGCTATTATTACTTTGATACAAGGTAAGTGTCTTAGCTACTTTTCTCATTGCTGAGACAAATTACCCGACACTCAAAGTTAAAGGAGGGAAGGTTTATTCAGCTCACAATTGGTAGAGGTTTCAGTATATAATCAGCTGGCTCCAAGGCAGGGAAGAATGGCGGACAGGCATCACAGAGAAGAAACACTTCATAGGAGGGAGAAGGTAGCAAAGCAAGCAAGGGAGGACAATAACTCTTTCTGCCCCTTGTATCTTATCCAGGCTCTTCAGGGCGGGCAGCACTCACACCCTTAATCCTAGTGCCCTTGAGCCTAACACTGCACCAGGAAGCAGTCCCAGTATCACACACTTGAGATCCAACCACCTCTGAAAAAGCCCCAACTATGACCGCATGAGGCTTTGGGGGGAGACATCAAAACACAGGGTCTAGGTTCCCCAGGCTGATCTCTAATTTGAAGCCTGCCTGCCTCAACCTCTGGAGGAGCTGGGATTACAGGCAAGTGCCACTGTGCCTGGCCATATGCATCTATTTTAATTCTGGAATTCCCAGGCAAATTAGAGACCCAAGTAGAGTGCAAAGGAGAATGAAATGAGAACCAAGGAAAATGGTTACAGGTTTGGCTCAACCATTATACAGCTATATAGCCTTGTCCAGCACTTAAAAGCTTAGCTCTAAATAGGACTTTAGGAAGAGAGCCACTGCAGTCTCTTTCTAGTTTTTACATTCCATCTGATCAAAGGCTAGTCTTAATAATTTAACATCCTCTTATAGGAAATATTTTAACCCTATCATTAGCCCTGTGTCTGCTGCTGATAATCCACGCTTTTCTCATCACTGTAAGAATGCAAATAAACTCCAACCTCCTGGGTCAGCAGCCTACACAACATTCCCTTGTTAGACAGAGAATTAATATCAACTTGCAGGACTTCCTCTATCTTTCTTTCTTGTTCTTTTTTTTTTCCCTTTTTGGTACCGGGGATTGAACTCGGATCCTTGCACTTCTGCAGCAGGCGGCGAAACCACTGAGCTAAATCCCCGGCCTGTCTATCTTTCGTTCTTAGGGCTTTGGTTACAGAAGACAATAATCCTTTGAGAGGTGTGACTATAGGCAGATCTTCCCCATGCCACTCAGAGATAGACTACTCAAAACAATCTGAACAGTGACTGATCCACATAGCACATGGCTGATTTTTTTCTCTATATATTCATATCTATTTCAGATTTACAGACGGAAGAAATAATTCCTTCAAACTGGCTTCCCTTCTCAAGTAGATCATATACAGAGTAATTTTACCATGTTTCCAGTGTCAAATGGAAGTCAAAACAAGTCTTTAAAAAATTTAAATTGTAAAATGCTGACTGCTATGCTAGAAACAGAGGTTATCTTTTTATTCTTGTGAGTACTCTGTACTAAAACAATCTTACTTTCTGAGGACAATTACCTGTCAGGTTGCTTCTGTTTCTACTTTTCGTTCTAGATTATCACAACAGCTTTCTAGAGGGTCTTCCTGTATGCAGGAGTACTGCACACTGTCCGCCGCTGCTCTACCCAAAGTGTTTTCCAAAAGCAATTGCAAGGTTTGATTAGAATGATGAATTGAGAAGTTAATCAACTGCAAAACTAGTCTTAAATTAGGTCTTTCAACAAATTTATTCAAGAGAAAGCTGGAAATAGGACTCAAGAATAAAACTGCAATGGTATCACTGTTATTAAGATTTTGGTATGAGGGGCCAGGGATTTAGCTCAGTGGTTCCGCTGCCTGCCTCGCAAGTGCAAGGACCCGAGTTTGATCCCCGGTACCAAAAAAAAGAGAAGATTTTAATATGCTAGGGCTGGGGATTTAGCTCAGTGGTTCTGCCACCTGCCTCTCACAAGCACAAGGTCCCAAGTTTGATCCCCAGTACCGGCCCCCCAAAAAGATTTTAATATAGTTATAACTAAGTTCCTCAATCTCATCTACATAAAGACAGGAGGTGGCAGAATAAATAATCACCACCCACAGATAAAAGAGAGTTCAAAAAGTGACACAAAACGGGAAAAGACAATATTCGATAACTTTTCAGGCTAATGATGAGAAAAGATTTACTTACATTTCTCTGTTTGACGGTCTATCCTGTAACCAATCCTTTAGGCAAAGACAAACACAAAGAACAACTTAAAAGTCAAAAAAATCTCTAGGTGAAGCATGATTGTGTAACACTGTCTTGTTTCTTGTAGTTTTTTTTTCCTTTTATTTGGTACCGGGGATCGAACTCGGGACCTTGCACTTGCGAGGCAGGCGGCAGAACCACTGAGCTAAATCCCCAGCCCCTCCTTTCCTTTTTTTTAAACAATGCTAGGGATCGAATCTAGGGTCTCCCAACATGGTAGCCAAACACTACCCCTAAGGAACATTCCCCAGCCCCATTTCTTATAAGATGTTTGTAGGAAAAGAGGGTTGCAAACATACTATGAAGACTTAGCTTCACACAACTGAACTAATAAGACAATAAACGTATGTGACAACCACAAGGTGGGAAAAAGAATTCCAGGAGTGCAATTTCCTACCACATAGTTTTTCAAATTCCTTGTTTCTATTAACAACTTTATTCTCCCAAAATATACATTTGTTCTATGATTCTAAAAGTATGTGCCCCTTGCCAAAAGAACATCAAAAAATACAGAAAGTTAAAATCATGCAAACTGAATACATCAGACATTCACTAAGGATATACAGGAATATTTCATTGCAGAGTTTTTGCATATATGCACACATAGCTTTTATTCTGTAGATTTGCAGTGATGTTTCTAGGTATGGATTTATTTTTACTTTCCAGTTTGAGACTCATATTTGAATCAGAATTTTTAAATATTTTACTAATTTGGATAATTTTAAGCCATTTATATCTTTTCAAATTCCACTATCTCATGGCCAATCAGATGTATTTCCCACATCTCCTTTCTGTGACATATTTTCTAATTCTATTTGCACCTGTGTTGCATTCCAGTTTAGTGATTCTCTCAAGAACGCCTCATGTTACCCAATACCCACTGAATGTTTTTAGGTGTGCCAGTTTTTTGGAATAGTTATCTTTTCCTTTCCTCATATTTTATAACATTTTCCCTTGTTTTTAGTCACTTTGGTAAGTGTACTTATTTTATAATCTATACCCAGTACTTCTCCTAGCCATGAGAAGTCTCACACTGTTTATGCCAGCATCTGTGAGTTTTCTGCCATGGTGTCATCAGCTTATATTCAACGGGACTCTGTTGCAATACTGTGTAGCCTAAATTCAGGATGGATCCTTCCAGAAAGGAGATCTGTGACATGAAGCTCTGCACTGACAAACTCCTTACTCCACTGAAAATAGCTTTAACAACATATTTAACAACTCAATCTATCAAGGAGTATCTTATTGTAATTATGAGTGTTGATTTCTATGTAGTTGACTATAAAGGAGTAATTTTTCTGCCTTCTCCAGAACCATTTTGTCTTGCATGTGAGCATTTGCAAAATCAAGTATTACCTTAGTTGGCATTCAAAGAAAAGGAGATCCTGCCTCTCTTCTGCATAAATTTTTCTTTAAACATTTCCCAGTGTTCACTGCAGGAGGAACTTTTGTGTTACCGCCACCATGATCTGATGTCAGTTTTCTGAGGTAAAATCTTTTTGAAAGCTTGATATAATGTCATATAAAAATACTGCCACCATGTAGCTCTTCTTTAATAAATATGTATTTCATAATATATAATAATTTAATTGAAATGTACCAACCGGTAGCAATGCTGCCTTGGAATCTACTTCGTGTGTGTCTTCTGCAGATGGCCTTCTACCACTGCTTTTTGCTGAAAAAAAACGTAAAGATATAAAGTCATGCAACTTTAAAAAGTTTTGTTAATGCTGACTAGCCAAATACAGGGTTTCCAGGCACAGGACACAAGAATTACATGAGGCCAATTATTGAAATAAACCACTCAACTGAGTTATTATGAGAAGACACCAAGAAACAGAAGAGTACAAAGTAAGTCTTTCTGTCCAAATCATTCTCACTGGGGCAGTCAAGGTAATCAGCTTCTTGTATATTCTCCAGGGACATTTTTTGGTGTGCATTTTAAGTGTGCGTATCACCACACCACTCTCCCACTTTTTACAGTATTTATTTTCAGGTTTTGGTGCTGTTAGCTTTTATTTTTCTTTCCAAAAACGAAGTCATGCTTTGATACCTAGGTTGGTCCCAAACTCCTGAGCAACTGTAACACTAGGTTTGTGAGCCTATGCTTGGCTTGTTGGTTTTTAAACTTTAGACTTGGGAGATTTTTCCACAGAAAAATTTTTACACAGAGGACTTCCCTATTATTTTTTGATGCTGCCTTTATTTTCATACTGTAGACATACAATAATGTATTTAAACAAACTTACTGCAAAGAATAATCCACACTCGCCCATTTAAGATATCTTTGTCATATCTCGTCTGTTTATCCTAAATGAACTTTATCTTCAAGAAATTCAGTCAGTTCAGAGAATCCAGGGTATCCCTCTAAAATATACTGATGAGAAAGGGTAAAGGTATGTGTATTTGTGTGTGTGTTCTGGGAACACACAATGGGAAAAGAAAGTTCAGTTCTTGGAAAGTTAATAAATGTGGCCTAAAACTGAAATACGAGGATGCAGTAATATCTTAAAATACTATCAGATACTTTAATTTTTCCCTCATAATCCGTCACTGCTTTTACTTGCCTTACTGTTGTTCTATATATTCTAAATTATAAAACAAGCAAAATCTTTATCTCCTTTTTAGTATGTTTACAATACCTAACATTCATGTTCATATACATGTATAATGTACCTTGATTGCTTTTCATCTCTTTACCCCATCCTTCCCTCTGATCCCATCCTCTGATCCTTTCCCCACCTCCAAAATGTGTCTTGTCAGAATCTTTATCTTGTATTCCATCTTGAATTTTCAATATTTCACTATGAAATACAATGTTTGTGATAATTTTTTGTAGATTGACTTGACTGAGATTGAGGAATTTCATTCTATTCTTATAGTACTAAGAGTTTTATTCATCATTAGATGTAGAATTTTTAAAACTGCCTTTTTCTACAGCGATTGAAATGATTTTAGGATTTTTCTTCTTTAATCTGCTACTATTATGCATCATAGTAATTGTACTTTTGTTGTTGTTGTTCGTAGTACTGGGGATCGAACTTCGGACCTTGCACTTGCCAGGCAGGCACGGCGCTACTGAGCTACATCTCCAGCCCGATAATTTTACTTTTGAATGCCAAACCAACTTGCATTCCTGTAACGACCCCAACTTGGTCAGGCTATATTCTGCTGAATTCAGGATTTCAAAACAGGATGAAAGAAGTGATGGTGAGAGGGGCGAGGCAAGGCTGTTTTTCTTACAGAGGTTTTACTACTATTCCACTTTTTAATTATGGGCATATATAATTTTATGTGGACATATCATCAAGATATAGTAAGTGAAAACTTAGTGGTACAAGTAACTAGTATGAGATGCCAACTTTTGTCTAAAAGATCAGAGGTAAGCAAGACTTGTATAGACATGTATAACTGCACAAGCACAAAACTCTAGAGGCAAACAAATAACGGTTGTGAGGTATGCCTATTTTAATTTCAAACCAATAAATATATTAGCTATTTTTTTAAAAGGTGAACAAGAAAAACATGTTGAATAAATGATAGATTAAACTTATAGAAGTTAAAATCAGCAGATTTGTAAAAAAGCAAGTCTTTATATTTCATCTTTATGGACTAAACAATTTGTAAAAATATTAGAATGTTAGTACTACATGACATTCCCACAGTTACAGTAACAGTTATGAACTACAATCTTCGTCATCTGACCCCTATGCCACTCATATTTAGAGGTTTGACATACAATATTTAAAGTTGAAAAGAGTATGCTTATTAACAGAATTCATTAAGTCAAAATACCTTGTTCTGAATGACGAGAAACAGAAGTCTTGTGACTCTTAGCAAACCCAGCGTAAGAACTCAAGAGCTTCAAAGGATCTTCAGAGGGAGGGTCATTCTATGTATATTGTACACAAACATAACTTTAAAACAACTGAATTTCAAGCTGTTGTTCTAAGTATAACAATCCTCTGATCTGTTTAGCTCAGTATGTGTCTCCTGGACACCAAAGGAATATTGCTTTGCAGTGGGCTTTTGTGGGTTGGGAGTCTTGATAGTTTTCTTCCTGATTTGAGTGAGCTATTTATTAACAAAGATTTCTGTTCATTATTTGTCAAACTTCAACCGTGCTACAATTACGACGTATTTAGCTAAAATACTTTAAAAATTTCTTTTCAACTTCCCTTACTTTTTTTTATACATCTAGAAAGCCCTAGTGGCTTTACTGGCTTAATAAACATTTCTATTTTCTATGATTTGAATAGTTACATTTAACTCCAGAATTCATCCAAGCCTATAAAGTAATATGAGAATATAACCAGGCTTTTCCAAATTTCTACCCATTTTGTATTTACTCATAAATCATTCCTCTTTTCCCTCCTTGTTAAATTCTTCTAGGTCAGCTAAAATGTTCTGCTAAATATTCATGTTTCTTCTGTTCTAGCTGCAAGCTACTAAAATATCTAATAGTGAATTCTCTTCAGTATTTTTACCTATTTTCCCAAATGAAGTAACACAGTGACAAATCATATTAATTTCTTGTCTGATTTTAGTTATGTTTCCTGGAACCAATTGTAGTTATTTTTGTTCACTTTATTTAAGTACTTTCCTTGATATACTCCTGGGTACAATGATATATCTATCAGTTTCAGAGAACCACCTATAACCAGAAATTCTAAACTGGAACAGATAGACTTCAAGGTATCTGCAGACCCTTCAGAGAAAAACCTTGTATATGCACATTTTTCTGGGAAGGTAGTCTACAGCTTTCATCAGATTTTCAAAGGAGTGCAAAACCCACAAATGATTAAGCACTCCAGGACTCTGACCACCATAAGGCAAAGCTCATTATTCTATTATAGCTGAATTCTTTCCCCCTATGTAAATTACCCAAAATTGTTTATTCCAAACACAAGCACCAGTTCAGCAGAGGAGCTCTTGCTGGTGGGCACATGGCCCTGGTTCCATCTCTAGCACCAAATCAAAACATCACAGCCACCACTTTTCCTGCCTCCTCACAGAAACCTGAGCTTTCTTCTTCCTTCATCAAGAAGTTATTTGCTTACTTAAAAATTTTTAGCACAGTCCTCTTTTATCATTAGATGGTGAAATCTGTTGGGAAACTCTGTTTCACTCTTTCTTATTAAGTGTTTTTTATGCTACACTATATTCTTTGTATATCAAATATTTCACCACATCAAAACGATGCCACCAGAGTGTGGCAACATCATAATTACATGAATAGATGAAAAAGAAAATGTGTTAGTTTAAATAATTTCAGAGTGTACACAGCTTTACTAGGACTTAACGAAGGTCCACAAAACAATTCATTTACCTGTAACATCCACTTCAGCTGAAATCTGCTCAAGAAAAACCCTGAATGGAAAATAGATGTACTATATCTCACATTATAATAATTCCAAAACCAACACTGGGAGTTATTTGTTCTTAATATTCATCATTTTTCTCATTCCTGTATTTTTTCACAATGTGTCATAAAACACACACTCATTTATTTAGCTCTCTGCTTCTTAGTCATAATAGAAAATTCAGATCTTCACAAGTATGCCAGAGTGTTACGACAGGTCCACTGAACTTACATGACTTCCTCCATCTAAGTGTGTGTGTATATGTCAAGCTCAGTCAGATGCCCATACACACTAATGAGACGTACCTGATATTTAGGCATCTCTGAGTATTCCATAATTGTGTTTCTCACATCGTTCTGCTGGTCCTATTAGAAGAAAATAATATACGTATTTTCTTTTTTTTTTTTTGGTACCAGGGATCGAACTCGGGTCCTTGCACTTGCGCAGCAGGCGGCAAAACCACTGAGCTAAATCCCCGGCCCATTATAGCTATTTTCAAACAAAGGCAAATACAGAAAGAAAAAAACCTATATAATCATTACATCTCAATTTCCATATAAACATCAATTAATTTCCAAAATAATGTGTAGTTAGGAGACATAGGTAATCAGTTTAGTATAATAGTTTTATCAGAATATATGTCATTAAAAGCACAAATGTTAGTGTAAATATCAAAATGCATTACCGTCTACCTTTTGTATATAGGGTAGTAACATCATGATGGGAATTACCCATTTAACTTTGGATACATGGAATAATCATAGAAACTCGTAAGTCATTATAATTTCCTTGGCTGTAGCTTTGGAAAAAATACCTTATTTTCACTGTATTTATTAATCATGTCAACAATGTTAAGTTCTTTAAGGATTAGACAATTAACATTTTCCTAAATCCTCTTAATTATCATGGTATGGTTACATTATTACCCTTTAGCTGCTAAGTAGTTACAAGTAATTTATGAGGGCAACGCCTAAGGAATAAAAACTAATTTTCAAGCAGGAAACACATTTTGAGGGCAGTTATTCTATACATTTTAAACACAACAACAATGAAAATCTTGCACTTGCACATTGTACACAGGTTTTTGTTTCTAGACCACAGGTTACAAGGCTCTAAGAAAAGTTGAGGCCCAGAAAAAAAGTTGAGCTTAGTACTTAATCTATAAAAAGCAAATAGAGAAAAGCATGTCTAAAAAGAGAAACAAATTTTAGTTTTGAAAATGCAAGCTATATATACATTATTCATGTTTCTACTTTTTTTTTTTCAAATTAGGTATAGCTTCAAATATTTGGTACATCATGTTGTTGACAGTCTGCTAAAACTACGTTTTTATCAAAAATGTATAAGTCTATTTAAACTATCAAAACTCTCAAAATAGTGAAATAAAGATGTGATTTTTTTAATAAAATGGAGTACTACTCAGCCACAAAGAATGAGAAACTAAAGACATTTATAGCTAAATGGATGCACACTGAGGCCATACTCTTAAGTGAAATAAATAGGACACACATATGTAAATACAGACTAATTTCTCTGGTGTGAGAAACTGAAAATGTAAATGAGGACCAAAATATATAATAGATGATGTGAAATAGGAAGAAAAGGTCCAAAGGAAAAGGGGAAGAGGGAGTAGAGAAAAAGAAAGGAAAGAAAAAAATATGAAAAAAGGAAAAAATGGAAACAAAGTCTTTGTAAATAGGGAGGGGCGGAGGAGTTGAAGGGAGGGCAGGGGAAGGGGGAAAAAATAAGAACCAAGAGAGATTATGTAAAGGTGCAAGATCCCAATGATGAATGTTACCGTGTTGTATACCTAAAATGTACCAATAAAATTAATTTTAAAAACTGAAATAAACTGAATCATGCTATTATAAGGATTTACTTACAGGTAACAGCTCTCTTATTTTGTTTGCTATTTCTTTAAACCTTTGTAAATCCATGCTATCCTTGTGCCCTTTAACAGGAAAAAAAAAAAAGATTCCAAATTTTTGTTTTTATTTATCTATCAAAATAACAACCAGTATACAAAAATCAACATTTAAAAAAATCAACAGTTTTTCTATACACCAATAATACACTAGGTGAGAAAGAAATCAAGAAAATAGTATCACTGAAAATAAGCTTCGAAAAAACAACCAAGGGTCAATCTACACAAGCAGGTTGCAGATCTCTATAACAAAAATTATAGAACACTGAAACTGAGAAGATGCCAGGTGGAAAGATGTCCCACGTTCATGGATCTGCAGAATATATATATATATAGATATAGAATAACAAACTACAGAAACTTAAAGCTGGGCTGGGAATTTAGCTCAGTGGTTCCACCACCTGCCTTGCAAGTGCAAGGTCCTGAGTTCAATCCCGGTACCAAAAAAATAAATAAAAATAAACTTATAGCTAATCATAACTCACCATTTTAAATACTACAGATTTTACTGTTATTATGTAAAGTGCACCAAACAGGTGTACACCAGTAACTCTTAGAGCTCAATTCATTTCACCCACTTCTGGTTCCTTTGAAAATTTTTAGAGCAGTATGAAAAGACAGTTCCCTTGTCACATGTTATTAGCTAATTATTTTGTGTAAGGTGAAAAGTAACTGTTTGCCAAACTTACCTACAAATGCTCCAAATTCTACACTATCTCCTTGAGCAGCTTTACAGCAAACAGTTTCTTGATCTTTGGTTACAGTTTCCAAGTGGCTTTTGCAACTCGGCTGGGATGGTGTACTAACAGAAAATTTGTTTGGTGGAGATGAGAGATGTGGTGTGCTATTAGGTGAACTGCCTAATTTTTGACTTTTATTAAGTAACTTTAAGATTTCTACCCCATGTCGTCTCTGTCGCAGTCCTGGAGGAGAAATAGCACTTGGGAATAAGGCACCACAAGAGGAACCAGCCTCTGGAAAATGGAGTTCTTTTCTCTGGGGTACTATAGGTAGATCTTCGCCAAATATGTTACTTTGGGGATCTTTTTCATCTTTCATAAAAATATTACAAAGGAAGGGATTATTACTTTCAAGATCACCTTGTGGAAGAGAAGAGCCAAGTGTATTTGCAATACTGTGCTTTTTCCACACAGAAGGTCTCACAGGACCATCATCAATAAGGTTATGAGCCAAATGTTTGGAAATACTCAATTCTCGTGTGATCTCATTATGGATTTTGCTAGCTTCTGAAGCTTTCTGGGCAGTGAGAGTTTTTAATGTGTCTACTGTCAGAGCTGAAAGATCTTGCAAATGGCCAATTTGAGAATCTAATGACTGTAATGATCTTTTTATGTAGTTGACACGATCTCCAACTTCTTTAATCTGAATGCACATCTGCTCCACTCTGTAAGACAGAAATTGGCTTTTTACAAATATTAAAAAATTAATGTAGAAATTAGTTCTTAGTCTCAAAAGAAGGTGGTAGAAACAAATTTTACATGCACTCAAGTTATTAAAAACAAGATATCGCAAATTATTTGTAGAAAGTATTAGAATTAACATTACTGTAACTACATGACCACCATTACACTTTCAAGATGCAGCAAAGTCAATGGAAAGAATGACTTTGAAATTGTGAGGACAGTTTTTCTTTTCTCTCCCTCAACAGTGCAGAACATTAACTCTGTATCTGTAACTATGGTTATGGTTGAAAGACAGTAAGAGGGAGGGGGTGTAGCTCAAGTGGTTAAGCACTAGCCTAGAATGCAGAAGGCCTTGGGTCTGATTGCAGTGTATGAATGTGAATTGAGAAGCTGAGGCAGGAAGATTCCAAGTTTGAGCCTAGTCTTGGCAATTTAGCAACTCAGCGAGATCCTGTCTCAAAATAAAAAGTACTGGGGGTATAGCTCGTGTGTGTGTGTGTGTGTGTGTGCGTGTGCATGTGTGCGTGTCAGTCATTATGACAGTCACACACAGTCAGTTTTAACAAAATAAACAGAACAATGGCCATTACAAGAGACATAACTAAAGGAATCCCTTCTGACACCACAGTCAAGTATAATTAAAAAGCTTCTAAAATAAAATGTACCAATAAAAGAATTTAAGCAAGAAAAAAAAAAAGCTTCTGAACCTTTCAAAAGTGACACGAATTCTCTCTTCACTCCCTGAATGAAATTTGTCTTCCTTTTCATTAAAATACATCTCAACACACTGCTCTTCAAAATCATGAAGTTTCTTTTGATCTTCTTCTGTTAGGAAAAGTTCTAAAGGGGTAAAAAAATGAAAAAAAAAATAATGAAGGGCTTTCAGGCTCTTAAAACTTTAGATCACAAGCTTTGTGAATTATTCAGGTTCTTGTGAATTATTCTGCATTTTCCCGTTTTACTACTATGTTTCTTAGGCACTAAACAAGCATCTTTCTCTTTTTTTTCACTTACATAACAGTTTCAGGTACTTTCTTCTCTTCTAATTCCTGTTTCCCACACTACCCCCTTCCTTCATCTCTCTGTCACCACCAGAGGAATAAGAACTAATTTGGGAGAACAGACAGCCACAGGAAAATTTTAAGCACAGTTTGGCTTAATGTTAAGTGCAGTTCGTCTTAGGTGACTCGTCTCAGCTGGTACACAGAATGTACTGAACTTGGCACTGTTTACAGAGCAGTAAAAGTGGTTTGTAAAAAAAAATCCAGCTAAACTGTTATTGTTTACATTACCATTTTAACAAAACAAACTTGAGATGGCATCTCTTAAAAGGAACTTCAATATGGTACGAATTAAAGACATCAAACTGCACTGAAAATTCCTTTATGTTTAGGTAAATTTAACAAAAGTCTTCACAATAATATCAAACAACTAAATGTTCTAAATAAACTCAATACTCTCTAGTGTAACACTGGATGTGATAAAAACGTTTACCTTAATTTACTGTACTTACTTGGTCCATCAGAAGTCTTATCTTTCTTTCTTCTTTTACAGATGCAGCAGAAGAGAGAAGCTACATGGCTAAGGATGATAAGTGGAGGAGGCAGAACTGGCTTCTCATGATACGCCATGATAAAATGGTAACGCTGGTACTTCCACACAATATTGGAAATGGCCTTCACTTGTAAATACACATTGCTAGGATAACAAGGAATAAAAATAAAACAATCATATCTTACAGTTTTAAATACTAAAGATTTTACTGTCGTTCTGTAATACACAAGATCTCACGAGTAACCCCCTTCTATAAATGAAAAGGTTGATATTGTGGAAGACCTTAATAAGAACCTCTCAGAAAAATGGGACAGACAAAAATACTATGATTTTAAGATTTAAAAGATTATACATAAGTAGCTAAAAAAAATAAGAAAATGCCTATCTTAAGAGTAATCAAACGTAGACAAAAATGATACTTTTAAATACTATCAAATCAACAATTACTAAAAAGTAATAATACCTAGTTTTAGCAGGAAGTTAGGGATCCAAGCCTATTGTGACAAGCCTATATGCAAGAAGCCCTAAAAGTACGTATCTCAAACACATCTATTTTTAGAAAAACATTCTAAAGAAATACATGGTTTAGCCGGGGATTTAGCTCAGCAGCATCTCACCTGCCTCACAAGCGCAAGGTCCTGAGTTTGATCCCCAATACAAAAAAAAAAGGTTTGTATGTTCATAAAAAATGACACATATATGTCTAAATATTAAGAGTGGGATTACAGATGAGTTTGAACTTGCCTTTTTGTTTTCTATACTGAAATGTGGATTCACTGGCAATGCAAGAAAAACCCTAGATAAGGACTGAATTTATAAAAGAAATGCATGTTGAAAGATAAGTCTAAAATTTAGAACTCATTTGATTTGAAAAAAGCATCTCTTATTTGCAATTTTTTAAACAGTAATTTTAGTACTATATTTTAAGGCTCAATAAACTTTTAGACTTTAAAATCTGTTTCTGTCAAAATGATCAAAATGAGTAGCACTATACTGTACATCAAATGATCTATTATAATAAGCAAGTGAATAAGACTCTTACTTGAAAAATGCAATGAGAAGATTAACCATAATGATATACTGTACAAAGAGGTAGACTGCTTGAAGAAATGGAGTCAACCATGTCCCAGGACCACAGATTTCAGGGATAGTGGAATCATTTGCACACACTTTAGGAAGAAGAAAAAGAGTCTTAAATATAGTAATTCACCAGAAATTGCCCTGAATCAGTGCTTATTTGTTTATTTTACTTAACAGTAAAATAAGTGAAGGGCTTTGTCACGGTGTAGGTGCTGTGTGTTCTATTACCCTGTTTCAGACAAACAAGTCCATGTAGGATGTTATGTGTATTCTTCACATAGGCTGGATTTTGGCCAGGACCACTAAGGAGGATAATGTTCAGCCACATCATAACATTTATGTAAGAAAGATATTGGGAGCTCTGAAGTATGGTAAGATATACAGAAATCCTGTATATTCATGTACATAAACATAACCGAGTTTAATTATGTCAAAACACAGGGTTGGAGGAGTAGCAATGTGCTTTCACATTTATGCTGACTAGATTTGAACTCCTTGGTTTTCATGACCTTTACCTACAGTGTTTCTGAAGACAGACCATAGCTCAATACAAACCCAGGAACAGCTTTAACACCTACCACAGAACTGATAAAAGTGAATACTGAGATAGCACAAAGATTAGAATGAAATCATAAATTACTAACAATTCCTTTATAACTATTTATACTGTCAGGCGTGGTGGCACAGGCCTATAATCACAGCACTCAAGAGGCTGAGGCAAGAGGATTGCCATAAATTCTAGGTTATCCTGGGCTACACAGTGAGTTCAAGGCCAGCCTGGACTACATACCAAGACCGTGTCTCAAAAACCAAAATTAATACATACACACATACAATAAAAATGAAAAAGTAAGTATTTCTAGTGCACTTAGCAGTTAGCACTTAGTAAGTTTTATACTCATCACTGAAATTCTCATTAGGGCCATATTAGTTCATTAAGAGGTCTTATAGGAAGACTGATGTTAATAAGGTCCTTTTACTCTTAACAGAGTCAAAATATGAATAGTAACAAAACTGTCCAAGGTTGAACAGATAGAGGGTATTCATTAGCTTATCCAGAGAAAAGTACTCACAAATTTTGATAGAAACCTGAAATCAGTCATCCCCTGTAAAACTCAAGATTCACAGAGAATCAGTATTTCTGTCCTTCACACTGGGACTGACTCCTCACTATTAATCCACCTGACTGGCCTCAGCTGAACACGCTTCTCCCATTCACAGAAGCCACTTGAGCTAATGAGAGGGAAGACAGGGTTTCAAAGGGGATGTCTGTGGGAGAGGCTTGCTCTAACAATTCCCATGGATGAAAAGTGCCCTTCCTTCCTACTGCTTTGAGTCTGAGGAAAACCTGTATAACCCAGACATCTCCACTATAAGCAGCAAGAGAAAAAGGAGCAAGGGACCTTAGCCATGAACCTTTCTGAGACCTCTCTACCTCTGAGCTTTCTGACTTAATAAATGTCCTCCCTGTTTAGGCCAATGCAGTTACAAATATTTCCATTATTTTTAACTGAAAAATTCTAAAATATTTGTCAGTTAATTTTTGTTTTTTTCTAGGGTTAACTAATGCACAGTGGGGGACTTAGGTTTTAAGTTTCACTCTGGAAAACATGCAATGTTACTTTAATGCAAAACGACTTTGAAACATAAAATAACCAAAATCATCTTGCAAAAGATGATTCTGCAAACATAAACCTTTACCATCAATTTCGTATGCATAAACTTCACCAAAAATCATCCAGTATGGACGAAAAACTATATCTTTAGCAAGAGTCCAAGACGGTGCTTCATGAGGACAAAGTATTGCCTTTCTGGGAACACCAAAACTAAGTAATACAAGAGCCATAATCACTACAATGTAGAACATATTGGCCACCTGTTTAAAAAAAACAAAACTGTTAAAATACACATTAAACACTTTAACAAATTTTCATCTTAAAAATACTTCTAATATTCTGATAATTAGAACCTATGACTTTCTTTGTATTTCCAATAATAGCATTCAGGGAAATCTCATCACTACATAAACTCTAACATTAAGGAGATTGTGTTTAAAAAAAAAAAAATCTATGGCCTGGGGATTTTATATGTGAAGCCATGGGTTCAATGCCTAGCACTGCAAAACATCAAACTACACAAAAAAATGATGTGTGAAGCTACAGAAGTCAACAGCACCTTTTTGTCTATGATGAACTGTGTCATGGATTCAAACTGGAGCATGCATATATCTGGGGCACATAAGGGCACAGGCACACATGCAATTTTCATGGGTGCCTTGTCCTAAAGCGTCTCTACTTTTATAATGGAGGCACAGACTCTTTTCAACACCTTGCCTTTAACTGGCCTCTGCTCACCCCACCCCGCAAAAAAAAAAAAAAAAAAAGGCAAATTATTCTCCAGGTGTCCCAAACCTAACATCCTCCCATGGAGCCTTGTCCTGGATATGAACAATCTATCTCCTAGGAGCCAAACACAGCAACATACTGATTTATCAGTATGGGCGCTGAAAATTAAGTGATACCAATGTCTGAGGGACACCTTTGCAAGTCAGGTAGTCTGAAATTCTTTAATCTCAACAAAACTGAGAAAGAGCCTAACTGAACAATCATCTAATAATTAATGCAAATCTGGAATCCTTATCCACGAGCTTAAGAAATTAACTAAAATACTATATTAATTTATATCTTTAATCCCTATTTATTTAGGTATATAAGTTCTTAGCACTTACATCTAACAAAGTGAATGCTTCTCACCCTAAAGATAGATAATATTTACCCATGAATAATAATCTCACTGGGGAGAACAGCCCCATGAAAGTCAAAGACAGCATTTACAATAAATCTATACTTGAATCCACTGGGAACGAACAGTAATTATAATACCAAGTCAATCTAAAAGAAATTATCATTTTCATATAAATAAATTTATAATGACAATAAAAATAGAAGGCAGGAAAATCAAAGGCAAGGTAAGAAATATTAAATTCAGGGAGGGGGAAGGACTCAGTGGTTTCCCTGTATTTTTATTCTCTAAAGAATTCAGACTGCTCATTTTTTCAACAACCTGTATAACCCAGACTACAGCTTGTCTATCCAATTTGACTGCCAACTAACGATTTCTTATTCTAAAAGAAATTCCAGTCAGGCTGTGCCTTTTTTACTCACATCTACGTTAAGCTTCCAGAGAACAGCTCACATCCTGTTACTTTAAAAGATGCTTCCATAGGGCCGGGGATTTAGCTCAGTGGCACCACACCTGCCTCGAAAGCTCAAGGTCCCGAGTTCGATCCCCGGTACGGAAAAAAAAAAAAAGATGCTTCCACAGAGCTCTCTTTCCCCATGAATCTCAATATTCCCTATTCATTCATTTACTCAATAAATGACACTGACTGTTAGATAACAATCTGCTATGATTTCCTGAAATGTCTTATATGGGATGATGAAATTATGAAGAAAAATAACCACAGGATGAATAAAGTAAAAATACAGAAATGTGGTTTCATAAAGTTCAGGTGCAATATCCTGAGGGTTGTTGCACTGTCTTACCCAGCAGAGAATAATAAACATATTAAAATACTAGTTTAACAATTACAATTTTTAAAATTTATAATCTGTTAAGGATATAAAAATAAAAAATCTTAATAAACTACCAAGATAGAGTATTCAGCATTTTTATGTAGTTATTTTTTAACTTATAACTGCTTTATCCATCCAACCAATAAAGCTTTACTAAAGAGAACATGGTATATGGAGGCACTGTGTGAGGTACTGGAGAAACAGATGTGACCAACACTAAACAATGTTTCTACTCTGAGGAGTGTACAGTCTAAGGAGAAGGTAAACAATCTAGTAAGAATGGAATTTAAAACTCAGACAAAGGTACAAATAGTATGACGGGAAAGAGCATTAGTCCCAGAAGGGGACAGAGAAGACAAACCTGATCTAGCTAGAAGAGACCAAAAACAGCTCTCCTGAAAAGAAAATCATGTTGGAATTGTGATCTGAAGGATAAACACTAAGGTAATCTGTCAAAAAAGCAAAGGGTTTGAGTGTAGATGAGGGTGATCATTCCAAGTAGAAAGAATATGAGCTATGCTATTCTGGTAGCGGCTATGTCAAAAGATAAAGCCTGTTGAGGCAGGCCTTGGTATGTTGCCCAGGCTGTTCTCTAACTCCTGGACTCTAGGACTCCTTGTCCATCAGCCTCCGAAGAGCTGGGATTAAAGTGTACACCACTGTGTTGGCTCAAAAAGGGTAGGGGTGTGGGTGGGGGGAGACAAAGGCAAGCCTTATAGATCTTAAGTAATCTCTTAGAACAATGTAGAAACCACTAAAAAAATTTTAAGGTGGGGACGTAACATATTCAGGTTTGCATTCTGTAATAATCACTCTAGCTACAGTGTAGACTGAAGACAAGTCAGGCTGGCCGTGAGGAAATGTAAAGTGCTAGATGATGTGGTTTGACTCAAGATAGCAGGAAAGATGAGAAGAAATATGCAGACAAGTTCATATTTTGCATTTTGATGCCAAGTGCTCACAGAAGTAGCACTTTATTTCAAGGTAATACAAACAATATTCTAAGCTACTTTTCCTAAACTTTAAAAAGTTAATAATGTATTCTTAAGGAATAGAAGACTTGGTAGTATGAGCCAAATAAACATGAAATAACAGATATTCGCTGGCTCAAGGAAAACTATACTAGGTAACACATTTTTATGATTTTTAGGAAACAAAAAAGCCATGAGTATTAGCAGACACCTCTCAACTTACCATTTTTCCAATCATCATTACATAAGGTCCTGCCTGTTGATTTACAGCTAGAAAATCTAGCAAACGCACATACCAAAATATTATGTTAAGACAGTAAATTAATCTTCCAGCCACAAAAATATGATTATCATATGCATTCTCAAAATTCCATTTTGCTCCAAATCTCAGTCCAAATCCAACGAAGAAAGAAATTATGGCAATTGTATCAGTGATATTGAAGTAATCATTAAACCACACTTTAATCTTCTGACTTATTTTTCCAGCCTCAGACATAAAAATCTAAAGATTTAGTAAGAACAAAAAGGTTTAATCAATTTCTTATTAAAACATAAACAGAGGGCCGGGGATTTAGCTCAGTGGTTCCACCGCCTGCCCTGCAAGCTCAGGACCCGAGTTCGATCCCCGGTACCAAAAAATAATAATAATAAAATAAAACATAAACAGTATTCAATTATATCACAGGATTTTAATATTTCAAAATGCTTTTATTATTTTGACATTTGATGATGCATTTAATCATCAAAACATTAAGAGCAGAGATAAATACATCTTATAAATAAATGACCTGCTCAACCAAAGTCATCCAACAAAGAAGGTGACATCTTGGATTACAACATAGTTCTCCATGTTTTTGAAAAGTTGCTTTACTTAGAATCAAATACTTGGGTATCTTTGTAATATTTTTCCAAAGATGTCTTATTCACAGAAAAGAGACTAGTTTAACTAGTTATGCTTATCTAACTTATTTAAAGCATATACTATTACTCAAACATAAGAATCAGCAATCAGGGGTATTTAAAATGCATGATAAATTATTTTATAAAATAAATTCTTATGATTTAAGTGGGCATAAAGGACCACGTTTTCTATTTTGCATTTCATGTATTCTCTAAAGGTAAACCAGACATGAAACACAAAAATATTTATGCAAGTGCATTCATTATAAAACAACATTTATATAGCTGCTTGTTAAATGGAAAATATAAAAATGCATTTAAGGATAAAAACATTTTTTCCAAAACCAGGACATAAGAAAATTTACAATTTAAACCGGAAAATGAAAGGCAAGAGTAAATTAAGTAACAACTAGTGGGCAATATAATAAACTTCAGTGAGCAGTACAATACATGAGCATAATGAAAATCTATGTATCTACCCAACAGGCTATAAGGATATTTAATGCTTTTTGAAGAGTGGAAGAGAATGCAAATATGAATGCTGAGGAAATAAAACAAAATCTAGGCTGTTTCAGAGACAAATCGAAGAAAAATGAAAGATGTACCTCACGAACTTTCTCAATGGCATAGGTAAAAATATACGCAATCACAATCCATTCTTGAACTGAAGGTAAGCGTTCCATTTGTACAAGAACAACAAATGTATAAAGCATTAGAAATCCTAGATACGCCAACTAACAAAAAAGAAACAAAAGTTACATGAATAAAACTACTACAAAATAAAGCTTATTATGGGCATTTTCGTATATACAAATATTGATTTGAACGATGGCCGGTGAAAGAAGGAGGGGAGGGATCCAGGAAAGAGGAAAAAATGGAAGAAAGGGAGGGAAGGAGACATTCCTATGACCACCTGGGCTGGCTATATTTTAAGTACCCTTTCACATGAATACAAATGTAAGAAATCTACATTTCCATTAGTGGTGAAAGAATTTGGTCACTAGATTAAATGAGATTTGCAATATCAACATCTAGGAAGGATGAAGGAGAATCTTCACATTAAGAAGGAAATTAATAAATTAATCTCAGGATAATAGGGCAAGTATGGATGAAGCAATAGCTGAAGGAAGTTCTCAAATGTTCACTGCAGCACAAAGCCATGTGTAAACTCTGGCATATGTCTAATGCTGATAAAAATGAAAATAAAGTAAAAACTCCTGAAGAATCCTTCCTGGGAGTAAATGCTCATTCTCTCAGACTCCACACCAGGTTAAAAGCAGAGGCTGATTTCCTATGTTTTTCAGGGGCAGCCATCCCTGGGAAATGACAACAGGAAGGTGGGCCCCTACAAGTTTCTAATGCTTATGGCCCTTCCCCCAATAAAAACAATCAGAGCAGTGAATCAACAACTACAGTCCAACAGTGAGCCCATCCTCTATGAATATAAGCTCTTCAATCTACTAGGAAAGTCTACTTTCCACAAAGCAGGAGAAAGCCACTGTGGCAGATAATCAAGAACATGATTAAAGGAATCAGCCACAAATGAAACCACACAAATCAGCTGAATTATTTTATCAACACCAAACAGGATTATTTTAAAACTTTTGCGTATTAACTTCAAAATCCTAAAGCACAACAAAATTATAATTGTGTATCTGAGTTTATTTTGGTCAACATCCCGCTTTTTTAGTAAATACTACCCAGTAATACATGCCTAATGTTACCATATTTTTAAATAAAATTTATGTCCAATTAAAACTAAGATTTGCTGGTGTTTATGATTCTAGATGTTAGCAACTTGGAGAAAACTAAGTCAAGCTTACTGCTCTCTTAAATGGAAAATGCCTTTTCTGTAATCTAAGTTACAAAAAATATTAATGTGGATTCTAGACCAAAGGTCTCCTAAAGCGTATTTAAAAAAAAAAAACCATGCTTTCCCAAGTGCATGTGTGCACACAGACACACACACACGCATATACATCATGCATAAACAATTTAAAAACATACCGTGTTAAACCAGAACTTTACAATTGGTGCATGATAAAAGGCATAAAACTTGCGAGTGATTGGAAGCTTTTTTGATTTTATATGTATTTCCATTTCATTCTTTCCTTCATTACTGTCCAAAATCTTTACTTCTTTAAACACTTCCTAAAATTAAAAAAAATATATATTTATTGTTGTATTCATAACAAACCTATATTTACTTTAAAATTTTTCTTCCTTACCATGGGGATCTCCTCTGTTATGTTTTGAAAGTTGTTTTCACTGTCTTCCATTGTCATCTGATGAGCGTCTTGAGATTGTGGAATATGGGACATTTCAGCCTTGGTTTTATATTCTAACATTAATATGGCAGGTGGAACTAAAATGCTTAATATGACCTACAAATTTTAGAAACATAAATTTTTATGTTTTAAAAATCAATTAACTTTAAGAATATAATAAAAAGTTTAAAATCTTATAATTATTAGTTATTTTTTTCCTAGAAATAGAGGGAAAATACAAAAACAATCATTTTTTTTAAACATACTTTAGAGACACAGGATGAACTGTTTTTTGCTTTTGTTTTTTTTTTTTTGGTACCGGGGATCCAACTCGGGTCCTTGCACTTGCGCAGCAGGCAACAAAACCACTGAGTTAAATCCCCGGCCCTAAGGATGAACTGTTTTAAGAAAGGAGAAAATATTACAGTATTATGATAATAAGTGCTGAGTAAACTCATTACAATAGACATGTCCTTTAAGGAGAAAACAATTTTTGCAGAAAAAAATATTTTTAAACAAAACTGAAGTATTGTGAAGGTGCAATGTACTTCATTTTATCCTAAATCTCTTTGCGAGTGCTCCACATCTTAACATGATTACCTCATCTCAGGCCTCTACCAACAAAAGGATTTATTTCCAAAATTTTATGTATTACTTGCAAAATCCTAAGGGAGAAAGAAATTATAATTGTGCAAGAGGCTTTCTGTTAGTTATTTCTTCACCGTTATTTTTAGTAGATGATTAATATTTGTTATCCACTTAAAATGGTCAATGGTTAAACCACTTGCCTGATTTCTGCCTTCTACATTTCTGTACCTTATTTAAAAAGATATGAGAGAATGAAAAGGGAATTTTAAAGCAATATCTTTCACTGTAACAAAGCTGAAAGGACCAGCAATTTTGCCCAAATTCTTAACCCTGAAGACTGGACATACGGAAATACTTATCCAATATACTTCCAATGGCTTAAAAGTAACAGATTACATTAGTAGGTAGGTCTGGAATTCTTGTTTTGTGGTTTTTTTTGGTACCGGGGATTGAACCCGGGACCTTGCACTTACAAAGCAGGCACCAGAACCACTGAGCTAAATTCTGGGCCCCAGGTCTGGAATTCTTAAATTTGGGATTCACTCTTTTGTTTAAGCAGTAATTTTTTCATGACTGTTCAGGGCTGTGAATATCAGCCAATGTTCCCATTTTAGCCCTTGTACTGGCTCAGAGAGGGCAATCATCCCCCACACAAGGAAGTTCCAGGAGGAAGGGAGGGCATATTATGCCACTTGGATGAGGTGACAGCCACCCTTTCCCTCCTCTCTCAGGCCTCCACCCCCCCACACACACACGTCAAAGGACTTTGCTATGTATGCAATGCTCATTCCTCTATTCTTGCATCTAATCACATACTTTGAGGCAAATTATTTCTAAGGTATACCTTATACCAGGAATTCTTCCTCATATTCAGTCTTCCCATCCACATATCAGATAACAACATCTGGGTACAGGTGTGGGCTACAAAAGGTCTGAGCCTTGAAGAAACTGCTAACTTGAGGCAAGTGGAATTACTCCAGTTTTTTAGTTCATAAGTGAGTAATTTCATAGCCATGGTTTCATCTTGTCTGAAGGATTGTTCTAGTAATTCAACTGCCAGCTGACCGAAATCACTACCAAAAGATAAAGGCCAAAATATATTCAGATTAATAAATCTGCAGTGATCTGTTATTGTACGGGTTTTCTCTGCAATGCTACAGACTGAATCCTGGGTTTCACACCTGCTGGCAAGCACTCTACCACTGATCTATATACCCAGCCCACAAATTAGTTTTAACCAAATAATTTAAAATTTTTTCATAACATGTTTTAGTTTTTAATATTTCCACACAGACTGAGGAATTGTGAGGCATTAGAATCAAAGTAGTTTTACGTTCAAACATCTACATCTATGTGAAAATCAGAAAATATTGAAATATGGAACATTAGGTGTAGAACAGAAAAGGTATATCAGAGCACCTTCTTCTGGTCTAACAAGTTAATCTCACAGGGAACCAAAACTAACAATGCGACAATGTTCTATTCACAAAAGTTTCTACGTTGTTCTTTCAAACAAACCAAAGAGATGATACGCAGTAGAAAGGAGGGTAATGTGCCTGAGGCCCACCGCAATGTCACAATCTTCAACATCCCTAAGCAGCCACAGGATCCCTGTATGAGTTTTTCAGGAGCAGCTGTCACTCTCCCACACAGCCCACTTAGAGACAGGTGGGTCTAAGTATCTATTAGAAAACATCCTCAGATTCATTTCCGGCTTGATATGGCAATACTTCCCTATGTGCACTATACATAGTATAAACTATGTGAACAATTTAATTCTTTTATGTGATTCCACCATCCAAAACAGCCCCGAAGTTGAAATCGATCCCTTTCCTTGGAACACGCCTCAAATGTCAATTTCTTTTTTCCCCTCACCATTCCAAATGTAATTTTTCTAAATGCTACTAGAACAATTATTAAGCTGACTTTTGACATGTTTTTATTCTTGAATTGCAAACAGTAATGATATCTCTTTCACATACACAGGCAGAAAAATTTCTTCCCACATTTTTAGAAATACTTAATATATTTTAAAATAATTTTTTCTCAACTGTATCAAATTTATACATATACACATATATCCTCATTAAGTGCATAGCAGTATAACATCCGCTCAAACACTGTATTTTATATTTTTAAAATGCTTTCAAATGATACAAGATCACTTACTTGGAATACTGCTTCAATTCTTCTGAGGTATCATCCACCAGGTCACTCTGCTTTGCTTCATATGCCATCGAACGATAGATCTTACAGGCAACTAATGCCTTAGCCATTGACTCTTCACCATGCTGCCACAGAAAACGGGCCATGACCTGCCTCTTCATAAGGCACGCCCAAATCAACAGTTCATTCAGTGGATATGGAAAGCGCTTGGCTTCTGGGTCATCAATATCTACAATATCATCTTTGGTTCTTTTCTTCTTTCCTTCTTCCACAGCTGTATCAATCTTCAAGGGAAAATAAATATGATAAGGCTCATTAAACCAAGGCCAATGACACTGAGTTAGTAAATTCCTATAAAATATCCCTTTCTCTATTTTCCAACTTCATAAAACTACCCATAACAGAAAGTATAAACTTTCTAAATTTTATTTTATAGTACTATGGATTGGACAAAGGCCTTACAAAATGCTAAGAAAGCACTCTACCACGCTACATCCACAGTCTTTTTTTTTTAATTCTATTTTGAGACAGGGTCTCATTAAGTCTCTCAGACAGAACTGAAACTTAGGATCATCTTGCCTCAGCCTCCTGAGTAGATGGGATACAGGCATTATAGCTCATAATTTATTTTATAAAAATGCCTTTTCAAGGTGGACATGGTAGTATACACCTGTAAACCCAACACCCTGGGAGACTAAGGCAGAAGGACAGTAAGTTCAATTTCAGCTTAGGCAACTAAGAGAGACACTGCCTCAAAATTTAAAAAAGAAAGAAAGAAAACAAAACAAAACAAAACGGGTGGGCTATAACTCAGTGTGAATGAAGGCCTTGGGTTCAATCTCCAGCATGCCCCACCAAAACCATTTCAAAAAAAATCTGAAAATGCCTGTAATAAATGTTTTCCAAGGCTGAAGAAAGGGCATATTTCAACTATTATCTAATAAAACACAATTTTAATAAAAGTGTAGATAACACTTTGTTGTGCATATTAAGTGAAAATGGAATGAGTTAAAATTTTGTGAAATTTGGTTATTATACATAGCTAAATATGAAAAGCTTATTACAATCATTAACTTACAAAGACTATCTCAAATAGGAAATATCTACATTTAGGAAAATAGAGATTCAAAGATATAAATGATCCAAAAGCAGTAATTCTCACTAAAACAATTTTTTATTTAATAATACTAAGTAATTAAAAAGAACAAAATCAAAATCCAGAAAGGGTTTACATTAATATGCTTTTGGTAAGCTAAATAAACATTTTCTTTAAAAAACAAACATACATACCTTTGGTCTGTAGGGCTGTGCTGTTTTAATAAAATGATTATGTCTCGTTTTTTCTTTCTTATCTGCTCTATTGCCAAAAGATTCATGACTCTTTCGCAACTGAGGAGTGCTGCTGGAGGTATTTCGGCCAGATCTCTGAAAACGAGAGGTTGTTAGCTTTTATGCTTCAAGGTGCTGATGTTATAAAAATTTAACTATATATATATGTGTGTGTGTGTGCATGTGCGTGCAAATATATGTGCATACACACAAGCAAAATATGACTGGTTTAGGAATTCAATTATGATTTTTTTTGAGCTGGTCTCAAATGCATGGGCTCATGATCCGCCTACCTCAGCCTCCTGAGTGGCTGAGACCACAAGCATTCAACACCATGTCCAGCTTATAAAATATTTCCAGTTAACTCTTGGTTGAAACCTCGTACGTTAAAGATACTACATTCACCATGTTACTAATTTTTAACATTTAAAATGCATGGATTAACTTTAAAACACATATATAAACTTCCCCCAAATTCTACATACCCGATTATTTCCACCAAGACTGTTATATATTAATCGGAAACGTTTCCTAGTGTAGGTGCACCTGTAGGTTCCTCCCATGAGATATTCAATAACAAGTCCTATATCAATCAGAGTGATCTTATACCCTGGAGGAAGATTTCCCTACAAACAAAACACTAGTTTTAAACAGATACAATGACATTGTCAACACTGTCACACAAAACTGTTTTCTTGTAAGAAGCCAGGATTGCCAGCATGTACTTACTTATTTGGTGGTATGTCTCAAACAAGCCAGGCAAGCTACCACTGAGCTACATTCCTGGCCCTTTTCCTTTTTTCTTTTGGGACAGGGCTCCTTAAATTGGTAAGGCTGGTCTTAAACTTGGCATCTTCTTTCCTCGGCCTCTGAATAGCTGGGATTATAGGCATGTGCCACCATGCTACACTGCCAGGCTTGTTTCTCTATTTCCTTTTGCGAGAAGAGAGGATTCTGAGGTTTTGAAACCTGAAATGTGTGGACTGGGACAGGAGTACAGCCTAATGCAGGAAGATAATATGCTTTTTCCACTGCCCTAAAGCCTTACAGATAGCGGCAACAGAATTATTAGAGCCAATATTTCTTTTTTCTTTTGGTACTGGGGATCGAACTCGGGACCTTGCACTTGCAAGGCAGGCAGCGGAACCACTGAGCTAAATCCCTGGCCCAGGAGCCAGTATTTCATTTTCATGATAATACATGTCATAAAATGCAATTTCCTACAAAAAATGTTATGTTTATTGTTTCCAGACTGGCTCAAAAATACCAATATTCTTTAATGAAAATCATACAGGCTATACCACAGGTTATACGACTTATATCTTTGTCCAGGATTTAACTAATATTCCACAGTTAAGACTCCATTTTCCCTGGGCAACAATCAATTTACAAATGAACTTTTCAAACTAAAGCCATTTATTTATGAGTTTGTAAAGACTGCCCATTTCAAAATATAAAAACTTGTTAATTTCATTAAATAATCTTAAAGAAGTTTAATCCATCAGGTTAATTTGACCTCCTAACACTACCATTCTTCCTATTTCCTTTATTATTGATTTCTTAGCCTCGTGGTTTTTGTTTTTGAGCCAGTGTTTTGCTATATAACTTGGGCTGGCCTCAAACTTGTGATCCTCCTTGCCCAGCCTCCCTGAACTATTGTTTTTTTATGTCTCTGTATTTTTAATATTTTTGTTTCTTCTTTGGAATTTCTAATTTCTAGACAGCAATTCTTTCTTTTCAATTTTAGTATATGTGCTGCCAAAGCGAGCACTGCAATTCTATTCTTTCAAAAATGATCAAAATACTTATTTCCAACCAAAATACAAGGTTTTTACTTTAACTCAAGCAACCTCAAAATATGCTTTATGATTGAAGATTCTACCTTTATAGTCCTTAATATTAGTTTTGTTTTGTTTTTGGTACCAGGGATCGAACTCAGGACCTTGCGCTTGCGAGACAGGCAATGTAACCACTGAGCTAAATCCCTGGCCCTAGTTTTGTTTTTTTGATACCAGGGATCAAACTCAGGACCTCGCGCTTGCAAGGCAGGCGGTGGAACCACTGAGCTAAATCCCCAGCCCTAATACTAGCTTTTTAAAAATGTGACAAATATCATTATATAAGCCTACTTGAACAGGAAATATTTAATCCCATGTAAATAATGTGAGTCATCTAAAAAGTTATGATTAACAATGTCCCCAACGATACTGATAAGGTTTACAAACTCAACATATTAATCTGAACCAAAAAATATTCAATTATACCCTTGAGTATTTACAACTTACAGAAATAAAACGATTTGGCCTATTATAGTCACCAATGTAACAATCACTATAGACTCACTCTCATTTCTCCTCAAATTTTAAATACTATACTATTTCTTTTTCTATTTTTGGGAAGGAACATGCTGGGGATGAAACACAGGGCATTATGTATGCTGGGTCCCTGCTCTACCACTGAGCTGTACCAGCCAGCCCAGTACTATACTTCTTTTTGCTGATTCATCTAAGAAAATTATAATGCAAACATACTGGAGAAACTCCTGGTCCTAAGGTTGCCCCCATTAGGAATATGGAGAACAGGCAAATCCCAAAATTAACTCTCTGGGATGGGGCCAGAAGTGGGGAACAGAAAAGGACCAGGAATACAGATTGACAGCTAGGGGTACAGAGTCACTTTCTGAGGTATTGATGTTGTTTTGCTTCTGGTACATATCTGCAGCCCTTTTGTATTTACTTTGAGTCAGGGCCTTACTAGGAGGCTAAGTTGCCTAGGCTAGTCGAAGACGCTCAAACTTGAGATCCTCCTGCATTAGCCACCCAAAGTGCTGGTACTACAGGTGTGCAGCACCATGCCTGGCTTGAAGTATTGTTAATGCTCTAAAATCACATGGTGGCAACAGCTGCACAACTCTGAAAATAGTATGTCAATAAGGTGTATACTTTAACTACATAAATTGTAGTGTGTGAAATATACTTCAATAAAGCTATAAAGAAGAGCTGGTATTAAAGAACTGAATAAAGCAAAAAATTTTAAGTATAATACAGACTAAATTCTCATATGGAATGCTGCTTTAGTATTAAATAAGTTACAAACTAGAAAATTAAAGGAGAATGTGACATTTCCACTTTAAATTTTGTTTTTTAACACTACACGATAGAAAGTAAGTTTGAAAAAAATTAGTTTAGAAAGAAAATGCATTAAGTTCAGAAACTTAAAAGATTTTAATCAAATACCAGTGTCATTTTATTAAGGAAAATAAAAATGTACAGGATACCATTAAAGTGGATATAAAAATACTGACAAATGTTTAAAACTGAAGTCAGAGAGACTCCCAACAGAGGAGAAAAAGCCACTGCAGAATGGTATCGGCCCTTAGGATGGTGTGTGCTCAACACCACCACCAAACTAGATGCTGTCTCACAACGGGAGAGAGCATGTTGCCCTGCCTCACAGCCACGAAGCCAGCACACCTCAAGCTCCTCCTTTACTATCTTTTTTATTGAGAAAAACCCCTAGGGAACAAGTTTCTGATGAATATGGCACAAGAATAAAGATTTTATCAATGACCTTCCTTTTACAAACCAGAGCATCATAAAATCAGTCACATTCTACTGTGGATGACCAAGGGATCAAGATACAGGCCTTAGTTTCACAAACCTTCCTTTTGACTTCTGATACATTATGCTTACCCTTATTTTATCTTACATAAAAAGCTATCATTTTATTGCTGATCTTAAAATGTATTTAAATGCTTTTTCCAGAAATAAATGAATGATTTTTACACAATAACATTTTCAAAAACAAAATAACCTCTTACCTGTTTGACATCTCGTACAAGATGAAATAGCATTGGATTAGTTGGTCCTTGTTTCTTTAGGAAGAAAAGAAAAAGAAAAAACTATTACTTTTCTTCTAAAATAACTTAATTTTCCTTCTTACATATGGGACCTTCAAGGATTTTCATGTACAAATTATACTGTTTTGGAGTTATTTCTTTAGAACAAAGGTAAGGATATAAACATTTCATATTGTTTACTATCAAAAACATGAATGAATTCAGAGAATCACTAAAATTATATGTAAATTTTTGTTTTTTAAAAGTCACATCAATTTGCTGGGCGTGGTGGTACAAACCTGTAATCCCAGTACTCAGAAGGCTGAGGTAGGAGGACTGCCATGAGTTTGAGGCCAACCTGGGCTACTTAGTGAGTTCTAGCCCAGTGTGAACTGCAAAGCAAGACCCTATCTCAAAACAAAAACAACAACAAAAAAAACCCCAAAATCAAACAAAAATAAATGTCAATAGTGCAAACTTCGTAGTTGTATCTTAATTTTACTTTGTTTGTTTGGTTTTTGGTACCGGGGATTGAACTCGGTCTTTGCGCTTGTGAGGCAGGCGGTGGAAGCTCTGAGCTAAATCCCCAGCCTTGTATCTTAATTTTAAATTTAGTTTCTCTCATATTCCCTTTCTTGTTGAAATGTTCCTCTCTTTTGTCACCAATCATCAAATTGTACAAATTTTAAATATTTTGGGTAGCAAACATTTCAATACTTATCTATGCCATCATTTCTCCATTATCCTCTTCGTGGGTGCTCTGTATTAGGGCAGGTTTATCACAAGTTTTATCATCACAGTCATCTTACTTTGACAGCATTCTTTATTTCAAAAAAATATTCGGGAATATATACCACTGTCAACACTGAGGTAAAAGACCCCAAAACACATTCCTCTGAACACTTCAGGCAGAGCTTTGACTCATGAAATTTACTACAATGTATTCATTCTATGTGGCACAAATCAAGGGACTTATTCTTAGGACTTTAAATCTTGTTTAAAAGAATTACCAAATGAGATTTTTCCCTTTTGGTTTTCTGGGTTTTGTTTTTTGAGACAGGGTCTCACTATGCAGTTCAGGCTGGCCTTGAACTAGTGAAGATCCTCCTGCCTCAGCCTACTGTTGTTTTGTTTTTTTGAGATTAGGGTCTCACTATGTAGCACAGGCTGGCCTTGAACTTGCAGCAATCCTCCTGTGTCAGCCTACCAAGTGCTGGGAATACAGGTGTGAGCCACCATGCCCTGGTACCAAATGGGATTTAGTCCCACTGTATTGTTAATATTTTTTTTTATGGGAGTTCTTATACTAATTACTGTACTTTTCAATTTTGATCATATCTACTTGGAAATATGTTTTCAAATCTAGGCACAAATACTACCATGTCTTTGAAAATAGTATTTCTTTGATACTGTTAGTTTTCTGTTTGTTTTTTGGTACCGGGGATGGAACTTGGGTCCTTGCGCTTGCAAGGCAGGCGGCGGAACCACTGAGCTAAATCCCTGGCCCTTAACATTGTTAGCTGTCTAATTCTACAGCATATCTAAGATGACTATAAGTGACACTATATATAAATTATATTTTACCTTGTTTTCTTCCTATGATACTGTAGTCTATTCACTCTGGCTGGCTTCTCTTTGTACATTCTTCCCACAAGTTAACTTGTAAGTTAACATGAAGTGTTTTATATGTTTAGGGTATTAAGAAGTTTCATTGTGGGCCAGGAATTTAGCTCAGTGGTTTCCCTGCCTGCTGTGCAAGCGCAAGGACCCAAGTTCGATCCCCGGTACCAAAAAAAAGAAGTTTCATTATATTTTCTTTAACTATATGTTCACATAGAAATACACTCACAATATTTTATCTTAATCCATTGGAAGTTTATCTATTAAAAATAAGTTTTTAGCAGAAAATAAATATACTATAGAAGGCCGGTTCTCAAAGCATGGCTTGAAGGCACCTGAGGCCTCCAAGACCACTGCTCAAGGCCAATAACTCCAAACAATTTTCATATATATGCATTGTTTTACTCTCATTCTTTCAACGTTCAGTGGGTTTTTTCACAAGCTGCTTTTTTTTTTTTTTGGTACTGGGGATCAAACTTGGGACCTTGCACTTGCGAGGCAGGTGGTGGCACCACTGAGCTAAATTCCCCGGCCCCTTTTCACAAGCTGCTGCTTTTTTTTTTTTTTGGTACCGGGGATTGAACTTGGGACCTTGCGCTTGCAAGGCAAGTGCCAGAACTACTGAGCTAAATCCCTGGCCCTTCACAAGCTTCTTGATGCATGATATCATAAGACTTAATTCATTAAGAGTCTAGGCTGCGTTGATGAGGCCAGGTATTGAAGAGACTGTGAAACTATAGCATCATTTTACTCTTTTCAGTAATTTGTTTACTATAAAAATGTTACGACTGGAAGTGTAGCTTGGAAGTAAACACCTGTGTAGAATGCACAAGACCCTGGGTTCAATCCTCAGCACACACACATAAAATGTTATTTACAAGCCAGGTGTGATAGTGCAAAATCCAAATGAGAAAAACAGCTGGGGCAAACTGTTGAGATTTGCAAATCAAACTAAAGTTATGAACACATCGGGCAGCCACCAAAGGTTTTTTGTTTTTTGGGTTTTTTTGGTACTGGTGATCGAACTTGGGTCCTTGCGCTTGCGCAACAGGCAGTGAAACCACTGAGCTAAATCCCCGGCCCCACCAAAGGTTTTTTAAACTGCAGAAAGTTATAGTACAACATCATTACAAAAATAAACTGATGTGAGAAAAGAATATCAATGAAGAGATTAGATTATTAAAATAGCGACAAGGCCGGGGATTTAGCTCAGTGGTTTCACCACCTGCTGCGCCAAGCGCAAGGACCCGAGGTTCAATTTCTGGTACAAAAAAATAAAAAAAGTTAGTGACATAGACTAGTAGTGACTGAATAGTACAGACATCAGGAAGGAAAGCAGAGAAATAGGTAAATTGAGAATGAACAGACACAGCTCTATAGAGAAGTCAAAGTCAGAAAGCGAGGACTTAGTCAGTGTTCCTCCATACACAGCTCAATTAAATTCACACTGGTACCACAGAAAACCACAAAGAAGGGTAACATTTATCCCCTCCAACACTAAAGACATGAAATTTGAAATGAAATGAGAAAGGCTTTCTAACCACCTTCACATTCTCCATCACACAAGGGAGTCAAAAGAAACATCATCGCCCTCTAATTAAGAAGTTGATCCTGGTTCTTTAAAGGGGGGAGGAGAGACAAAAGGAGAGACAGGACTGGAGTCTACATGTCCTTCCAATGTGGTGGCGAACCTACACCATCCATGCTACAGTGGGCTGTCTGTTACCACTAAAAGCTCTAAAAGGTTGGCCGTCACTACTACATGGCTATCTATGGTGATGAGAAAAGGCTCCCAAAGCAGGAACAGAGATGCAGACTATCATACAAACGATCTGTACTAATAGTGGCTGTATTTCTTTCCCTATAGCTAAGAAAGACAAGAAAGGCTTTATTCATGGGAATGGATGTACATACTTAGGCAAAATACTTCTTTCTGAAAGATTACCAAACAGCCAACAGAGAATTGTATCACACACTTACCGTGTTGTAAAGCTCTTCTAGTCTTGGAATGGTAAGGAATTTATGCATGCTTACTCCGTTTTCAATAAGAAGTTTTACAAATGCAACTCTGTCCATTACAAGAGCATCAAGCATAGCTTGTTCCAAGGATCCAACCTAGAAGAATATTAAAATTAATAAAATATACTTCATATGTTCTACTAATAACGTCTAAATGTAAGTCTATAGGAGTTATACCTATTTGTTTCAGTTTTAGAATTATAAAGATGCAAAACACTGACAGACTAGGCCTTCGGGTATTTAGAAAACAAGTAAAAAGACCTCTCTAGAACAGGATTACCCAAAGAAGACTCCATAAATACTATTTCTACAAGAGAATAAGGGTTATATGGGGAGGAGGACCACAAAGTTCATGGTCAAATATTAAAATATTTTTTATTGTAAGTCATTTTTTTGTCTTATTACAATTAGGGTGTTACATTGGTTTTTAAATTTATGTAGTGTTTATGAAATTTCATTTTGATATACTAAAAGAAGCCTAACAAATTCTTGCTTTTACTATTTATTTAGTTTTGCTTTCTGGTGGTACTAGGGATTGAACCCAGGTCCTCACACTTGCTAAGCAGGAATTTTATCACTGAGCTACATCCTTACCCTTTAATTCTTAATAAAGGAGTATTCTATCTAACTGGGTTTATAACCAAAAGCCTGACACAATTTTATTATCTGAAGAAAAACAGATGCAGCTAAAATAAACCTATCTACCTGGTTTGTAGGCAGCATTTTCTCATTCAAATGTGTACTGAATGAAAAAAAAAATCAAACAATTGTCCTACAAACTCCAAGTTTAGCATGAAGCATTAAATCAAATAGGCAACATTATACCAGATAAATCCATGAGACTAAAAACCTATACAAAAGACAAAGGCTCCATCCAAGCCTTTCTGAGGAGACTGAAGTTCAAAGAAATCATTCAAGGGAGTAAAAGGCTGGCTTACAACTTACAAGCAATTAACATCCCTTTCTTCCTCTATAAGAGGGAAAGTGATCTGTCTCTTCATTACTATACAGAAAATACAGTACTATACTTAAAAAAAAATGCAAGTACCACAAAATAATATAAAATTATTATTTTCTCTCCTCTGGCCCACATTTTCTTTAGACGTATCCACATTACCAGCTCTACAAATGCTCTAAGGGGCTGATAAAACAAGATTTCATCAAGTGCCAAGTAACTTATTAAATCCTAACTGGATTTGGATGTAGTGTAAATACTTAGCTAAGCTACTTCTGTACTTGTGAAAGAAAGATAAAATGCGAAGTTGGGTCACTGTTCTAGCAAATAATTTTGTTACTACACTCGTTCCTCAGTATCTCTGGAGGGTTGGCTCCAGGACCTTCTTTTTGATACCTAAACTCATGGATACTCAAATGACTTCTGCAGAACAGTGTAACACAACCATATCCTCCATATACCTTCAATCATCTCTAGATTCACTATAATACCTAATATAATGTCAGTACTATGCACATTGTTGTGTACTGTTTAGGGAATAATCCCGAGAACTGCATGTAGTTTAGTACACATGCAATCACTGTAGCCCAACTACATGTAACAGAATCCATAGATATGGAGCCTGTGTATACAGAGGGCCACTGCATGTCATGTAAGTATATGTGCACAGAGATTGTTGACCTACCAGCCACTGCTGTCCATAGACAAACACATGATTTTTGGCAATGTCAACTCTATCCCACGCCAATGTAAGGATAAGTTGGTCAAAGGCAGATGCATTAGTACCTAATAAAGAAAACAGGCAAGTTTACCCTCATTAATATGCAAACACTTATGATCCTTTAATATACACAGATGGCATCAGCCACCATTCAGAAGCAGCCTGCCTCAGAGACAGGACAAACCCCAACACAAGACGGAGAACTTTAATTTTCCAACTATAAAAACTACACAGCCTCATTCATTGCAAACAATTCAGAATACAGAAAAATGAGAAGAAAATAAAAATGACCTATCACAGAGATACTACTGTTAGGATTCTGAAAACATCCTTTTGGGTATTTTTCTGTACATATGTAAGTTCATTCAAATACTGTGTTCACTGAAAAATGGGACCATCCCCACCTCCAGCCCACAATGAATGTATTTATTGTGAGAATGGCTGTATTTTAGGAATGGCCTCACTCAGCCCCAGGTGGGTGGAACAGGCATGTGACAGTGGGGAGCCTAGGCTCAGCTCCCCCTGATGCTGGTTAATAAATACCCTTCCTCCCCCCCAAAAAAGAAAAGAAAAATGGGACCATGTTACACTAAGTGTTGACCAGCCTGCTTTACATACTTTACTATTATACTTTAGTTTTCCTCAAGAGTATATACAGATCTGGGCCAGGGATTTAGCTCAGTGGTTCTGCCGCCTGCCTTGCAAGTGCAAGATCCTGAGTTTGATCCCCTATAACCACCCCCAAAAAAGAGTAAATACAGATTTACTTCATATGTATTAACATCTTTTAAAGGTGAACTATAATTTAATCAACAAATATCTCTACTACTAGTCAAATTACTTTGAATTTTTTGTCAATTAAATTTTGGGGCACATGTTTTAGCATTTAAATACATTGAGGAGCCAAACTGCTGAATATAAGGATATACATGTTCAGGCTTTGTGAAAAGGCTTAACTATCAAAATGTTTCAGAGCCAGGTCTGATGGTGCACACCTGTAATCCCAGCATTGCAATGCTGAGGCAGGAGAGTTGCCACAAGTTGAAGGCCAGCCTGGGTTAGATAGTGAGTTCAAGGCCAGCCTGAACTACATTGGGAGACTCTGTCTCCAAACAAAAACAAAGAAAAGTTCCAAAAAGCTTATGCCAACCACAAAGGTACAAGAATACTCATTTTTCCATTTGCCAGTAGAGGGGGTAAAGCTCTTTTTAAAAAATTATATTTACTTTTACACTAAGATGTTGACCATCTTCCCACATTTCTTCCAAATATTTAGATTCTACCTCAAATACCTTTCACATAAACTGACACATTTTCTATAGGTATTCATCTTATTAATTTCTAACCACTCTTGGTAATTCTATTATCTGTGGTTTTCTCACTTATAAAATGGGGAAAAAGCCAGGCATGAAGGTGCATACTTGTAATCCCAGCAGCACTTGAGGCTGGGGCTAGAGGATTGCCAGTTACAGGCCAGGATGGGCTACGTAGAGAGTACAAGGCCACTGGTAGCTACACAGTGAGACCCTGTCTTAAAAAACAGAACAAAAACAAAAAATAAAAAAGGAACTGTGCCATCAGGGTCACAGAGATAATACGAGGTAGACAACTCAGCCACTTATGCACAGGACAAGTGCCGCAAATCCACCACCCACGTGGGGAATGTGTCCTCCTTTATCTTCTCATGTTATCTCACTTACTGACTTCTTCCTTTATAGTTGCTGGGTTTCCTAACATGATCGCTTGATCCCAAGACCACATATATTTAATTAACTTATTTTTAAAACGCTTGATATATCAACACGCTGTTGTGGTCCAACACTTGGGAAATTCTTACAAATAACAAGACAGTGTCCTCCTGCTCTGCTCCTGCCACACCTCTTTACTTTGATGCAGGCATCTGTTCAGCACCATGCTGTCAGAGCAGCTGGACACCTTTGGGGAGGTAATGAAACAGTCCAGTGTATGTGCAGGAATCCCTCAGTCCTACACAATTATCTAGTTTAAAATTTTTCTCTCCAGAATAAAAAAGCTATGTTTAAGAATCCTTTTATTTCTATAAACTAAATTCCTCATTACTTTTAAACAGTTATTTTTCAGCCAATTAAAAACATAATGCTTTTTTTTTGGAGATAGGGTTTCACTATGTATTCCAGGCTGGCCTTGAACTCTTGGCAACCCTACTGTCTCAGCCTCCCAAGTGCTGGGATTGCAGGTGTGTACCACACATGGCAGTGACACATTCTTAATAAGATGATGAAATGAATCTGGACACATGAACCTTGCTATAAACTTAAAAGTTCTACAAGAGAAAAACAAAAGCTAATTTACCACCAATGAAAACCAACACTGTTTCACAAAGAACTTACTGAAAAATTCACTTCTCACTCATTCAGCCAAATTTGAAAAGTTCTCTTATATAAGTGAGCCATAAATTAAAGATCATACAAATAAACTTAAAAACCTTACCTTTTAGCAATGCAGTAAGTATTGCTACATCTATATCGTGGTGTTCGTCTGATCCAATATGGAAAACAGTGATCTGTTTAAAAATTAACTCATAATATTATACCTTTATATTCTTAAATGTAAGGCATCATAATGCAATAGCCACTAAATGTGGGGGAATATGTATACACATTCTGAGAGACTCAGGCAGGGGGGATGAAGGGGGAGTGACAGATTGACTGGTATCACAGGGGAACAGCCCCCAAAAGTTCATTTCAACCCCCAAAACCAAAACAAAACAGAAATTTAGTATACTTTATCATTTATCAAATGCAGGGCCAGGGGTTTAGCTCAGTGGCACCACACCTGCCTGGCAAGCACAAGGTTCTGAGTTCAATCCCAGTACCAAGAGAAAAAAAAGATTTTAAACAATCATTTATCAAATACGGTGGCAAGTATACTCAAAATATTTGGTTCCATTATTATATACATTGTCTTGGACCTAGCTAATAATGTCTGTTACCAAAGTAATTACTTATCAGAGTAAATCTTGTTCTTTCCACAAAGTGAACACATAGTTAATACAGTGTATGTATTCTTGAATGAGGAAAGTCTTTTGTTTTGGGGGTTTTTTGGGGATGGGGGATGTTGTTCAATCTTTTTCACTGCATATTTCCTTAAATTATTTGAAATATAAACCATTTGAGAAGTGTCTATCTAATAACATTTTTCATAAAGTAAAAGATTACAGTAACCCAAACACAAATACTTCAGCCAACTTCATTTCATGTGCTACAAAAACTTGCAATGAAAGCAGACAGCAGATCAATTCTTGCTATCATCTACTGATTTAAAGAGCCGTTAAACAATTTCTCTCTGAAAACTGAAGCCCATGTATATATGACTGAAAGGAAACAGCCTTAATCTCTTAATTTAGTAGCCTTGAATGTTCACTGAATATGAAATTGCTTAAAAATTTTGTCCAAATATCTTATGAGAAAAGGTATGAACAACTCTTATAGTTCTTTCTTGATACTGGACATAATCTTTTGCTGCAGTTATGCAACTTTTCCCAGAAAAGCAAATATACTGTATCAATATATAAAAAAAAGTTCTATGTGGGGCCAGGGATTTAGCTCAGTGGTTTTGCCACCTGCTGCACAAGCGCAAGGACCCGAGTTCGATCCCCAGTACCAAAAAAAAAATAGTTCTATGTCACCACTCAGTTGAAAAGACCAATAAATAAGCAAACTCTTCACACGGTTAAGGAAAGATTTAAAAATTTAAAATCCAGGGTTAGGGATGTACCTCAGTTGTAGAACACTTGCCTAGCACGTGGAAGACCCTGTGTTTGATCCCCAACATTGAAAATAAATAAATCCAAATTAAAACAAAAGTTCACCAATTTACAATGCACTGTGGAATAAATAGAAGTCCTAATTATGCCACATTATACTTACAAGCTCCTTTTTTTTCATGCACTCCATCAATGTTTGAAACAAATGAACAGCTTCACTCTGACCAAAGTTAAATGTTTTCTTGATGGTTGAAATTATATCAGGCTCTGCTCCATCAGGAAGATTCCTGGTATAAAAGGGAATATAAATTAACTCTAAGATTGCATTTTCCCTTTTCTGCAAAATCAAAAAGAGTACAGAAAGAGGGCCAGGGATTTAGCTCACTGGTTCCAGCACCTGCCTTACAGGTGCAAGGTTCTGAGTTCGTTCCCTGGTACCAAAAAAAAAAAAGTACAGAAAGACCCATGCAAGACCTTCAGGATACTGTACTAATATTAAAAACGTGACTTGGGGCAGTATTGTTTTCACTTTCATAAGATAATTTTGTAATTCTTAAGGGAGTAAAAAACTAACACGGTCATTTTTCTGATTACTTTACAAAAATATTTTTCCCCCCTACAAAGTGTGTACTTCAGTATTAATATTCACAATTTTATAAGATACTATACAAAGACAGCTTAAATATATTATGGTATATAAAGCAATATTTCACTAAGATGTCTTGAACATGAACACAGTACTTTTTTTTTTTTTTTTTTTTTTTGGCGGGATCAAACTCAGGACCTTGCACTTGTCAGGCAGGCACAGAACCACTGAGCTCCCTGGCCCACATTTTTATTTCTTCTGATGAAAGGGTCATACATTCACATGGCTACAGAAAATACAAAAGTAAGAAGTCATAGTGGAAGTCTCCTTCCCATTCTCTCCCATCTAACCAGCTCCATCTTAGCTCTTTTCAGAAATCATTTATTAGCTTACATAACTTTTTGAGCTCTCTTTCCATAAATACAAATGCCTATCCCAGGGCTGGCAAACCTATGGCATGTGTGCCACAGTGGGCTGTTTGTATCATTCAAAGCTTTAAAAGGTTCGCCGTCACTGGCTATCCCCTTTCTTTTTCTACACAGGAAGTGCCACAATATATATACTGGTTTATATCTTTTTCTATGTAGACATTTTGGTAATCTTCACAAATATCTTACACAAATACCACCCTTATTCAATTCTACACTATCCCACTGTATACATATTTGCAATTTATCTAGTCGTCTTCTAACAGATATTCTACTTTGTTCAAATCTTTTATTCTTACAAATAACCATAACAACAGTATATATTTTTTCATAGATGTTCCAACATCTGTAGGATTTCAATTCCCAGAAATGAAACTATCAGCTTAAAAGGCATGTGTCTCTGTAGCAAACAAGTCTTTCAGGAAGATGGTTATACTGTATCATAATTCATTTCAATAATGTGTGAGTCAGACTATTTCCTCCAGCCTTAAAAAAGTATTGTATTAAACCTGAGATTTTTCATGTTCAAAAAACATTCAAAGGAATCTAAACTCCAAAAACTACAGGCCTCTTTAATAAGGCTATTAAAATGTGTTACACTCACACACTTACCCTCCTTCTTCAGTCTGTTTGTGAATATATGCAAGTAAATCTGCAGCTCGGCCTGTCCCTTCACACACCACCACTGGGACTGGCGGGCTTTCCTGCAGGTATTCTAGAACGGTGAGGATAACATTGGGTCCACCTTCAAATATCAGTGCCACCACAGGGACTCCCTGGCCAATTCCTTAAAAAAAGTAAAACCTTAATTAGAAAATTGACAAAGTTCAGTAATTGAAATTTATTTTTAGTCAAAACAATTTCATGTAAGACATACTCAACAGCTCAACAGTCTCACATAAATTACAGTCAATAACTTAAATGAGAAAATTTAAAAATCCAATATATAATTTGTAACACACACTAGAGAATGTATGTTCGCTGAAAAGTAAAATTGTGTGTATTTATTGAGTTCTTAGCAAGAAATGTATAATAACACTTCTTAAGGTTACTTTTTGATACAGTATTAGTTAAGTTTCTAATGTATACCTTAATTCATTTTAAAATGCCTTTTTTTTCATACCAGGGATCGAACTCAGGACCTTGTGCTTGGCTTGCAAGGCAGGTGTGGCACAACTGAGCTAAATCCCTGGCCCTAAAATGCCTATTTCTGATTTCAAATGAGTTCTGACATTAACATAGAAATTTATTACAGAATCAGAATTACACAAATAAAACTGATCAATAAAATTCTAAAACCCTTAGAAGAGAAAAATAAAAAATGTAGTGACAAATACCATTTTTTGTTTTTACAGCAACCTGCAGGGTGGTGAGAAATAGAAAATATTGGTGAACTGTGGAGTTATGCAAAGTCTTCCTAATTTTTGTAAATGCTTTGACTCCACCATAAACAGAATGTGCTGTTCTGTGATTTTGTATTTCAAAAAGTTTACCTTCTTGGTGTTCTAGGGTTACAAAAGTTCTTCTACCTGAAATAAAATCTAGATGTTGAACCAGAAAGTTCAGCTGTAGTTGGAGAGCAAAATCAATCCCAAGAATTTCAACTTTTAAGACACATTTGCCAAAAAATGGTAACTATTCATTCTATAAACTTTAAGCAAGCTGATTCTTTGTAACAAAATAACTTATTCTCCCTTATTTTTCAATCTTGAATATCAAAGCAATGTAATGTAATGTATCACATATCAAAAATACTTAGAAGTTCTTCAGGCTGCAATGGGTTTATAACAGCAACAAAGGGTGTAATGAACCTTTCTGACTTTGGTCTGAAAACCTATTTGGGTGGAAATGTCTGTTCCTAGGTCATCTTACCTTATTTAAGATCTGCCGTTCTTGGCTGTTTTATAGGTTATCTTGCTATGTAAGGAAAATGTACTTTAAAGAACACTACTTTTTCAGAATGCTGATGGCTATTAATACAGTCTAGCACAATTTCAACATTAACAAATTTGTGAATGCCCTTACTAGCATGAATTCTTTGTTGATTAATAGTTTTCTCAAGTTCTCTTCTCAGTCTGACTTCTGCTCCGTACTTCCCAACAGTGCCGTCATCCACCAATATGAAATGAGAATGGAGATTATTTAGCACATTCAATTTGCTCAGGGGGTTCAGTAAGGTTTGATAAGGAGCAATCACCTAAAACAAGGAACGTAAAGAGTTAGTGGGTAGCATTAAATGTAACATAATGTAAAAAACATTTTTGAAACAATCTGAACAGAAGTAACATTCTACTTTACATTCACAATTAGACAGAAAACAACAGGGCCAGGGATTTAGCTCAGTGGTCCTGCCTCGCAAGCGCAAGGACCTGAGTTTGATCCCCAGTACAAAAAAAAAAGACAAAAAACATATCAAAAAGCACAAATTTTTAAGTTGAAGATCAGTCGATATGAGTTGAACCACACAATTACATCTTGATCCTTACTGAAGAATTACAATTTTATCATTACATGTAAAAAGAGAAGCAGTAAAAAAGCAAAATCCACAGTGCTAAGAAACTAAAGTGAATATTCTGCAATATGTAAAGAATATTTTAAAAAAGCAATAAAATGTCATATTGTTATTTTTTGGGCCATAAATAGAATCTTTAAAATTGGTATTAGAAATTTAATAACATTTGAAATTGTTATAAGCCAGTAATTCCTTTTGTCTCTTGATAAATGTAAATCCCTATATTTAACCTACTCAAAATACTAGTATTTGATGTTTACCTTTAGTAACAGTAGGAATTATTTCTAATGCTTAATCATTAAAATTTTAATTATAAAGACTGACATGTTTAAGAAAGCAAAATGTGCCAACACTATAGTAACAATCATTTATATTCAGGAATGTGTTTTAAAAAGGACCAGAGGAAAACCACAGGAAAAACTTTTGAAACTTAATTTGGAAAGTATGTTATGATCAAGAATATTTTGAGTTGACTAGCACTGTTCTTGCTTTAATTTTATTAACACAAGAGTCCAAATATAAGCAACCTAAAAATCATTCTTACATCTCTCCCAACAAGATCATTTCTGTTTTCGATCACCCCCCATGGAGCTATCCCAATTGTGCAGATCTTCCGAGATGACCTGGAAGCATGTTCTTTGAGGGCATCACCAACATGTTTTGCCACACCTGTTCATGAAAAATGCTGTTTTAGTTCAAATTCTTTATTGTATTCAGAACAATCTTGTTCTTAAATCTGTAACTTCACAATTTGTGATATGTTTCTTTTTTTTGGTACAGGGATTGAACTCGGGTCCTCGCGCTTACGAGGCAGGCAGCAGAATGCGGTATTTCTTTACACACTGAAGACAATAAATCCAAGCTGACAAAATACACAATAACAACAACAAAAAAAGAAACACAAAACAAATCCCCATAGCATCACTATAAATGCCTGAAACACATGTAAAACTAAGTTTTACTATATTGTTAGGTCTAGTCCTTTCTTGGATTTCTCCTGTAACAAGTTTTTGTTGTTTCTTTACACATCATCTAGTATAAATTAAGAATATACCCCAGGAGCACAGGGTATAAGCAAAGCAAATACACCACAAACAACTAAAAAAAGTTTAGCTCAGTGGTTTCGCTGCCTGCTGCGCAAGTGCAAGGACCCGAGTTCGATCCCCGGTACCAAAAAAAAAACCTGAGGGAGAAGCCAGGCGTAGCAGTACATGCTGTAATTCCAGCACCCGAGAGGCTGAGGCAGGAGGATCATTTGGAGTTTAAGGACAGCCTGGACTCCACAGTGAGTTCAAGGCCAGCCTAAACTGCATAGTGAAGCCCTATCTCAAAAAAACAAACAAAACACATATACCACAAAAAAACTGAGGGAGAGAAGTAGGAAAGACAATTCCCAAGAATATATACAGTCATTACCCTTTATCTGTGAGGGGTCTGTCCTAAGACACCAGTGGAGAGTACAAAGCCTTGTACACCAGTACTGCAATACTGTGACAGTGGATCTAATAGTCAATCGGTAACCAAGATGGCCACTAAATAACTAATGGGCACTGGTGTACACAGGGGTGGGTGTGCTGGACACAGGCACAAGTCAATCCCAAGCAGGAAGATGGAGTGAGACGGCATGAGATTTCATCAGGCTACTCACAGCAGTGCAATTTAAAACTTGTAAATTAGTTTTTTTTTGAATTTTCCATTTAATATTTTCAAGCCACAATTAACTGAGAAGAACTGAAAATTTAAGAATGCACTACTATACATTTTCATTACCATTTATTGTGGGGTAAATTGTGTCCCCCCACTCATATGTCAAAACTCAAACCATCAATACCTCAAAAGTCTATTCGGGGATGGGCCTTTAAAAAGGTGACTGAGTTCAAATGGGACCTTGGGGTGGGTCCTAACCAATCTGACTGGTGTCCTTGCAGGGATAACTCAGATCCAAAAAGACCCCAGGGAGGCCAGAGCAGAGGCCTCAGGAGTAATCAGACCTGCTAACACTTTAACATTGGGCTTTTTCATACTCCATTACCATGAGAAGATGAACCACTCAGTGTGGGGTTTTGTTATGGCATCCCTAGCAAATTAGTATCACTCAATTTGCTCTGTTTAAAATAATAGATAAGATCTCAACCCTCACCTGATGACAGAAATAGCATCCTCTAAGCCGAATGTAGTGGTACACCCCTATCATCCCAGGAGCTGGGAGGCTGAGGCAGGAGAATCACGGTAAGTTTGAGGCACACCTGGGCTACACAGTGAGTTCAAGGTCACCCTGAACTACATAGTGAGACCCTATCTCAAAAAAAACCACAAAAGAAATAGTACCCTCATTGGTCTCTCACCTGCTGCCTCCCAGTCCATTAAAATTTATCTAAATCATCTTTAATGCTTAACTCTGCTTAAAACCTCCCCTTCTTGTTCAAAGTAAAACCCTCAGTGCTCGTACAGCCTTGAAGGCCTTGTGCACCAGCTGTCTGCTGTCCCCACTCTTCACCAGGCTTCCCTCACCACCACAGGCCAGTAACTTCTGATCACATCATCTAGGACTCAAGTGACACCAAAATCTCACTCTTCTTCCAATACCGTAGTCATTTCCTCTCCTTTAAATGCTCTGCCTCAAATTTTTCTTGTATCTTGATTCCTCATTCATTTCCTTCTATTTTTTCCTCAGTGTCACCTATCAGTAAAGCTCTGACCGTGTACAAAATACCAGCCGCTCCATCATCCCTCCCTCTCCTCTTTATTCCATGTGTGCCCAGCACGCACCATCATCAAACGTATCACATTACGCAGTCACCTGTTTACTGTCTGAACCTCCCCACTAATATCTACACTGCATGAAGTTAAACAGCTCATCTGTTCTGTGGTATGACATACACTCACTCAACAGTCCAAAAAATGTCTGACAAATGAGGCTCAAAAGAGTTGCTAATATTAGATGCCTACAACTTAAATAAATAATTATTTGCTACAGACAAGAAAATTAATTTGCCCTCAGAGTTAATCTGTATATTTAAATGAAAGATGATAGCATTTTAAACACTGATTTTTGAAAGCTACCTTTTAACATTTTAATGGCTAAGGTAATGGGTTGCTAGATATTCTACCAATTTACCAGTAGGCACAGACTGTAAGAATTAACACACTGTTCTACACTATGGCCAGCAACTGATTTTGTAAAGGGGCAAACATGAATATTTTAAGCTTTGCAAGGAATTTGCCAATCTCGGTCACCCTATTCACCTCTGTTATTGTAACACAAAAATAGCCCTAGTCCCTTCATAAACAAATGAGTGTAGCTATACGCAAACAAAACTTTATTCACAAAACCAAAAGCAAGACCAGATTTGGCACATGGGCTGTAGTTTGCCAATCCTAGCTCTGAAGTGCATTGTTTTTAAGGCTTAAATGACAACCAAACAGATTCAGTTTCTTACCCAGGAATTATACATTACTTAATAGATAAACCAAATAAGGTATTGACTATTGTTTCAAATGTCTTAAACATAGAAGTACACTAAATAGAACTGATCTAGTTCATATTACCTGTGTTTACTCCCCCCGTCAAAATCCAGGCTCCAGTTGTAACCGCAGCTTTGATAAGACCCTTTCCAAGCAACTGTTTGATTCGTGGGTGAAGTTCAAACTTCTGCATTCCCCCATGTACAGAGATAACAAGTTTTGGTAATTCCATTTGCCATTCTTTAAGCAGAAGTTGCAGGATGATTTCAGGTTTAGTGTCATATGATAGTCTCACATACTAAAATAAAAATATTTTAAAAGCACAAAATAATTGAAATTTGTCCACGCAACATCATCTTACTTTAGGAAAAAATATACCTGAAACAGATTGCATAAGAACAAATTTCACAAGCTCCTTTTAATATATCTGCACTGCAAGGAATAAACAATAACAAGTGATTTTCTTTTTTCCCCCCGACACAGGGCCTCACTATGTAGTCCAGGCTGGCCTCAAACTCAGGGTAATCCTCCTGCCTCATCCTCTCCAGTGCAGGGATTACAGGCATGCACCAACACAACCAGTGCTGCAAGTGATTTTAAAGTTGGAAAAATCATTCTGTGACATCTATAGATAATAGAGGCACTCTACATTAAGACACAAATGTTACTTTGTTTATACTCAATCACCAATTAATCCAATTTACAAATTTATCCACAGTATTTCTGTCTTACTTAACTATGGGTACACAGTGAGTCAGAAACATTCAGACCAATTAAGATGATGGGTAAAGGGAAAAAAGAGAATTGTGGGGAAAAAATGGAAGCTTCTAAGACTTGCTGGAGAAATAAATATTTTCTGTTTGAAAGTTCTGCCAATCCAGACCATTTATAACAGAATTGTAACTAAGTAATATAATTTAAAAGGTATTTTAAATAGGAATGATTATTTCTTTCATTGGAAATAAATGGATTTAATTAAAGTATGAAATAATCAGAAAATCTAAATCAACATTAAGTGGAGTGCTGGGGATGTAGCTCAGTGGTACAACATGTGTTCAGCAGGTGTAAATTCCTGCGTTCAATCTCCAGCACATTAAAACAACAACAACAGGGGCCGGGATTTAGCTCAGTGGTGCCACTGCCTGCCTCGCAAGCACAAGGTACCAAGTTCGATCCCCAGCACACACACACACACACACACACACACACACACACACACAAAACAGTGTTCAGAAGGACTCACCAGCTAAGTTTCTGAACAACCATTCTATTAAAAAGGTAATGTGGTGGCACATGCCTATAATCCCAGCACTCCATGAGGCTGAGAGAGGAGGATCACACGTTAGAGCCCAGACAGGCAATTTAGTGAGACTCTTGTCTCAAAATAAAACAAGCAAATAAATAGGGCTGTAAGTATAGCTCAAAGTGAAAGCCCTGGGTTAGATCCCCAATACCAGCAAATGAATGAATGAATAAATGAAATAGAAGGGCCACAAGTGTAGCTTAGCAGTATAGCATTTCCTTAGCATGTGCAAAAGGGGCGGGGGTGGGGGGGGATAGGAAATAAACTACTGCATCTGTGGAAAAATAACTTTTGGTTTGAAAATATTTTTTTAATTTACCTTTTTTTGAATGACATCATAAAACATACTTGAATAATCACTTTAATTCATCCTCTTTGTCTAAAGCAAACAAATGCCTAAAAAACTCCCAAATATTCAGATTCTAGAAGATACAATTTTTAAATAATCTCTAAGAAAAGTTCCTCGCAAAAATGGTGTACTGCAATGATAAATGTAAGTATATTTTATACCTAAAATGTACCAATAAAATAATTTAAGCACACACAAAAAAAGGGTATACTGCCCATTCCTTTACAAACAGAGATGAAACACAACAAAGTCTTTGAAACAACATATGAAGCTGAAAAAAAAATCAGAATTCTCCAAAACTGAGCAGGCTTCAGGATCCTGTAAGAATATTTTGTATATAGGATTTGTTCTACACAAAGTCTGTCTGTATTAACTTTATTTAACCTGCCGGGGATTTAGCTCACAGTACCAAAAAAAAAAAAGTATATAAAGAATTTTATTTAACTCACTATTATGGTTGGGCATATAACATAAAACAACTAGGAGTAAGTAAGGATTTCAACATCCAACAATGACAGATGAGGTCTAACTATCTATGGGAGCTACAGAAACTAGAAGAAAAATAACATACGTTTCAGAGAGTAAAAGAGCTATGATGGCAGAGGGACTTATGGGCCCAAGCCCAGGAAAATAAGAAAACTTCTAAATAATGAACCTACCATTTGGCACTGCTTTTCTCATCACTATGGAGAGGCAGGCAAAACAATACAAAGGTTATGCTTCAATTTAAATGATTAAGAATTACGGTGTGGGGCTTAATGTACACAGAATAAAGATTCATGCTGACAAACACAACCTAAGTCACAAGGGAAACAAATGCAGTTACAAATATTCTAGACACTCATGCATTGTAGAGGAACTGGTAAAAGTACCCATTTGTGATAGACAGCAGCAAGTTGAAATGCATCTTATAGCATTTATTATTATAAGAGGAGTATTCTAAAGATTAGAGAAAGGTTTAAATAGCATGTTAGTAAAGAAGGAAGGCAATAATAAAAAAAATCCAAAAGAATACAAGAAAAAGGGAACAAAGAAAAAAGTGAATAGACAACTAGAAATATGATGGTAAATTTAAACTCAAATATAAAATACTTTAAATTTTAAAAAACAACCATATGCTGCTAAAAAGACACCACTCTTGGTGGTTTGTTATTGTTGTTGTTTTTTGTGACTAGGTCTCCCTATGTTGCTTGGTCTCAAACTCTTAGGCTCAAGAGACTCCCACCTCAGCCTCCCAAGTAACTGGGCCTAAAGGCACACAACACCAAGCCCAAAAAAGATACCTCTTACTTAACATAAGAAAAGGTCAAAACTGAAAGGGAATAAAGAAGGTTTAGCTGTTATTTTGGAAGAAGTAGGCACTATCATTGTTAGATAATAAACATTACTAGCGTCCTATAATCCTAACTACTCAGAAGGCTAAGGCAGGAGGTTTGAAAGTTCCAGGCCAGCCTGGGCAATTTAGCCAAACCCGTCTCAAAAAAGGGGCTGATTAAGTAGTAGCTTGTCTAGCAAGTAAGGCCCTTTGTTCAATCTACAACACCACAATAATTAAATGAATATACAAGTGTTTACTATTTAGGTAACAAGACAAATGAAGTTTAAAAAGTATCAAATATGTGACATACCTTAGCTCTGTAGGAATGAGAACCTCCTTGAAAATTGATGACTCCATAAGCATCTGTTGGACTCTGTTCTGTATGCTTTTCCACACACCATTCTTCTAACACCTGATTAAAATGGTCACCCAATTTCACATCTGAGTATTTCATGGCAAGACTTGCAGTAAAACAAGCATGCTGCTTGACCAAGCGACCACAAAAACACCTAATGGGGAAAAGTTAAGATTATAAAGAGCTCTTTCAAAAACTTAGAACAAAAAAATGAATTAAAATGAATAAACTAATGAAGAGTAATGAAAGGTTTTACTTATTTTAGGCTATCAAATATCTTCGGCATAGGACTGGAACATTATTACTACATTAGTATAAGATGACATCATCACTGGGGATTTAGCTCAGTGGTTCTGCCGCCTGCCCAAAGGCGCAAGGACCCAAATTCAATCCCTGGTACCGAAAAAAGAAACTAATCTATCTGTTAAGATGACATCATCATCTAAATTTAGTCTGATGCATCTACAAAATGCAGTACAGCCATGTAACAGAAATCATATTCAGCAAAAGAATGAAATGAATTACTGATACAATACATATGGAACACAAAATCATCATGCCGAGTGAAAGAAGCCAGATACCAAAGAGTACGTATTTATATGATTCCATGCATACAGACCAAGAAAACACAAATTAATCCATGGTTGACCAAAAGGTCGTCTACATTTGTCTGAGGCAAGAGGCAGAAAGGAGGACAGCATTCTATCTGGAAGTACACACTGGACCACGATTCAAGAAGATGAAACCTAATAGAGCCAGGGCAGTCTCACTGATTTGATAAAAATCTTAAACTCAGATCAGTTTGAGGAAGCCAAGGCAGCTAGAGTTTGTGAAATAGAAAACAAAAGGAGGAGAGAGCTAGCTACAAAGAGCTCTAAGTACCTGCAGAGTCCTCTATGTAAGAATGAACTATTCGAGGCAAGGTAAGAGCTACTAGACAGCACACCAAGCAATTCCTAAAGCTTACAAAGGGCAGAGAACAGTTTAGCTCCCGTGGGCCAGAGTGGAGAGATCCTCTCACAGTTCTGTCTAATTAGAAGGACTACATTAGACCTGGACAGCATGGGCCCCGATCACTAATAAACCTTCCCACAAAGAAAATTCAAGGACAGATGGCTTCACCGGGCAATTTCACCAAATATTTAAGAGGAAACAGTAGGGTGGACTAGAGTCTAAGATGGAGGCACTCCTGTTTACATCCTTTGATAAAAGACTGGGCCACAGTTTCTCACACATAGATGTGATTATCAACAGCTGTGAACAATCTTTGGCTCTTGGAGCATACAGAATGAAATAAAACAGATATAAAGGTTTTTTCTTTGGAACTTGGAGAAATCTGAATATAGGTTTCAATTAGAGGCTACAGACAAGAGAAAAGCTTTAGAAGAGACCAAGCATATACAACCCAATCTCTAGCTAGTGTTGCTTATCAAATAAATGCATCAGCCAACAACATACTCCGGTTGCTGGACATCTAAGCTTTTCAGCTTTGAAGAGTGGAGTCTTCCATCAATCATATCTCACAGACTATGGATTTCATAAAGAGGAAGTGGCTCGAAGAGAAATTGCTATTTTGACAACAAATAAGAGTATATCAAGAACTCACAAAATAATAGCATCTACAAACATAGAGTGCCCTGTGAGGTATATCTGGAAACCTGACTCTACAGTTCTGGATAATGTGGGCCACGGTGTCCAGCATGGAAATAGCCAGCCTGCAAAAGCAGGCGCACTGCTGAGAACAAATCCACCTACTCAGAAACCACCAAGCCCTCCCACATCAGACCAGGTAACACTGGACAGAATACTCCTTATAAAAGCCTAGAGAGCCTGTTAAACCCCCAACAGTCCCTAATGATCACATGACCAGTCCTGCAAGGCTTGGCAGTCAGCATAGTCCAGGCAGGACAGCTTTTTAAAATCAGAGACCAAGGACACACAGTGGAAGCAGTGGAGGAAGTGGAAGTCGAGAGAACAGTGGAAGTCGAGAGAACAGTGGAAGCAATGGTATTGGCATTCCCACTGGTGTACCTATACCTTCCCCACCACTGGACCAGCAGCCCCAGGCTCTGCTCCTGGTTGTCAGTGTGTTACAATGACGAGGTAGATATCGCCATACGATTCTACCCTTTCCTTGACGTCTTGTGCTGAATTGACGAACTCCCTCTGTGACTGCTCAATTTTCTGCTCAGATTCATGTTAATGGGGGTCCACTTTATTCTCAAAGTTCAATTTCTACTGCTTCATCCCCTCCCCCTATGCTCAACTGACTCCACAGATACCTCTTACTGGCTTTGTGGCCAGGATGCAGGAACACATGGCTGATAGCCCCACTCCACTACCACCACCCTCCACCAGATGACCTTCCTGTATTTGAGGACTCTCCAGCTCCACTGCCCACCTCCCTCAGTGAACTATGAAAATGAGGAAGCTGGAGCAGTTCAGTACAATGATCCATATGCAGATGGTGGTCCTGCCTGGGCCCCCAAGAATTATACTGAGAAGGTTGTTGCAAGATATAATTTTAACACAAAACACAAGGATGAGGAGCTGTCATTTACGGAGGGTACAATAATTTACGTGATAAAGAACTACCATGGTGGGCCGGGGATTTAGCTCTGTGGTTTTGCCGCCTGCTGCGCAAGTGCAAGGACCCAAGTTTGATCCCCGGTACCAAAAAAAAGAACTACCATGTCTGGTATGAAGGAGTCTACAACTGAGTAACGGGTGTCTTCCCTGGCAACTATGCTGCATTATGCAATACCCTTTTTTTTTTTCTTTTAAAGTGGATTATTACTCAGTCATACTGTGGACTTATGGTTAACAGAATTGTCTTAATGTTTTCAAATGTACCCATATTTTCAGGACATGCTGTTTATTGGCATATTTGAATGTCTACCTGTAAGCATAAATCTTTGTGGCAGTTTGTGTACTGCTAAACAGCAATTTATACAAGAGGCTACCCATAAATGATTATGCTTATGTACTTACACACTGTTAGCTTTATGACCCGCCTAAATATTCTGGGGAAGTGGGGTACAATATTTAACAAATCATGATTCAGATTGTGTACCATTACATGTTTCAGTGCAGCGTGATTACTAATGCTATATTAACCTAATATTAAAACCAGAAAACTTAAAAAAAAAAAAAAAGAGGAAACAGTATCAATTCCACACATACTCTTCCAAAGAACATAACAGAAAACATTTCCCAATTCATTTCATAAGGTGAGACAGATCCTGATTTAACAAAAGATGAAGCATTACAAGATAAAACAAGACCAGTATCCTGCATTAGGATAAACACAAAAATCTTTCATAAAATATGAGCAGATTGAACCCAGCTGTATATTTTTTTAAAAAAATCTATTTCAAGGGGAGTACATTCTGAGAATGCTCCAATAGTCATAAATTTACTGTGCCATAAGATGAATGGAAAAAAACTTGCAATCATGTCAACAGATGCAGAAAAAGCATTGGGCAAAATTCACCATCTATTCATTAGGAATATTTTCAGGAAACTTCCTCCACACAGATTACATAATACTTCCACTATCTTGCCAGTGAGCAGCACTACAGGCTTTGTCCTGTGATTCACTCTAGCTCATCACTAAACCTATGGATAGTCTGACACAAAGGTGGACAAAATATGTAAGGTAACTGCTTTCAGACATTGCTTAACCAGCAGCATGGGCCACTGTCCATGAGGGTGATACTATACACATACCACGCAAACCCCTGGACCACACAGCCTGGGGAGTCCTTGGCCACTGTGCAGAGGTGAGGCAGAGAAGGGCAACATCACTGTGCCAGGCAAGGAAGCAGACAACAGAAAAACTGGAACTTGCAGCAGGGCATCAGAGAAGAGGGACTCAAGAGAGAAGATAAGGAAACACACGAGGGTCCTTGGTGTATGTGCTTCAGGCAAGACTGTGATACCCAGCAGAAATCACCTGCTGCATGTCTCAGGACTGACTCATACAGTCTGGGAGTCACTGATTTTAGTTTAGGGTGAAAGACATCACCGAGCACCTTGAGCATTCAGTTGAAGCTCCCAAAAAGGCTATATCTTAAAAATAAGGTCTACAATCTAGGACTAAGTTCAAAATAGAAATAGCATTGCCTCAACAAAGAAAATCACACCCAACAAGACAAATGAAGGTATCAATAATTTAGCCACCAGTAAGATCAAAACTGAACACCTTTTAGAGGAGATAACAGAATCCAGACCTCCACAGTAGATCATTTACAAGTTTTAAAAAATTACTAGACATACGAAAAAGCAAGAAAATGTGACCCAGTCAAGAAAAAAATAGAAATGGATTCTAAATAATGCAAATATTGGAATTAGTAAACAAAGACTTTAATGCAGGTATTGTAAATTATGTTGAAGGACTAAGAGGAACAGACGATCAAACTGCAGACACAAGCAGAGCATTTCAGTAGTGAATGAAACAGAAATTGTAAAACTGACAAATGTAATCCATGAGAAGTTCACTGGATAGGCAAATTAACATACTGGCAGTTAAAGAAATAAGAGTTAATGAACCTAAAGAAAGATAAACAGGAAATAAACAATTTGATAAGCAAGTTCAGCAGAAAGCAAGCAAGCAGGCAGGCAGGCAGGCAAGCTGGCAACAGTGATACGTGGAAAACATCAAACACTCTTAACATGTGTGTAACTGGTGGCCCAGAAGGAAGAAAGAGAAATGGGGTAGTAAAATATTTTAAGAACAATAACTAAAATCTCCCCAATTAGGTAAAAAATTTGAACTACCTGATATTTATGGAAAGAGAATAACTCTCTTTAAAGAACCACTCTCACACTATTGACAGGCTGCTGAAAACCAAAGGCACAAAGAAAAACACTTTTCAACTAGCCCCATTTCATACCGGGGGAAAATGACACTGATGACAGCTGCCCTCATGGTAGAAATGAGAGCCAGAAGATAAAATGACGACATCCTTTACATGCTGGAATTTAAAGACTCAACTGAGAAGTCCATATTTAGTGAAAGTATTCTTTAAATATGAAAGTAAAATATTTTCAGATAACCCAAACCGCAAAACTTGATTTCTGGTATAGCTGCACGTATTAAGTTCTAAAGAAGAGACGCCACACAAACTCCCCATCTGTAGGAAGTGACGAATATGACTAGACAGAGTAAGCACAGGGTCAAATATAAGATTGCCAGTTTGCTTTCTACTTCCACTCAGTTGCTTGAAAAACAACTCAATGTACCTAAAAATAAATTTCATCCTATGCACTTTTGTTTGTAGCCTACCAACCAGAGACTTCTTCCTCTTCCTCTGTTTTAGACCTTAATGAACATTCTCAGTTGCTTAGGAGGAAATCTAAGTTCCATGCTCAAATCTTCCCTTTCCCTCACACCCTACTGCATTTATCTCACGAATCCTGTCAAATACGTCCACTTCTCTTCACCAACACAGCCGCTATCTTAACTCAGGTTCTCAGTTTTGAGAACAATTACTCCAAAACTTTTGGAACTTGTCTTTTTTTCCCCTCTTAATCCAATCCTCTCAAAATCCCAACTGCTCTTACAAAAAGCTAAACTAAAGAAACAAAAAAAAATCCAGCAGGTACTCACTTATCTAATTCCTTTAAATAAAAAAGTAAAAATATAGGGCATGGCATACAAAGCACTGAAATGACCTAGTCTCTACTTACTTCCCAGGCTCAGGCTCAGGCTCAGGTCTCTGCAGCCCCCATCTTGCCTGCTCCACTCTGTCAGTTCCTAAGAGAATCATATGTCTTTACTGTCAGGCCTTCCCACAGCCTGCTCTCTTGTGAAAAGCCCTGTTCCTTCTGCCTCTGCTCACACCCAACTTTAGAACTCAGCTCAGGAAGCTCCACTTGAGTTTCAAACAGCAATACCTGCTCTTCCAACTCCAGGTAAAACATCCTTCGAATATAACAGGATGTGAGTCTTATCCCACTATATCTAACTAGTGTTTCTAACATATTAGTTCTTTTTATTTTTCAAATTTTGTGCAGTGTAGTCATGTTCAACTTACCTGACAAGTTGCTGACATATCTGACATCCTGGAAGGCATCTATAAAATATGAAAAGGCAAATAAATTATTACATCAAAATTTTTAATCATAAACTATTTTAAACTATAGAAAATTGACACAAAAATTTGAAACCAAGGAAAACTATGTATTTAACTTAATTTTTCAGTCAATATCAAACATGCAAACTGATTTATACATTCAAATAACTTAAAAATTTTTGTTTTCCATTTTTTTTTTTGGTACCTGGCATCGAACTCAGGACCTCACCTTGCAAGGCAAGCATGGCACCACTGAGTCCCTATTTTAAATACAATAAATTTTAACATAAAATCTAGAAACTATTAAAAGACTGACAGGCTTAATTACCTAAAAACATAACATTTATATGCTGCAAAATCTGCCAGTAGTAAGGTTGAAAGGCAAACTGAGAAAGTAATTTTTGCAAAGGGCTTGTTCCCCCACCAAAATAAGGAGCTTCCCCATTTTTTAAAAATCCAATTTAAAAAAAGGAAATTACATGGACAGTTCACATTAACATATGAAAAGAGATTTCAGCAGGAAAAAAAATTTTTTCTTTTTTTCTTTTTTTTTTTTTTTTTGGTACCAGGGACCAAACTCGGGTCCTTGCGCTTGCGCAGCAGGCAGCGGAACCACTGAGCTAAATCCCCGGCCCAAGGAAAAAATTTTTAAATACTACAGGAAAATATCTGTGAGAATATGGAGAAAGTCTCATATCTGTTGGTGGAAATGTGTAGTAGCATATCTCTATAGGAAGCAACTTGATAATGCTCATCAAAATAAAATGCAGACTCCTCACATGCTAATTCTAGTTCTAAAATCGGAGCTAAAACGTATCTGAACTGTATACAGAGGGAATAATACACTGCACTGTTTTTTTCTAATGCAGAGAAATCACTTCTTGGCCTTTTAGCTAAGATCAAGTGTAGTATCTAATGCAGAGAAAATCTAAAAATACCACAATGTTCACTAGTAAGAGGCTACTAAACAAATCATTCCGACAGGTAACTACTATGCACCAATGAACAGCAAGGCAGTAAGCTCCACCATAAAGAACTGGACAGCAGGCTAAAAAAGATGTATGCTAGGGAAGAAAAAGGTATGTAAGCATCTACTTTGACACGCTAAGACTGCATCTATTTCTGGAAGGTATCTCAAGGAATGGTTAATACCATATTATTTTGGTAAGGAGACTTTATAGTTAAAGCACAGACGTGGAAAGGAGACTTTCACTTATAACATTAGGTACCTTATAAAGTTTATATAAAATTAATTTTAAAATCCAAATGGCGTAGCTGTTTGTAAATTATGCCTCACAAGGAAGATTCTAGCTGAAGATATTTAATATCATCTTGATTTAACACCTGACAAATGCTTTATTTGTACTGCAAAGTGAAACAAAATTATAGAAAATAAATTCCTTACTGATAATACAATCTATTTTTTCATACAATCTATTTTTAATAAAGCAAAACCATAACTTTCCCTGGAAGAGAAAGTGTTTTTAGAACTGACACACTAAGATCTAAATTCTAATCTCATCTTTAGGAATAACCAGACATGTGACCTGATGATATAATAACAATGCATCTTGAATAAGTAGTAAAAATTAGAATACATCACAGAATCTCCTGATTCTATGAAAAGGCACTAAGATCATCTAATTATCTCAGAAGAGTTAATAAAAACATTCACCACAGAACTTACTTTAAAATGCTGGTATATTTAAAATACAAAATATTTTCAGTAGTAATGAAGAAAATGCAAATTTAAACCATACCCTATGATAGGAGTGGTGGCATACACATGTAATCCCAGTACTCTGGGAAGCTGAGGCATAAAAAGATTACATAGTCAAACTCAGCCTCATTTAGCAACTTAACCAAGGCCCCGTCTCAAAAATTTAAAAAAGGGATTATGGATGTATTTCAGTGTAAAAGACTCTGGATTCAATTCCCATTAAAAACAAAAGTGTGTAAGTACAAAATGACAATTATTGTTAATTAAAAATTTAAAAAGACCCTGGTACAATAGCATGTGCCTATGCATGGTTCCAGCACTTGAGAAGCTGAGTCCAGAGAATCACTTGAGTCTAGGAGCTCAAGACTAGCCTGGACAACGTAGTAAGACCTGGCCTAAAAGGGGTAGGGGTAGGGGTAGGGGTGGGTGGGTGTGTGTGGGTGTGTGTGTGGGTGTGTGTGTGTGTGTATGTGTGCTACTTCTTCTCAAAGTAATAGAGTATGTTACTTTAGCCAATATTCAGTAAAGCAAGCATTCTTTTTCACTACTAGTGATAATGTATACTGTTTCTAAGATTACATAAATGAGGGAAGTTTACAATTTAAAAAAATTTTACCCACAAAAATATTCATTACGGCCTAACTTTAATTTGTAAAGGCTTAAAACTGCTTGCTGGCCCAAAAGAAATCAATGTTTTTGTTTTTTTTGTTTTTTTTGTTTTTTGATTGAACTCAGGACCTTGCGTTTCCAAGGCAGGTGCTGGAACCACTGAGCTAAATCCCTCGCCCTCATAATTGGTTTCTTAACATGAACCAATGCTGTGTATTCAGTAGATGCCCAAAAAAGCAAATACATACACAAACATTTTTAAGTTCTCAAGATCAGTGAATACTTTTTTTGGTACCGAGGATCAAACTCGGGACCTTGCACTTGCAAGGCAGGCGCCAGAACCACTGAATACGTTTTTAAAGAGAGCCTAAACAGCCACATCTCTGTAATACATGAAGTTTAGAGACAGGGAACACTGAGAAGAGGTTTTATGCTGTAAGTGTCATTGAGAACGCCAAAATACAGTACTGTGTCTAATAATATTGTCTCCTCCCATTCCCAAAATACCAATTAACAGTAACTACCAAGATTAACAGTAATTACAAATAATTTAATCATTTTTATCTTCAATAAATAAACAGCAATATAATTCACATCTAAATTTCTGGAAGACTCCAAAAGAAACAAAGGAACGCTTACCTGTGAGGGTCCTTGGAACTTGGTAAGATAAATACACATTCCCTCTTGGTCAAAGTGCTTTCTATCCAGGATTTCTGGGACTAAAAGGAAAAGGTGTTAAGGTTTACAAATTATCTCACTAAAATAAGGAGCTAACAATTTCATGATAAACACATACAAATACCTATAGCTAGGTGTGGTGGAGCATACCCATAATCCCAGCTACTCAGGAGGTAAAAGCAGAAGGGTCACAGGTTTGAGGTCAGTTCCCTCAACTTAAGGAGCCTCTGTCTCAAGAAAAGCAGTGCTAGAGCTGCCTGCTTAGTAGCAAATGAGAAGCCCCTGGGGTTCAATCCCCAGCTACACAAATCAAAACCAAAAAATAGTTCTATACTATTTAATTTTGTTTTAATCCACTTGTTACTGCACGCTATACTCTTACTGATGATAGCATACGTAAAACATTAAAATAATCCCATTCAAACCCAATGTGATTTAACAGTGCTGTGCCAGACAGGAGAAAAAACAGGTGTGATGAAATTCTCACCAAAAGTCAAAACTCTCAAGAGGCATGGACCACTTAGAAGACAATTAAAAGTAACTGCCAGATTTAATTTAAAAAACAAAGCCCAGGCCCAGGGATTTAGCTCAGTGGTTCAGAGGCCTGCCGCGCAAGCGCAAGGTCCTGAGTTCGATCCCCAGTAACAATCAATCAATCAATCAATCAATCAAACAAAACCCAGCGCTGGGGATTTAGCTCAGTGGTTTTGCTGCCTACTGCGCAAGCGCAAGGACGCGAGTTCAATCCCCGGTACCAAAAATAATAAATAAATAAATAAATAAAAAAGCCCAGCTAAGATATTAGATATTTCTAAAATAAATACCTAAACTATAAAAGCACGAAATGGTTAATGGTACAGAGATTTAAGAGACATTGCACTAAAATTCTAATCTAAAGAAATATCAGAAAAAACATGCTAAACATCATAGAGCATGTTATTACATAATTACAGCCAATCTACAACTGCTACAACAATCTTAGATAAGATTAACCAAATAAAACAGACCCAAAATACATTAAAAAAAAAATTAACAGGGAAAATTAGATAAAGGTAGAAAGCTGAAGATTAACACACCTCTTTAATTTACTGAAAAGTAAATTTTAAAAAATAACCAGAAGCCGAGGATTCACCTGCCTCACAAGTACAAGGTCCTGAGTTTGATCCCCAGTACAAAAAAAATGAGCCTACCTTATGAACATATGGCTACTTCTACATGTAACAAACAGAAAGCCATCAGTTCTTCTCAAGCTCACAATGGCGCATTCATAGAAACTGAAGCATGTACTTGACCAGAAAACATGATTCACTCAATTTTTAGGCAGCAATTACTTTCAGATCATATTCACCGACCACAACTGAATAAACACAACGTAAGTAAAAATTAAGCCTTCAATACCTGAAACTACTTTAAGTTGAGAATCAAAGAAAAAAGTCATAATTAAAAATATAAAATTCTTGTGGGGCATGGTGGTGCATACCTGCAATCCCAACACTCAGGAGGCTGAGGCAGGGGGATTGTCATGAGTTCAAGGCCAGCCTGGGCTACATAGTGAGTTCAGGGTCAGCCTGCACTACAAAGCAAGACCTTGTCTCAAAGAGAAAAAAAAAAAAAATTAAAACTCTTAAGGCTCTAACAATGAAGATTACACCCATTTCAAATTTGTGCAATGCAGTCTAAACTGTGCTTGAAGGAAAAATACAGCCTTAAGAGATTACACTAGAAAATACAAGCTGAAAATTAATGAGCTGTTGTCCCAAATTTAAAAATATATTGAAAGAATAAACTCAAAGAAAGTAAAGAAATAAAGGTAAAGGCAAAAAAAACCCAAAAAGATAAAGTAAAAAGTTGATTCTCGGAATAAGAAAAATGAAAAGATATCATATAAAGATACAACAGAAAATAACAGACTACTATCAACAACTCTGTGCCAAAACATTCACGATTTTAAAACATGAAATAGGCATATTCTAGGAGAGTATAAATACAGAGAGAAAGTGGTACAGTGGGGAAAATTGGTGAAGAGTTTTCAAGAATGTTTCATACTTCCTTCCAAGCCTTCAATAAACCTGAACTTACTTCAAATCAGACCTACCCGGGCTTCTGCCTGGAGCCTAGGTCAGTGGTGGTGAACCCATGGCACGCATGTTAGTGTGATTTTTCTCTTAAGACAAAAGATGTTAGTACAGAGTTGTTTTTTCTGAACTAAACCCTCAGTGTCCAGGTTTCAGTGCAGTGCTGGAGACAAAGTGGGTCGTGGGCTGCAGTCTGGCACTCGTCTCTAAAAGGCTCATCTTTGCTGCCCTAGACTCTATGTACCAGCAGGATGTCAGGCTTCATCCTCCTCTCCCATATATACACACACCAGGGAAGTACAGAAGATAAAGAAGACCTTTTATTTGTGCCACCGAAAACCATACAAAAGTATATGGGTGAGGGGTGGGGAGTTAGCGCAGCGGCATAGCGCATGCCTGCCAAGCACAAGGTCCTGAGTTTGATCCCCAGTACCAAAAACAAAACAAAACAAAACAAACATAAACAAACATATATGGGTGAAACAAACAAAAGTATATGGGTGAAATCTTGCAGGATCCTTTTTAATCCCTTCAGGAACCCTACTGATAAATATTAATTTATCCCCAGCCTCTAGTTCTGTTTCCAAAATTCTATCTTCATTCAAAATTCCCACAGGTAAAAGACTCAGTAGCAGCAAATTATATGAACCGCCAGCCATAAAAATCACATGACTGCCAAACTTAAGGCCTTTTATCAGCAAAATTTCCTATGCTCAACACTCCTTCAAGTTCCTTTTAGTTTAAGTAAACCCTATTATCTCCTGAAGAACCTGCTTTTCTTATATCATTCTGAAAAAAAGAGGGTGGGGACAGGAAAGGAAAGAAATCTCTAGGGTCACTAAAATACAAGTCCTTTTGCTCCCAGCGTAAACCTGACAGACCCAACAGGGAAGTCAATTCTATTCTCCAACTACTCGCATATAGGCTGTCAACATGACTATCAAAAACAGAACAATGCCCTCTGGTTTCACTTTAAAATCCTGACCATAAACCACAAAAGCTTACTGATGCCCAAAAATCACTGCTTCCCTGGTGCATTTTCTCACTGTCTTGGGTTTATTATCTCCTCTCCACAAAGTTGCCACCCTTCTCTATCCAACATTCTGTCACTTCCCATTTCACTGAGAAAAAGAAAGCCCAGAGACAACTGCTACCAACCTCCTCCCGTCTCCCCACCACGGAGTATCGAGAAAAGGTACCCTGTGTCTCTTGTATTTCCCGCCCCGTGACTGTGCTGCCACTCTTCACGTGCCCCAGACACTGACCTCTAAATCAAGGGCCCTCTCTACCTCCCTCTCCTGACTGGCTCATTCCCACCAGCATGCAGTGTGCTATTATCCTCCAGATCTTTAAACACAAAACAACACAACAAACCTTTTCTTGACTCTTTCTCTTCACATTACCCACTCCATGTTTGTGCCTACACCTACGGTAAAGGTTTCTTTTTTCTTTTAAAGACAGGGTTTTGCTATGTAGTACAGGTTGAACTACTTGAACTCAATTTGTAGCCCAGGCTAGCTTCAAACTTGCAATAATCCTACTGCTTCAACCTCCCGAGTGCAGGGATCACAGGCGTGCGCAATCATTTTCCTCTTTTCTTTTCTTCCTACTAAGATCCATTCCAGTCAGTTTTCAAGCCTACCACTCTCCTGAAGTAAGTTTTGATGAGACAAGCTGCTGAGTCATTAGCAGCACTGAACAGAGCTGAGCACTACCCACCCCCAGCCCCAGGGCCACCCCTTGCTCATTCCTTCACTTGTCTTTTCTCCTGTTGTTTCTACATGCTGGGCAATGAACCCAGGGCCTTGCTCCAGCTAAGCACACATTCTACCACAGTGCTACAGCCCCAGCCCACCTCAATCTCCTAAAGCGCTGACCCCAGACTTCTTTTTGTTTTCCATAACCACGGACAGTTTACCACCAATATGTCAATGACTCACAAATTTCTATCTCCATCCCAGATGGAGTTCCACACTCAGGTATCTGCTCACAAGGCACCATTTCCTAAAAGGTATCTCACACTTACTACAACCACAACTGAACGAACTCACTCCTCACACAGTCTCACCCATCTCTGTAAATAAATGGCAACTCCATCCTTCCAGATCCATTCTAAAAAGCAGAGACCTGCCGGGGATTTAGCTCAGTGGTTTCGCCACCTGCTGCGCAAGTGCAAGGACCCGAGTTCAATCCCCGGTACCAAAAAATAAAGATATAGCTAGCTAGCAGAGACCTAAAACCGAGGGCTCAGTCATCCTTTCGCTCTCTGGATAAAGCTCTGAGGAACACACACTGAATGATGGTGAGGAGTAGATTGCTCACTTCAGCGTAAGTGCCGGTATACTATTTTTATGCTGGCTCCTTCTCACATTCCACCCACAAACTGAAATTCAGGAGCCAATCTGTAACTTTAAAAACATTATTTATTCATGTCAATTATGCCTGCAACTTGAAAATAAATCATCTGGTAGTGCTACTCTACTTATGAGGTAGAATTTCTATCAAAATCAACTCTGCCCCCATTGAGGCTCAAACCCACAGCCTTCACACTGTATCTTAGGCCATTTTTATTCTGAGACACTAAGTTGCCTGGCTGGGCTTGAATTTTGATCCTTCTCCCTCAACCTCCCTGAGATGACAGGTCTGTACCACCACACCCACCGGCTGAACCTACTGCTCTAAACTCAGGACGTCTTCATTATGTTTTTAATGCAGTGGTGCCTTTTAGAGGCACAATGGGTACCCAAATTATTCTATCCCCACAGTCTTACGAAGTGGGTACCATTAGTACTTCCCCATCACAGATACGAGGACTTGGATAAAATTTAGAGAACTGTCCAAAGTTGCTCAGCTAAGACTTTGCCCTGGCCCAAAGTCTCTACCAACTTTTTAAGAGATATTTAAAATAAGCACTTAAAAATCACCTGGTACTATCGCTTCAGGGCCTTTTGGCTAAGATCAAATGTAGTAAAAATCACTTGATGCTATGCTTTTAAATAAGCCACCTTTCCTCCATCTTTTTTAAACTGATGAACAGAAATAAATAACTTTCAAAAGGGAGAATCCAATGTGATTGCTCTATACATTATTTTCCTGAACAGAAAGACAGAAAGAACAAAAAGACTAACATATTTCTCCTAAATAATGTTGTCACTTTCTAAGAACTATTAATCTGTATTAAGCTTTTCTCCTTTTCTTTTCATTGCAGCAACTCTGACTACAATCACTCAAACTAAGATGGGAACAGGTAGGGGGAAATCAATCACCAGACTTAATACGCCACTAAATCAGTAGGTTCTAAATGCCTGCTTGCAAAACTTGGTATTTATTAACTGAAATATTCATTAAACAAGTCGGGCATGGTGGTGCATGCCTATAATATCTCAGCCCTCGGGAGGCTGAGGCAGGAGGATGGTCTCGCATTCAAGGCCAGCCTGAACTAAACAGTGAGACTCTGCCTCAATTAAAAAATAATAATAATAAATAAATCAAACAAGGCAGGTATATATTTTTCACAGCTTAGGGTTTCTTACTAACAGTAAGTAAAAATATTTCACTGACATTTTCAATTAAGACAGGAAAAATGAATTCTAAGTAGAATTAATATAAAATCATCAGAGCTCTCTTTACAAAGACTAATAAGGAAAAAAAAATAACAAAGACTAGTAAGGAGACAACTAAACATAAGCTAGTACTGCACCACTGCAGTGACTTTAGGGAGGGGAGGGGAGGCAATGGAGATCTGGACTAGGAAAGAAATGGTTAAAACAGATGATTTCAAAACCTTCAACCTAGTATGATGTCTTATAAAATAAACACTACAGAAGCCCAGCACAATGGTGCATGGCTGTAGTACTAACTGCTTGGGACACTTGGGCAAGAGGTTCACTTGAGCCCAAGAATTCAAGGTTAGCCTAGGCAACAAACTGAAACCCCATCTTAGAAATAAATTGATAAAAATAAAATCACTACAGGGTGATTATTAATACAGTCCTGGCTTCTCATTCTCCTCTCACTACACCTGTACAATTATTTTCCAACACACATGTAACTTAGTAGGGCCAGAGTGAACACTTTTTTTTACAAGCATGGACAATCAGTAAACTTGTTCTATAAACTTTTTTATAAATATAGTGAATATGTTAGGGCATTTGGGCCACACCCTGTTTCTGCCACAAATGCTTTTGTTTTTAAACCCTTAACATTTTTAAGAACCAGGGCTAGGGGTGAAGTTCATCAGGCAGCGCCCCTTCAAGCACACACAAGCAAGCCCCTGGGTTTGATCCCCAGTGCTTGGGGCAGGGGAGTGAGACAAACCATTCCTGGCTCCAGGCCACACAACAGGCCCTTGGGGAAGAAGACTGTCCTATACATCCACCCATGCCCCAATCCCATAAATGTGGGTCCCACATTTCCACTGAGCCAAACAATCCCGTAAGTTTATGCCAAGGCTCTTCAGATCCTTCCCCTTAAGAACACTGATGTCTCTCTCCCTTATCCCTTTCTAAAATCCGAGTAGAGCTGCAGTTCCATCAGAGAGGAATGGTGGGGCAGAAAGTTTCACAGGTACAATAACAAAGTTATTTTTCCCCTGTAGAAATTCTAATAGTAAAAGCATTTTCATAACCCTTACTAGATCAAGCTTTTTAAATAATAATAAAGCTAACCCTACCTGAGCAAAACCTCATTAATGTGTGAGTATTTAATAGGTAGCTCTGGCCCAGAAGTAAGTCTTCAGTCACCTTAAGCCAAACCACCCCTGATCTTCCACATTTTAAGGATGTGGGGAGGGTACCAGTCAAGGAACCCGGGTGCTCTGCCTCAGAGCTACAAACCTAGGCCTTTTGACTTGTTGTGAGACAGTTTTCCTAGGAGAAAAGAGAACTGCTGATCCTCCTGCCTCACATAATCACGTGAATCCTCACTTGGTGAATGTTCTATCATAAAATATAGACCTACTTAGAATAGCACCTTATCTGAATTCAGAGCCCAGTACAAATCCTATTCACAAATTTCATTTTATCATTTACATACTTCCAGTACTGCCAATACTATCCCTTCTCCACCTCAAACCACCTATAGCTTTTAAAAGTACTTAAAATATACATATACACGGAGTGGGCAAAAAAAAAAAAAAAAGGTACACACACTTCAGGAAAAGAAAACTACCAGTAGGATGTTTTTTCAACAGGTGGTGTTATCCTTGTATGGGGGCCCCTCGGGGATGCCTCGTACCAGAAAACCCACTACACACTGCCAGCCCCTACAAAAGAAACTGAAAATGCATGTGCAGCAGTCTCAAACGGGAAGGTGACCTGAGCAGCAGTTCAGAAGCTCATGGGCACCACTTTGAGCACCTCTTCTAATGGTAGAGGCAGAAAGGTAACTTGTATTAATCTATTAATCTCATGATGTCAATAATTTAGTATTGTAATATTTTAGTACAAGGATTTTCCCCCCCTAAAGTATGTATACATTTTCTGGGTGGCCTCTATATATTGTTTTCATCATATTGTTTTTTGTGGTTTTTTCAGTGATATCAGGGATCAAACTCAGGACCTTGCACTTGCAAGGCAGGCATGGAGTCACTGAGCTAAATCCCCAGCCCTATATCATTTTGAAATATATACACAGTGCAGGATGCATAAATTAAGCTAATTAGCATGCAGTACCTCACAAGTCATTTTTGGTACTGTGAACAATAAAAATCTACTCAATTTTTTTTTTGGTACCGGGGATTGAACTCTACTCAGTAATTTTGAAGAATACAGTGCTGTTCAATTTGTAATAGCTAAATCTTGGAAACAGCCCAAATACCCATCAGTGGATGAATGAATAAAGATGTGTGTTTTTTATATAACGGAGTACTACTCTGCCATAAAGAAGGATAAACTTGAGCCATCTTGAGACCATACTCTTAAGTGAAATAAGTCAAGACACAGATGTTTAAATGCTGCATTGTTTCCCTGGTGTGAGAAACCAAAAGGGTAAATAAGGACCAAAATGTGTAACAGACGAGAAGGGGAACAAGAGAGTGGGGAGGGGGGAAGGAAGAGAAAAGGAAAAAAAGAACTGAAGAAAAAAGTGAAAACAAAGCCTTTGTAGATAAGAAGAGGAAAAGGAGTTGAATGGAGGGGAGGGGACTAAGGAAAAAAGAAGAATCAGGACATATTATATACAAGTACAAGTTCCCTGAGATGAACGTGATCACTATGTATATCTAAAACGTTATCAATAAAACTAATTTTTTAAAAAAGAATACACTGCTATTAACTGTATTCAACTGTATTAACTGTAGTCACTATATTGTAGAGCAGGTTTCTTGAACTTGGTTCTCTATCCACCTGATATAAGGTACCCTTTGATCAATACCTCCCAGCTCCTGGTAACCATCATTCTGTTCTCCACTTCTCCAAGTTCAACATTTTTAGATTTCACATTTAAATGAGATTGTGCAGTGTTCATCTTTGTTTCTGGCTTATTTCATTTAAACTTTCCTCCAGGTTCATCCAGATTGTCTCAAATTAGACTTCCTTCTTTGTGAAAGGTTTTCCCTTTCTTTTTAAAGGCTGTATAGTATTTCACCATGTATGTGTAGTTGCATATATATGCCTACTATACATACACGTACATATCTCACATTTTCTTTCCCTATTTATCCACTGATGAACACAGGTAGATTCCACACCTTGGTCACGCCTTCCCTTTCCAGCTAAGTGTGTCCTGATAGGTGGACCTGAGTCTGTTACAGGTGGCATATAAGTGAATAATGCTATTTTTAATCCATTCAACCATTCGAGCCTTTTAATTGGAAAACAATTCAATCACATTTGAGGTAATTATTGATATGTAAGGATTTACTGTTGCCATCTTGCTTTTCCCAGCTGTTTTGTAAATCCCTTTCTTGTCCTCCTCTCCTTATCTCTCTTTATGATTCAGTGATTTTCTTTAGAAGTATACTTTCCTTTTTATCTTCTGTACATCAATGATACATTTTTGTTCTGTAGTTACGAGGCTTAATAAAACAGTTACAACAATTAAGCTGATAACTTTGGTTAAATTTTAAAAACTATGCTTACTTCATCCTCCCCATTTAAAATTTTTCTTATCACAATTTACATCTTTTTTATAGTGTATTCCTTCATGAATTATTTTTACTATTATTATAGTTAGTAGGGTTTTTTTTTCTTTTTCTGAGATGGATTCCTGCCATGCTGACAAGGCTGACTTTATCCAATCCACTTGCCTCAGCCTCCCAAGCAGCCAGCTGGGACCATAAGGGCTCACCACACTTCCCGGCAGTAGTTTGTCGTTTAACTTCTACACTAAAGATACATGTGATTTACAAGCTACCACTATATTATTAGAGTATTCCGAATTTGACATGTACTTACATTTGCTGGTGAGTTTTATACTGTACTTTCACGTTTTCATGTTACTAATTAGCATCCTTTCCTTTCAACCTAAAGAATTCCTGTTAGCATTTCTTGTGAGATAGGTCTGGTGGTAATGGACTCTCAGCTTTTATTTGCCCAGGAAAGTCTTCATCTCTTCACTTCTGAAGGGCAACTGTGCTATGTACTCTCAAACTGGCAGTTATGTTCCTTCCACACTTTGAATATACCATCCCCTCTACTGTATCATGGAAGAGTTTCTAACTGTCAAATCCACCCAAAACTGTAGCAAAACTATTTGCTCAAAGTCATATAAACTGTGCCACTCCTCTGCTCACCAATTTTTACTAAATTCTACTGCTTCAGGAACACACATTAGCATGTTTCAAGACATACCTCCTACAGCTTCCTCTACCTTATACACCAAGTTTTGATTATTTCAAGGATTTACTGCATCTTGGTGTAATGGCCATAAATAAATATATTCTCCCCACATAATATTAATCTCACCCATCAAAAACTAAGTTCTGACAGTGTCTGAAATTCTGAGTTGCTGCTCTGCCATCAGTAACTCAGTCTACCTTGGATTATAAACACATGTACATTCCTCATCTTACATTCTTCTCTTTTGTTAGGATCCATTACCAAATTATACCAAAAGGTGTCAAACGATAAACAGGAATCTGAAAACTCCTAAACTTATGTCCCAGGTAATATAAAATATAGCCACAGAGCAAGTATCCTTTATCCAAAATTCCTGGGACCAGAAGTACTTCAGATTTTGCATTTTTTTCAGATTGCTGAATATTTGCATATACACGATAAGATGTAAGGAGGGGACCCATGTCTAAATAAAAATTCAGGGCCGGGGATTTAGCTCAGTGACACCATGCCTGCCTCGCAAGCTCAAGGTCCTGAGTTCAATTTCTGGTACCAAAAACAAACAAAATTCATTTGTATTTCATGTGCTGAAAATAATTTCATGAAGCATTTTTTAATCTGGCCAGGTGAAACATATTTGTAATCCTAGCACTTGGATTGCAGGTTCAAAGCCAGCCTGTACTACATACTTAGACCCTGTCCAAAAGAAAACAAAAGTTTTGTCTTTAGTCTTTCTGCCGTTTTTTTGACCTTTTATTTACGAGTCCATGTTTGCAGTTCACAGTGATTACGTTCCTCATGAGGAGTCGGTATGGGTACGCAACGCACCTCAGTTCTTTTTTCACACCCTCCCCCATCTCTTGGCCCCCCCTTCCCTTTTGCAATGTTTTATCTTGCTCTTCATTTATATTTGGAGTTTCTCATAGAAGAGAAGCCATATGATATTTAGGCTTGTGTGCCTGATTTATTTCATTTAATATTATGGTCTCCAGCTGCAACCACTTTCCTACAAATGACTCATTTGTCTTTTACTGTGGCAGAGGACTCCACTGCGTATAAACACCACATTTTCTTTATCCATACATCTGCTGATGGACATATAGACTGCTTCCAAAATTTAGCTATTATGAATTGTGCTGCTATAAACATGGATATGCATGGATCACTATAATATGACTGATGCTTTAACTCTTTTGGAAAGATACTCAGAAGGGGAGTAACTAGAAATGGAATTTCTAGTTTTAGTTTTCTGGGGAATAGCTCCACACTGATTTCCATAGTGGCTGTATTAGTTTACATGCCCACCAACAATATAGAAGGGTTACTTTTTCCCTGCACACTAGCCAGCATGTTATTGATTTCTTGATGACAGCCATTCTTTCTGGAGTAAGATAGAAACTCAGTATTGTTTTAAATTACACTTTTCTAAAGGCCAGAGATGAACATTTTTAAATGTATTTATTGACCAATCATACATCTTCTGAGAAGTACCTGTATCTATTCTTTTCAGCTGCCCATCTTTTAATTGGGTCTTTCATTTGGGGAGGTTGAATTTCTTTTGAGTTCTCTCTGTATATTCTAAATATTAATTTGCTGTCCGAAGACTAGATGGCAAAATTTTTTCCCATTCTGTGGGTTGTCTCTTCACTCTGTTGGTTGTTTCCTTTTCTGTGGAGAAGTCTTTTAATTTGACACGATCACATATGTTGATTCTTTTTTTTGTTTTTTCCCAAAATTACAGTTTTATCACCTCGCAAGAAAGCAGCAAACATGAGGGCCTAACAGGCATCTTCACACTCTCTTCCCTTCTGACCCTCAAAAAGTGCAAAATCAAAAGAGCCACTGCTTGGTCCAAAAATAAAACACAATGTGTATAAAGATCTGAAATCTGATGGAATCCAGCTTCTATCCCACAGGTTATCTTCCGTAAGAATCAGCATCCGAAGATGGAACTTAATTCTAGAAGAATTCTACAATCTAATTTTGGCAAACAGTATGAACTGCTATATTACCAGTCTCTTTTTCTGGCTTTAAGAGTGGGACCAAAAACAACTGCTATACTGATAGGTCACTTGTTTTTTTCCTCCATTTTCTGTAACTCTTTTGGGGTGTCTAAAAAGAATCTGCATTGTGTCTTGATTTGGTTTTGGCAACTGTCTGACCAGATCCTTAGCAGCGACGTGCTGTCTTGGTTCTTGTTTAATTGCATTAACAAAATCATTAAAATGATTAAATGTAAATAGAGGCTCTGGCAACTCTCGGAAAAACACTGAGTGCTCCCACGATGACATGAATGTCTTCCCACCTGCTGTCCTTCAAGTCCACTTTCTCATCATGGTTGACTGCAAACCTCAGCTTCCGGATCACTGAGAGGCTGCCTCTTATTCTGGAGACCAGCAACATCCAAACTTTTGTTCTTCATCCCGTGTGATACACAGCCTCAAAAAGTCTGGCACTGTGCCATTCTCTCTCGGCCACAAATCAGCAAGACTGGCTCCAAATACTGCATCTTTAATATAACCTTTTTCAGGCACAGCTTGCAAAGTGGGGCATTGTGTAAGAAACTTCTTTAAGTTTTTCTTGGTTTTTTTCTGTTCTGAAGAATCTATGCTAGATACTTTCATAGAACGAAGTTTTTTAAGATCCTTCTGGTTCTTTTCTTTATCCTGCTTTTCTATTCCTGGTGAATCTGCTATCTCCTCTTCTACTGCTTCACCAGTTTCTACTGCCTGGTTATTGATCGTACTGCTAAGAACTTTAAACCAATCAATAATGGCATCATTGGCAGACTGAATTAGCAGTTCTGTGCCTTGACGAGTTTTCAGCTCAAATACATTCTTGCTGGATTTGTCCTTTCAGGCCACCTCAGTCCCTGCCCCACTGAAGTCCACTGTGAACTGTGGCTTGGACTGATTACTCCCAAACCAACTTGTACTGCTTCCTTGAGTTTTAGTAAAAAGTAAAGATGAGCCCTGCAACACTGCCCAGGAAGACAGCCAGTTCTTTCGGACCTTCTTCCTATTTTCAGTCATTTTTGATACATTTAATAATCCATACTTCTCTTGACCCTTGTCACTGCTGTCCAATACAATGGTGCTTCGTCGCCACTTCATTAATACTATTGGTTCTTGCAGCCACCTGTCCAGCCTCCTACTTTAATTATTTCTCTTTGCTGCTGGGACAAAGCATTATACTTTGGCAGCTCCCACTTGGATGGAGACCGTTCGCACTGTAGTAGTACTGTCTGCCTTGGTCATCGACATGCTTGAGCCACTCTGGATCTCCTTGACTGTGGCAATTTTTGCTCATGCTCGCATCCCACATCCAACAGGGTGATATCCAAGTCCATTCTTGTGTTCCTCGGTTAGAGCAGTAACAATGCCCTGAACTATCTGTATGTGTTTCCCATTCTCCATTAATCTGAACTGCTGGACTCCCAGGAAGGGGTGGGGGGGGGATATTTTCAGTTCTTGTAGGTTGGCATACACAGGAGAATCTGGCCTTCCTTGATTGGGAGGTGTAGTTCCCTGACTTCAAATTAGACTACAAAGCTGAGTCACCAGAGCATCAGCATAGCGGCACAAAAACAGACCCAGAGACCAATGAACAGCACAGAAAGCTTTGATGGAAGTGCTGCCATATGTTGATTCTTGACATTGTTTCTTGTGCAACTGGAGTCCTATTCAGAAAGACCATACCTATACCCGGTTCTTCCAGAGTTTTACCTATTTTGTTTTCACATTTACATCTTTGATCCACTTTAGTTTACTATATGGTGAGACATATGGGTCTAGACTTAGTCTTCTGCATGTGGACAGCCAGCTTTCCCAGCACCATTTATTAGAGGCTGTCTCTCCTCCAGTGTGTGTTTTGGGCCCTTTGTCAAAGATCAGATGGCTCAATGTGTCTAGGGTTGTTTCTGCATTCAATTCAGTTCTGTTGATCCTTGTATCTGTTTTTGTGCCAGTACCATGCTGGTTTTATCACTGTAGCTTTGTAGTGTAACTTTTAGTCCAGGATTGTGATGCCGTCTGCTTTGCTCTTACTGCCCAGGATTGCTTTGCTATTCTGGGTCTCTTTTGGTTCTGTATGAATTTTAGGATTGTCTTCTCTAGATCTGTGAGAAATCCAGTTGGTGTTTTGATTGGGACTGCATTAAATCTGTTTATCAGTTTTGGAGTAGGCAGTATGGCCATTTTGACTCCACTGGTTCTGCCTATTCAGGAACAGAGGATGTCCTCTTTAATCTCCTTTTTCCAGTAGCGTAGTTTCCACTGTAGATTAGGTAAACTCCTACATATCTAATTTTTCTTGATGCTACTGTGAATGGTATTGATTTCCTAATTCTCAGTAAGTTCATTATTGGTGTATAGGAACATTATTGATTTTTGTGTGTGTTGATTTTGCATGCTGCTAATTACTGAATTTGGTTATTAATTCTTCTGGTGAAATTTTCTGGATCTTCTATTTTTTGGATCATGTCATCTGCAAATAATGATAACTTGACTTTTTCCTTTCTCATAGATATCTCTCTTATTTCCCTCTCTTGCCTGACACCCTGGCTAATTTCTTGAGTACTACACTAAACAGGTGTGGTGACAGTGGACCTGCCTGCATTTTGACTGTGACTCATCATGTGAGGACAAGTGTAGAATTTTCAACTCGGGGTGGTGTTATGTCAGCACTCAAACAGTTATGGGGAACCCGAAGTATAAATAAGGAGCAAAAGTTAAAAATAGGTAATAGGAAACGGAGAGATAGGTCTTTTGCAAAAGGGAAGGAAACCACAAGATGGAAGGAGGGGAGGCAAAGGGATGAAAACAGAATGAAGATGTGCTAGGTACACGCACCAACTTCTCATGGTGAATGCAATCATTATGTGCTGCAAATAAGTACTTTTAAGTTATGGGTTTTGAAGCATTCTAGATTTCCAAGTTAGAGATGCTCAACCTTAATACCCACAGAATGTCAGCACACAAAAGCATCTTGAAGATCACTTGGCAACTTTCTGTGGTTAAAAACACAAGCTCTAGAGTTGGATTAATCTGTTAGGATCCAAGCTCTGCTGTTTACTGTATGTGCAACCTTGTGAAAGTTTCTAAACTTCTGTTTCCTCACCTATAAAATAGGGTAATAACAGTATATACCTTACAATGTTGCTCTGAAGATTAAACAAACTGATCAATGCAAGATGTTTTTAGTACAATGCCTGGCACATATTCAAATTTCAACCATCTTTATTATCACTTCAAAATTCCATAAACTATTAAGCTCTTCCTACCACTCTACCAATAAGGGGCACACATGTTGTACGTAAACTTATTCTACTTAGCCGAGGCAAGATTGTAAGTTTGAAGCCAGCCTGGGTAACTTAGCAAGACTGTCTCAAAATGCAATCAAAAGGGCTGGAGATGTAACTCAGTACTCACTGGGTTCCATTCCAGTACTACAAAAAAATAAATAAATAAAACTGCCTAGTTACATCTCACTTTCCAAATAGTACCAGCATATCCTTCTTGCCTAGATACTGCTGGCAAAAAAAAAAAAAAATGGGGTAAAAAATTACAAGTTTCTTAAAATTCTACTTCAGGGTAATGAGTGGAACGTTTTTACAACTGAATTCATTGGGGGAGGGGAGTACCCAGGATTCAGTTCAGGACTTTGTGCTTGCCAGGCGGGCTCTACGCTGCTGAGCTAAATCCCTGGCCCCTGAATTCATCTTTTAAACAACTAAATACATTCTGTGATACTACATGTTAAAATTAGAGCCAGGCATGATGGTGCATGCCTGTAATCATGGCATTCTGGGAGGCTGAGACAGAAGTATTTGGAGTTCAGTCCCAGCCTAGCTACCACCTATCATACAAAAGAAAAAGCTTGGAGCTTCAAGTTTGGAGTTAAATTGATTAATGACTATCTTAATCTTAGTCTGCTTGGGCTGCCACAACAAATACCATAGACAGGATGGCTTAAAATTTTCTTACAGTTGTGAAGACTACTTCAAGGCCAAGGTGCCAGCAGGGTCAGGGTCGGGCAAGGGCTCTCTCTGGGTTGCAGAGGAGCATGCCCTCACTGTATCCCCAAACAGTGATGAGGAGAAAAGAGGGAGAGGAAGGCGTTGACAAAGCGTGGGCAGGCATGTGCACTGAAGCCCTCCAGCATCTGTTCTTCCAAGGACTAACACTATGGGAACAGGGCCCATCCTCACCACTCACCTATCCCTAATTATTTCCCAAGGTCCCCCCAAATTCCATCACAATGGAGGTCATGGTTTCAATGAATCTGAATGAATTCAACATGAATTGCAAGAGCCGTAAATATTCAGCCTATAACTAAATTAAAAAAATCAGTATCAGGCCAGGGATTTAGCTCAGTGGTTCCGCTGCCTGCCTCGCAAGCACAAGGTTCCAAGTTGGATCCCCAGTACAAAAAAAAAAAAAAAATATCCTCAGGAAACTACAACAAAACTAAGAACATACACAATGTCCACCACATGATCTCAAATTATTAGACATATGGAGAAATAGGAAAATGTGACCCATACTTAAAACAAAGGTGTCAAATTAAAAAGGAGGTTGCCTACTAATAAAGTGGATGCTCTTTAAAAAAGATACTAGAGACTTAGAAATTCAGAGTTAAGTGATAAAATCTGTACGAGTCAACATGACTACAAGACAGCACAAATAGTGACTCCCCTCAAAAAAAAGGCCTGCCTAAAGCAAATGTTGAAATAATATGGCATGCTGACTTCCCCTATCAGTGTCACATTCATGTGACCTCTTTCACTCTTCCCGGTCCTACTCCAGAGAATTACACACACTTACTCTTAAATGACTGTCTGCTACCTAACTAATAATTAAATGATGATAATTCAGATGTGAATTCTATGAGGATTTCAAGATATTATCAAAAAGAACCTGTAAAATGACTGTTAGTAGAAAAGTTTTACATAGATGAAACTGAATGAAATTCAGAACATGACCATATTTGCAAAGAGAATTTTACCACATCTATTCTGTCCCTTCCCTTTTACTGCTGACTTCTTAGAGACTGCAACTCTGCTTAAAGCACTAAATTTGTGGTAAAAACTGATAAAGAGAACTGTGAGCAGCTGCCATCAGTGGGGTCCATGATATGCAATAAAGACTGAGCATACCACATCTGAAAAGTAGTAAACCTCAATTTAGCCCAAATAGTAATTTTCTCCTCAGGTGTCTACAGAAAAGTCTTTCCTAAAACAATTCATTTTAACATAAAAAAACTATTAGGAAAATGAAAAGCAACTGAATATTCATCTTTTTAGGATAAAAAATATATATACACATACATGAAAAAAATTAAACATTTTAAATTTCTTATGCTAAGTCAACAGATTTAGTGGCCACTTAAGACTGCGAAAGAAATCAAAGTAAATATACAGTTACAGGAAATGAGAATGAAATAAACTATTTAGAAACAGAAACACACTGAATGAACAGTATGTGATAGACACACCAATAGAAATCAGGAGAAAGTATGAACTACTACACTATATTATCTGAAATATAACGCTAAACTCAAAAATGAATACTAGGATGGACTGAAGTTAAAATACAAAAAGCCAGCCATACATGGTGGTGTATACCTGTAATCCTTGCTACTTGAGAGGCTGAGGCAGGAGAATAGCAAGTTTGAGGCCAGGTCAGACAGGACAGTAAGCTCTTGTAAGGGCTGGGGATGACTCAGTCACAGAGTAACCCTGGGTCTCTGTTGGGGGTGGGAGGGGTGCAGATGACACATACCACTTTAAAAAGTCATAAAGTGTAACTTTATGTCCTTAGGGTAAGAAAAAGAACATAAAGAAAATACTGATAAACTAGCACATTAAAAGTAAAACCCAGTATACATCAACAACCCCAAAATAAATTAATAAATAATCTATCACCAATAAAAGGAAAATTTTAAAAGTACAGGCTACAGAGACATTTGTTGCTCATTTAAAAGGGTGGGGGGGAGGAATTTAGCTCAGTGGTGCCACCACCTGCCTCACAAGCACAAGGTCCCAAGTTTAATTCCTGGTACCAAAAAAAGGGGGTGGGGGGAGACAAAAACTATTACACAGGATTTAAAATAGGAAATTTAACAAAAGTTAGGAAAAAGGAACTATAAAAACTGTAACCTGAAATGATATTCAATATTATTAGGGATTAGGGACACGCACATTGAAAGGATGAAGAATCATTTCACATTCATGACGCTGGCCAAATAAAAGAACCTAACCAACAAAGTGCAAGCAAAAATGCAGGGAAAGCAGTAACTCTTACATACTCTTATCAAGAGTGTCAACTGCACAACTACTTTAGCCAACAAGATGGGCCTGCCTTATGGCCTATCATCAAGAAGCTCACACTGACACATAAGATTATGCATACAAAAGTGTTGCATCATTACGTAAAAGGGGAAAAACACAGAAATCACCTAAATGTCTAATACTAGCAAAACAGGAAATACATAGCAAAGTTCATAAAAAGATAAATAATTCCAAATAAAATGTATAAAACTGAGTTACAAATAACTTGTCCTGAAATTGTTAATACACAGAAATTTGGCAATAAAGGAAATTCTGTAAGGTTTCATCTCACTAGAATAAAATGTTAGAATAAAAAATATAAAAGGGTAAATACATTTTTAAACCCAGAATTGCTCCTGAGGTCAAGCAGAGGGGGAAAAAAAAATCTCACATGCTTTTTACAGACAGGTTAGCAGGTGTGCTCATAAAAGATTGTGACTTTAAGCCAGGTGTGGCAGGCAACCCACATCTGTAATCTGAGAGACTTGGGAGGCTGAGGGAAGATCACTTTAAGCCTGGGAGGTGGAAGTGTACCTGGGCAATGCAGCCAGGCCCATCCTTTAATTTCACATAAGTGACAAAGTTCGAATCCCCATAAATAGTCAAATGATGCTTAGAGTCTGACTATTTCAATTACTCTGAATACTGTTTAAAACAGACATTTAATAGGCAGTCATTAAAATAAATGACTGTACAACTTACTCTCATGCTGAAAAGTTCCCCAAAAAGAAAGAGGAACCAAGATCAAAATAATTAATCAATGGTTAAAATCATTCATCATTCATTACTGGCCAGTACTAACAGTATTATGTGAATGACTCAGGGAGAACTTCACAACTGAGAGATCAGGCAGCTAACAAGAATTCACAGTGAATCTTAAAAAAAAAAACCTGGCAGACAGCTCCGGGGTAGAGAACATGCCCAGCATGCTTGAACCTCTGGGTTCTAGCATCAGCACTGCAAAACAACAAAAAATAGACATGGGCCTGTTAATGTGATGCAGTAGAAAGTTGCAGTTGTTTTGGATGGTACTGAGGACTAAACTCAGGGATTCTGCACTGAGCTACAATCCCACCCCCCACCCCCCAAACAAGATCTCACTGTGTAGCCCAGGATTGCCTTGACCTCCCTATGCAGACCAAGTTGGCCTTGAATTTACTGTGGCCCTCTTGCCTCAGCCTCCTAGAGTCCTGGAATTACAGGCATGTACCAACATACCTGGCAGCAGAAAAGTGGTACTTATTCTGCCAACACATGAAACTAGACTCTAAGTTTTCAAATTTATCAATAGTTTTGGGAAATATCAAGAAAACTACAGGCATGTAGTCAACAAAATCCTAACTGTGAGATATAACACAGAGCAAATAGTTTTTATTGTTTTTTTCAAAATATAAATAGCAAATGACTCGGAACAAAAAGGAAGGGATACTAGCAACTGAGTTATCAACCAAAGGCCATGTGCAGAATTCTATGAATCCTGATTTAAAGAAATCAAATGAATAAAACCTAAGACAATGCAGGAATTATTAATTTTAGATATGCTAATGGCACTGTGGTTATGTTGAGCCCTTACCTTTTAGACATACACACAATAAAGACCTATATATAACATGTAAGTCTGTGCTTTGCTTTTCAGGGGAAAAGGGAGGGACATAACAGAAAAAACAAAATTCACATGTTTGAAACTTGAAACTTGTCAATGGGTATACAGTGGCTCACTTTAGTATTTGCAGTATCTGTACACTGAAAATTCCCATGTTAGAATATCACAGCATTTAGACCAAAACATCTGACTGGAAGAACTTAAATTTTACAAGTCCTAGTTTCAACAGACCATTTAAAAATTTGTAAGCTGTTTGAAGTATTGCTTTCAACTATTACATACAGCATTTTAAGTAGACTTCAATTATTATGTTTCCATTTTACACCTGTTTATCAACATTTATACACATAAATGTGCTAAAGCTCTCTGAACTCCTAAACATCTAAATCTGTTCCTTCCCACTTCTAATTACCTCAGCATTTGTCAGCCAGACACTAGCCTTCTCCTTACAAGCCTCTTTTCAGTCTGACTACACATCAACTCACCCTCCATAGTGTCACCCTAAGTGGATCTCCAGCACCTCCAGAATAAAATTCAAACTCCTCTACATGACATATTAATTACCATTAGAAATCTGGTTTTGCCTATCTTTATAATGCCACCAGTACCCTACGTAATCCCATAATACCCCACTCACTCCGAACTATGTACAGTCTGTACATAGTTCCTCAAACAAATTAAAGATGCTCTTTGCTTTTGACAGTTTCCTTACACTAAAACCAAGTCAATATCCTATTTCCAGGTTAACTCCTATTCTTTATTAGCTCTACAGGACTCACCTGTACCTTTAGTTCTTTGCAAGCCTGCTCAGACTTCTGATTGATCACCCGGCACTTGTCACAGTAATCCAAGCAATGCAATACTCTCCTTTTGTTTTCCTATACTGCCCTTCAAGGTCATTAAGTACCAATGTGCCTGAAATACAGTAGTTACTGTTTGTTTTATGATGTCTGCATCTTCCACTGGACAACTGACAGGTAGACCTTTTAGAAACTACAAGAATGTAGGGCTGGGGATTTAGCTCAGTGGTTCTGCCGCCTGCCTCGCAAGCGCAAGGACCCAAGTTCGATCCCTGGTACCAAAAAAACCCCAATAATGTGAGCTGTTTAAAGTAGTCTATGAGGTTGGAGTTGTAGTTCAGCAGCAGACACCTGCCTATAACTACAAGGCACTGGATTCCATCTGCCACACCACCAAAAAAAGTGGACTTGTCTAACATATCTTTGTCACTCCTGAGCCTATCACAGAGCTTGGAATACATCATTAAATAAGTGGCTGACTGCCAAATGAATAGAACAAACACTTCCAGTAGTCACCTAGATGAATTTTCACAAAATCTGATTCCACTCCAGTTTTTTTAAATTGTGTTTGGGTATTTTGTCTTACATTGTTATTTAGTCAGCTGGCTAATTAAAGCTTTTCAAAACAGAAAAATTTTGTATGGTTTCTTTTATTGAAGTAGAAACTACCAGAAATGAAAAAAAAAAAAAAAGAAAGAAAGAAACTACCAGAAATGCCTTCAGTATCAATTTACAGTAAGAATATGTGTGTAGGTACAATATACTTAGGTGAAATTTTAGGTCAGAGTATTGATCTAAAAACTGAAGAAGCTGAACAAATTATCATTCTTGAACGAAGAACCTTAGTATTAAGTTATACTTGGGATTCACTTTAACTTAACTGGAAATTGTGAAAATAAAATAACCCAACAGCAGTAAGAACTCAAATAATGTAAAAAATAAAATCTGATGCAATTTCAAATTTTAAGGTGAGAATGAGCTAGGCATAGTGGTGCACACCTGTAATCCCAGCACTTTGAGACGCTGAGGCAGGAGGATCACAAGTTAAAGCCCAGATTGGGCAACTCCGAAAGACTTGTCTCGAAAAAAAAAAAAAAATAAAGTAAAATAAAACAAGGACTGAGGACGTAGCACAGTGCGAAGGCCATCTTCAAACGGGAATGTTCTCATAGAACTAACAGGTTAACAGCATATCCAATCAATACTAAGTTCTTACTCAGAGCAATTTAGTTAACTATTTATGTAAACAAATTTGAGGCAGCTTATCTGCTAACGAAAGGGACACAGGCAATACAAACAAGAGAAACTTAAACCACACCGTAATTTTTGAAGACTAGGTTTCAAAGTATATAGATAAGATATCAAAGGCTGAATTTGAGAACACCTGAGATAAACGAAGAACAGACTTTCAATAGTAACAAAGAAGCCTGTTACTCTAACATAAGATTAGACGCAATGAACGGTTTCGAAGATGCTGAGGCATCTTCATTTCTTTTTATGAACACATTTGAAATAAAGATATGTTCAAGTTTATGCTATTTACCATCTAAAAAGGAAAAGTACATGTATCCCTGAACAGTCAGTATCAACAGCTTTTTTATCAGGTACTTTAACTCCCTTTCCAAATAAGATTCCCTTAAATCCCCTGGGAAGGATGGGTAGGATCTTGCTTTGTAGCTCAGGCTGGCCTTGAACTCGTGATGTAGCCTCAGCCTCCAGGAGGGCTGGGACTTCAGGCATGTGCTAGGATTACAGCCATGCACCTCAATGCGCGGCTCCATTAAATTCAATGACGTTTTTATTGACTTTACCAAAAAGGATGGAAAATGAACTACTTTTTCAAAGTAGAACTACGTTCATGCTGTCAGTAAAAATTACCTGGTTTCGATTTGGTAAGGCGTCGCCTGACGCTCCATGCTGGAAAAAGTAAACCCGCCAGACCTCAGCAGGGGAGAGCTGTCTGCGAAAAGCCTGCCGGGTTACAAAGCTAACGAGAAACACCTTCGCTGCTTTTCAAGCTCCTGATCTAAATGTCTTGCCTTGTAAGAATCTTCACATTCGATCCCCGGCCTTAACAGCTCTATCAAAAGGAGCATTTGCACCCACCCCCACCCCGTCGGTGTCTTCACCCTGCACCTTCGGCTCAAACCCTTCCCCAGAGCAACAGAGAAAGCGACTCGCCTTAAAACCCGACAGCTCGGGGCCTCAGCCCCACTGCAGCTCCTCGCCTCGCAAAATACCCTCAATTGTTAGACCAGAAAATTCTCACCAGAAACCGCCGTCCCGACAGTCAACCACCTCCCCGCTCTCGGGCTCCGACAAGAAACAATTACCTGTGGAGTATCCGCTGCTCGGCTACCAGGCACCGCTCCAACCCGCGTCCTCGGCGCCTTTGTGTCCCTGCCCGCGCCCTCCCTTCCCAGTGAACTTTAGCAGCGCGCTCCACTCCTTATCTGCCAGCCCTCGCGCCAGAGCACCGCGCTCCCGGGAGATGCGAGCCGCGGGCGGAGCGCGGCGTTGGGTGGCCCGACCCGGACAGTCGCGGGACCGGGCGGCCCTCGGGAGGCCCTCGGGAGGTCCTCGCCGTCGGCCCCGCGCCCCGGCCCCGTCTCCGAAGCCCGGCAGCGGAGCTGCCTCCGAGGGATGCGGGGACTGCGGGCCCCTCATGTGCACGCGCCTGCCTGTCCCCCAGCCCCGCCGTGCCCCGTCCCCGCCGGGTCCCCGCCGCTCAGTACCATCCTCCTCACGGGGCAGACTCCGGAAGGGCCGCGACTCCACCTCCGCCTCCTGCGCGGCCTGCAGCCATCTATCGGGAAGCGTCTCCGGAGGCGGCAGCAGAGGCCGCCGGACGAGGACAGCCCAAGGAAACTCTCTCAGCACTAACTCAGCTCCGGCGCTAGCAGCAGAAGTCGAGTCTTTCATAATTGTGCGACCAACTCCGCCGGGTGACTGGCCACAGGGACGCGCCCGCGCCCGCCTCCGCCGGCGACGGGGCTGAAGACGGACCACGTGAGGGGCGCGTTGGGTGCGTCGCCGCCCGCGGACGGTCACGTGAGCGGCGCGCGCTCCCACCCCCCACCCCCCCCGCCCGGCTCCTTGCAGTTGCGCACGCGCGCCTCTAGGCTTCCGGGCGGTCTGCGCCTGCGTCCGCCCCGGGCGGTGGGACCCCGGTACGGCTTGGGCTGTCGGCGTGGTGTCCCTTCTGGGTCCGTGTGGTGGAACCCACCAGGGCCTCTCGAGCTTCTCCGCGCTTCCTAAAGGATCGAGACTTTAAGTATGATTCTGCTGGTCCAAAATCCAAAATCATCCCTTTTTTCCCCGAAATCCTGCTCTTCCTCTTGCTTCCTTTTCTGCCTGTACACATTCCTCGTTTAACAGCCTGCGAGCTGCTGCGACACACGAGGGTCTTTTTCTGTGTACAGTTCCGTACCTCTCATTGATAGGACCTCAGGGTCTGTTTGGTACAGTACAGCTTGTTTATACAGCGCCGTAATTTTTGCTGATTGCACTGTACGGTAAGTTCTGAAGTTTTATGTTCTGTTATACACTACAGTGCTGCAAGTAAGACTTGTGCACATAAAAGCAAAGTTAGCAAGTCAGAGTTTCCTTTGCCCTTTCCTTTGTTCTGAATGTCGTAATGTACGTTTAGCGACTGATTCACTTAACGACCTGGTCGCAGGACTAGAACGCGCCAGAGTCTTAAAGTTCCTCTGGTTTGAGCAGACGCACAGCGCAACACACATCCCGGCTCTGACATGAGCCTGCCTTTCCTTTCACCCCGGCCGCACTGGTTATAGATTTCACCAAATGTTATTCTTCCCTGTCTGCGAGTCGGTTCAACTTTTTAAAAACTGCTTTTCGCACATCACCTTTCTGAGACTTGGAGGTTTCTCACTGTGGGGATCTGACTCTTAACCTCTTTTTAAAAATAGCGTTCCTGGGCCAGGGATGTAGCTCAGTGGTTCTGCCACTTGCCCCGAAAGCGCAAGGACCTGAATTCGATCCCTGGTACCTAAAAAATAAAAATAGCGTACCTGGAGAATACCTGACACATGATAACCTGCACTTTTGCTTGTGTGTGTGCACACGCACATGTGTACTGGGGATTGAACCAAGGGTTCTGCGCTACATGCCCAGCCCTCTTCTTATTTTAAGACAAGGTCTAAGTCTTTTAAATTGCCCCGGTTGTGCTCAAACTTGTGATCCTCCTGCCTCAGCCTCCCAGAGGGCTGGGATTACAGGAATGCTCCACCGAGTACAGCACCTGCACATATTTAAGTGTACACTTTGGTAACTTTTGACACATATATACACCCGTGCAGTCATCACCACAATAAAGATGTTGAACATGTTTGCCTCGAAGTTTCCCACCACCCTTTGTAATCTCCATTGTGTCCCTCCCCATCACATCCCTTAGCAATGGCAGCTGTCCTTCAGCATCCACAGATCGTTGGTTCCAAGGGTTCCCTGCACATACTCAAGTTAGCCTCACTCACCTCTTTCATACAAAATGACATCGTATTTGCATACACCATACATACGCACAGCATCCTGTGTACTTTGAATTATCCCTAGGTTAAGAGAATGTAAAATTTGTGTAGTCATGAAACTATTTTTTGTTTGTTTGTTTTGGTACTGGGGATCGAACTCAGGACCTTGCACTTTTGAGGCAGGTGCCAGAACCACTGAGCTAAATCCCCGGCCCATTAAACTGTATTTTTAGAGAATAATGATAAAGAGAAAAACTACACATGCAATTTTTTCCCACACATTTTCCATCTTTGGTTGGTTGATCTTCATATGTGGAACCTGGGGACCAGGAGGCCCTACTTCATGACTGGCTTTCTGTGACTACAGGTTAGTCTGCACATGCTAAGGTTTATGGATGGGAATCCTACAATAAGTACATACTTGGGGCTGGGGCCTGGCTTTTTTCACCCTGCCTAATTACTGCCTCTCAAACATTATGACCCACAAGTCACTGAAGCAGTGTTTTTTTCTCCAACAGACCGAGCCAACCATTGTTTCCCTAGAGCTTTGGCCATACTTGTAAACAATCTTCAGGCAGTCTTCAGGAAGTAGGTGTTCCTTCCCTATCTGGCAACTCTGGCAGACCTGAAGTTTTAAAATGTTTTAAAATATGGGACATTGAAGGGAGAGGAGGGGAATGGGAAAAAACAAAAGAAGTAGAAAAATATATCAGGTACTGGTACAAATTCCCTATGGTGACTGTTACCATTGTGTATATCTAAAATGTACTGATAAAATTTTTAAAAATACAGGGCACATTACAGGGCAATAAGGCAAGTGAAAGATAAAAGGGATATGTATAGGAAAGGAAGAAGTCAAATTATCATTATTTGTAGATGACATACATGATGCTCTGCATAGAAGATCCAAAAAAATCCACCAAAAGACTCCTAGAATTAATAACCAAATTCACCAATGTAGCAGGATATGATATCAACACAAAAACCAATAGCATTCCTGTACACCAATAATGAGCTCACTGAGAAAGTAAGAAAACGATACCATTCATTATAGCATTAAGAAAAAATTCATATGGAATCAGAAGAGACCCAGAATAACAAAAGCAACTCTGGGTAACAAGGCCAAAGCAGAAGCCATCATAATCCCAGACTTCAAATCATACTACAAAGTGACAATGATAAAAACAGCATGGTACTGGCAATAAAAACAGATATGTGAACCACTGGAACAGAATAAAGAATGCAAATACAACCCCAGATACATGCAGCTATCTAATCTTTGACAAAGGGACCAAAAACATACAATGGAGGAAAGATTGCCTCTTTAATAAACAGTGCTGGAACCTGGCATGGTGGCACACGCCTGTAATCCCAACACTCCGGAGGCTGAGGCAGGAGGATTGCTGTGAGTTTGAGGCTAGCCTGGGCTCCATAGTGAGTTCAAGGTCAGCCTGAACCTACATAGGGCGATCCCATCTATAAATAAATAAATACTGCTAGGAAAACTGGTTATCCACATTCAGAAGATTGAATCTAGATCCATAGCTCTCATCATGTACTAAACTAAAATCAAAACTAGATCAAAGATCTAAATGTGCAAACAAACACTGAATCTGCTCCAAGATAAAATAGGTTAAAACTCTTCAAGACATAGATGTAGACAAGGACTTCCTGAATAAAACCTAGTTGCAGAAGCAACAGTATCAAGAATCAACAAATGGGATCATATCAAATTAAAAACTTCTGCACAGCAAAGGAAAAACCAACAGAATGTAGAGACAACCTACAGAATGGGAAAAATTTTCTGCCTGTAGGACTCAGACAGAGGACTAATATCTAGAATATCCTGAGAACTCAAAAAAATTCAAATGCCTAAAATAAAATACCTAACCAAAACTGGGCAACTAAAATAAATAGACACTTCTCAGAATAAATACAAATGGCCAATAAATACTGTACTGTACATGAAAAAATCTTCAACATCTCTGGCCATTAGAGAAACAAAAATTGAAACAACCCTAAAAGTCCATCTTACTCCAGAAAGAATAGCTATCATCAAAAAAATCAAATTATAACAAATGCTAGCAAGACCTCGGGGTGGGGTGGGGGGTGGAAACCCATCTATATTATTGGTGGGAATGTAAATTATGGAAATCAGTATGGAGATTCCTCAAAAAACTAACACTAGAAATTCTGGTTGATTCAGCTATTCTCCTTTTAGGTATCTTCCCAAAAGAGTTAAGAACATCATCTTACAGTGAAGCATGCATACCTATGTTTATAGAAGCATAATTCATAATAGGTAAATTTTGGAAGTGGCCTATGTATGTCCACCAACAGAAGAACAGATCAAGAAAATATGTTTATGCACAATGGAGTACTATTCTCCCATCAAGAAGGATAAACTTGAGTCATTTGTCAGAAAATAGATGCACCTTAAGACCGTAGTGTTAAGTGCAATAAATCAGACACACAAGCTTAAGTATCTCATATAAATATCTCTGAGGTGAGAAATCCAAAATACAAATAAAGAGCAACATGAAAGAGAGGTCACAGGAAACGGAGGGAGAAAGGGGAGAGGAAGGGGATGAGAAAAGGAATTGAGCTGCATTACTTAGTGGCACCAGCTCCCAGGAGGAGGAACTGTAATCATCGGTCTGCAGACGTGGACTAATAAACATGAAACTGAAAAAAATATGTGGCCTAGTAGATTGCCAGCCCTGAGGGGCTGGGGGCCAGACTAATTTATACATGGATTTAATGAGTGTTTATCTTCTCGATTTCAACGGGCCTACACATTCTCTGCCTTTAGGCAGTTTATACTCTGGAAAGCAGAGACAAACCAGAGAATCAAAATGCAGCGAGATAAGAATACTTTGCTCCCTGGAACTTGCTTTGTTCTTTTTGTGCCCACAGCAAAGGCTTCCTTTCTCCTGGATGGTGCAGGAATAAAGCAAGATGAGCTCCCCGACACTTAATCTTCAGAATTCTGGTAAATTGGAGCAGTTATTTTATATTTTGAAAATGAAGAACATGATTTTTCCTTAATTGAACTAATCAAAATAAATTCCTTAATTTCAGATGACCAGACAGACTTGATGTTTATATGTCAAGCAATCGCCCTGAAGACTGAATTTTTTTCCCTCAAAATGTGTCCACTGAGTGTCTGGAATATGTCAGGAGCCGGTGTGGTCAAGGCCAGCTGATGAACAGGGTGGACAAACCCGGTGTTTCAGAGAGTGAGTTCAGTGTTCCCTGGCACCTGCTCCCTCGGGGCTCTTTCCATCCGTCAGTGGCGTCACTGGACCACACACTGCTCATTCTCCGGCTGCCCTTGCCCTTATTTCCAATTCAGCAAGCAAAGTGGGGTGGGACTAACACATGGAAAGGTGTGGTCCTGCAGCCACTCTTAACGTTTCCAGCTCTCCATCTAGCCTGTGCGTGATCACCCTTCAAGAAGTGAAAATAGTTTCGTGGGGGGTGGGAAGCTGTTTCTCTTTTATACACAGAGCAGAGATACGCAGAGCATACATACGCTGACCTCCTGTATGCACGGTTGGCTGTGTTTTCTCCCCAGGACTCTGTGTGTGGAGGCCTAGTCCTCAGGGTGGCAGTGCTGGAAGACAGGACCAGGTGTGCGTCATTATGGAATCGGGGACATAGCCTTCAGGAGGGCTTGCTGGTCTCCTAGTGCTCCAAACAGCAAGTTGTTATCAAAGCCTGAGCCTGGCCCAACTCGCTCTCTCTGGCTTCCTGTATAAAAATGTGACCTCCTGCTCCCCAACAGGCTCCTGCCATTGCCACCTGCTACAGCTGAGAAAGCTTCCCCAGCACCCGGCCAAAGCCAGGCCTGCCCCGTGAGCCACCAGCACTGTGAGCGAGGGCCGGGCCACAGCTCCTTGGTAGAGCGTGCACTCAGCATGTGCAAGGGCCTGGGTTCCACCCCAGCACCAAAACAGAACAGACGGGAGCACCAAGCCAGGCATGGTGGGGCGATCCTGTATTCCAGCCCTTGGGAGGCGCAAGCGGGAGGATTGTCCAAGCTTGAGGCCAGCTTGGGCTGCACAGTGAGTTCAAGGCCAGCCTAAACTGCATAGTGACACCCTGTCTCAAAAAAAAGGAAAAAGGAGGAAACATCAAGCCAAGGAAACCTCTTTTCTGTCTCTGTCAGCGGCCTCATCTATTTCATTACGGTAAAGACCAACTGACTGATCCACAGCACATCTGCAGCATTAAAATGTCACAGGGAGCCTGCAGTTGGAAGAACACGTCTCACACACTCCATAGAGGCAGTAACAATAGCAATAGAAAAGGTTGGGAATCTCTGTCTAGTGGGATAGCGGAACTCACTGCTGTGTCAGCTGGCTCCACAGGCCCCTAGGTGCGTCTCAGTCTGCCTCCTTACTCCTGTGTGCACCCTCTCACTGGAAAAGGCTGACATACCTTCAGGGGGTGTTTTAGAAATGACAGTGATATAAAGGGCTAAGTTAGGTAGAAATAATGTAGGCAGGCAGACAGGGCTGGGCCCTCAGAGTCAGTGCAGAGGATGAGAACACATCACAGCTGTGGCTGGAGGCGCATCCATTGCACATTAGGCTTCAAGATAAAGATGAAAAAAAAAAGATGAAAGACCCACATACCTGTGAGGGATAAACAAGAGTTTGAGTTCCACCCTTTTGAGATCCACAATAAACCATTATCTCATTAAGGGTGGCCATCTTTTCCTACCCACTAGACTAAGATTGCTAAATCAAAGACTAAAGCTATGGATTGTCAGGGCCGGGGATTTAGCTCAGTGGTTTCACCACCTGCTGCACAAATGCAAGGACCCGAGTTTGATCCCCGGTACCAAAGAAAAAAATGAAAAGGATGCATTCTGGAATGAAGGTGATGATGAAAAAGAAAAAAAAATTGTGCTATGGATTGTCTGTCAAGGCTAATGATGTCATCCATGTACATTTGCTACATGACTTATTTCCCCATTGGATCAATATTACCTAAGCAACTATAATCCTGTAATACTATTGGTTGACCATAGTGTGGTACCTACGCCTTGATTTTGCTCTATAAAACCTCCCCTGTAAGTGGAATCCACAAACCTGCTTTCCAGGTCCCCTCCTATCTCTCAGGAGCTCTCTCTCCCTCAATAAAATTCCCTACTCAACCTCCGTTGTTACTCAGAATTCATTCTTCATTGTTGGAAAGCATAGATTCAGTGTATCAGACATCAAATAGGTTGGGGAGTTACATTTATTCCCACTAGCAACAATACCCCAGTTGTCCTCCTTGGTATTTACCCGAGTAGTTGAAAACTTATGTACACACAAAAACCTAATCACAATATAGCGACCTCATTAACTATTGCCCCAAATTAGTGGCAACCAAGTTGTCTTCCATGGGTGATGCATAAGCAAACTGTGTTACACCCACCGATGGAATAGCACTCAGCAACAGAAACAAATCAGCTGCCAGGTCATACAAAAGAACGAAGAACAGTAAATGCAGATGGTTAACTGAAAGGAGCCAAACTGAAAAGCTGCAAGCTTCATGGTTCCAACTGTGCGACATCCTGGAAAAGGCACAAATATGACAACAGAAAGCTCAGTGATTTCCAGGGAGGGAGAGATGAACAGGTGCAACATAGGTTATTTTTGAGGCAGGCAAATTCTTTTTTGTTTTTATGAGACAGGGTCTATGTAGTGCAGGCTGGCCTTGAACTCACTATGTAGCCCAGGCTGGCCCTGAACTCGAAGTGATCCTCCTGCCTCAACCTCCTGAGTCTGGGATTACTGGCATGCACCACCACACCCGGCTCGAGGCAGTGAAGTCCTCCCTGAAGAGTTCAGGACAGGCTTCCCCGAGATCTGCTACTTTGGCAGATCTCAAGGCACCTAGAAAACAGCAGATGCAGGACATTGTGACATCCTCTCTTCTTTCTGAAAGCTGATGAAATCCCATGTGAAAGATGCCCTCCCCATGCCAGGAGGGAAAGGATGTCCTCGCCAGGAAATACAGGCAGTTGGGCCCAGAGAAACCTGTACTCACAAACCTCCTTAACCTACCCCTTTTCCTGTCAATTCCCGCAGTGCCACTCTTTGGTCTACCTTGCACATAAGCACTTACCTTCGGGTCTTCATTTTTCTTGTCAGGGCTCCCATGTGCATGTAAATAAAATTATTTACAATTTGTTCATCCCAACAAGAGACTCTAGAAGGGTAGAGGTTATTGATTTATTTATATTTGCAGTACTAGGGATTGAAGTCAGGGCCTTCACACTGAGCTATATGCCCTTCTCTTTCTAAAGTTTTTCTTTTGAGATAGGTTCTTTCTAAGTCACTAAATTGCCCAATCTGGGCTTTAACTTGAGATCCTCCTGCCTCTGTCTTCTAGAGGGCTAGGATTACAGGCACCACCACGTCTGGCTTACTTTGGTTATTTATATTAATATGGCTTATCCGTTGTAACAAATGCACCAGAGTAACGCAAGTTTAAATAGTGGGGAAAATGAGTGGGGGAGGGGTGCAGAGCATGGGAAAGAGATTAATGGGTACTTTTCCGCTGGATGTTTTTTCAAATGTAAAACTCATGTAAAAGTAAAGACTTCATCAGGCGTGGTGGTGTGCACCTGTCATCCCAGCACTCTGGGAGGCTGAGGCAGGAGGATCAAAAATTCAAGCCTAACCTGTGCAACTTAGCAGCTTAGTGAGATCTTGTATCAAAACAGAATTTAAAAGGGGCGGGGCATAGCTCCGTGGTGCAGCACTTGTCTGGCATAGGTGAGGCCCTGGGCTCAGGCCTCAGTCTTGCAGGGGCCGGGCTCAGAGGGGATGACAACAATAATTACAATAAAAACTTGGTCGATACAGGACATATCAGTGATTATCCCATCATTTCTTCTTTGTTTTTATAATTCAATTTTGGTAAGAAATATATACAACATACCTATACTTTTTCTTTTGGTACCAGGAATTGAACTCCGGGCCTCGTGTTTGCCAGGCAGGTGCTGTGCTGCCCAGCTGCCTCCCCAGCCCTCAGCAACATATGCTATTACATTTTGGTTTTAAAACCCAGAAATATACCTTGTGGGTTTAACTCATAAACAACCACAGCCAGGATGTGACAACTGTAATTATTTTATTTTTATTTATTTTTGCAGTGACTGGGGATTGGATCTAGAGGTTCATGCATGACCACTACCTCTAAATTATACTCCCAGACTCAAAACAAAAAAAAATTTTTTTAAGCCAGGGTCTCACTGTGTAGTTCAGCCTGCCTTGGACTCACTATGAAGCCCAGTCTGGCCTTGAACTCCTGATGATCCTCCTGCCTCAGCCTCCCGAGTGCTGGGATTATAAGCATACACCAGCTCTAGCAACTATTTTATTTTATTTATTTTTATTTTTTTGGTAACGGGGATCGAACTCGGGTCCTTGCACTTCTAGCAACTATTTTAAATGTTATAAGGTTCACTGAAATTTTAAAGTGTTGAATGAGAAAGGGGCTTAATTTTAACTCAGAAAATACATTCTTAATTTTACCTTTTTATTTATTTATTTTTTATTTTTGGTGCTGGGGATTGAACCCAGGGCCTTGTACATGCTAAGTATGTACTCTACCTTGGGGGTAAACTTCTAGCCCAGAAAATATATTTTTGGAAACCTACGTTTAAATTAGAGCATATGATTGAAAAACACAGTGACTGTTTAAAGTTTTTTAAAATGTGTTACAGTAAAAGACACATTGCCATAAATCTCCTTCAAAATCCTGCCTCTCGCTTGGAACACACTCATCCCACTGTTCTTGCTGCTTTCTGGAGTAGCTCCGGAGTCCTCTTTCCTGAGCGTCTTCAGTTGTACTGCAGTGGCTGCCTGGATGTCCTGAGTGGATTCAAAACCTTTCCCTTCCATGCTCATTGTGACTTTGGGGTTGCATAGTGCCAGAGCCAGTGAACACAGTGAATGAGGACATGGTGTCATGTTTTTATTTGCCAGAAATTGCTGTACCAGAAGCATCATGTGACACAGAGCATGCCCATTTCTCAGGCGGTTTTCTATGCACTTCTTTTCCCAAATGCTCTACTAAGCCCTTATAGTATTCCAAGTTCACCATAGTGTTTCTGGGTACAAACTCAGTTCTCACAATTCCATCAAGGTCAGAACAACACATCTCACTGTTAGATGTTGATTACAGGACTTTTTTTCACAAGAGGAAAACTGAATGATTTCCACTGAGAACTCTCAGGATCATAACCATAGACCCAAGTTTCCTCTCCTATGATGAGATTTCTTTAAAAAGCTGAGACCTACAACTCCAATGAAACTGACAAAATTTCATGTTAATATGTTGCTCCTGATCCATGACTTATAGCACATTTTAAAACACACCTTCACTCAACCATAGCTCACAACTGACTGTACAAACAAGTTTAAACTTGTCACACAGTGTTACTAAGGATTAATGTTCTGCTTCTCATATGGAAGATCCTTACTTTTCTTGGTGCATTCACTGTATTTTTAAAAAATCACACCTTGTATAACTGAAGTGAACTAAAAGTACTACAATTTGTGAATGACTACTCTTACAGTATCCAGGCTTTGTAACTCCTCACAATTACTTAATACATGTTTCACAAACCTTGACAATACAGAGGTTTCCGTTTAGATAAGTGAAAGCAGGATCTGTAGTAATACGATTTGAAGATAGCAGGGCCCTTCCGTCTTTACACTGCACAGCTGTCTTTTATTGTGTGGTTGCATACCCCGGATGCTGCTCTACTCGCTTACCACGTATTAACTCATTAAGTCCTCTTAAAGCTATGAAACACATGCTACTATCATCTCCATTATACCAAGGAGGAAATTTTAGGGGCCACAGCCAGATTTTCAATCATGACAGTCTAATTCTAGAGTTTCTGTCCTTAGGCCTTACGCTGTTTCATTTCATGTGACAGAAAGACACAACCGAGAAATGCCACTAATAATAGCAAACATTATATGATTCTGTCTTTCACAAAATCTGTTGCACAGCCTGTTTAATCAGCTAATCAAAGATCTCTGTTGATGTCACGAGGACCAAAGTGTTGGCATGTGCGATTGTTTCCACATTAATCACGCCTCTGACTTCCTCCGAATGAATGGGGGAAGGACGCTGCTCCCCAAAACTAAAAAGCAAAGACTGATGATGCTGGCAAGTAAAGACAGCTAAAATCGCTGAGAACATCAAAACAAAAAGAGAGTAATACAGGAAGTGTCCATTTTATGTAACTTTCTCTGTCACTTACAATGTTTGGCCAACCATTACACAATCCTTCGTTTGTAAACACAGGGGTGATTAAACCAGTTCCAGTGAATTTTGCTGTACTTTGGATAGAGGATTAATGGATTTTTTTTTCTCTTAGACACTCTGAAAAGCATTAACCTTGGTCACAAGTGAAAGCTTATAAAAATGCCAGCTAAAAATATCTGGAATGTTTCAAATATTAATCTTTAACACCAGTACCTTAGTATAGTGCCTGGCATATCATAAATATTGAATAAATATTTTTCTTGAACATTGAGAAAATGAAATCAGTCTTCTTTAGCTGTATTATATGTGAATACACTAATTAGTATACAACTAAAATTTTTTTGGGGGGGTACTGGGTGTTGAACTCAGGTCTTTGCACTTGCGAGGCAGGTGGCGGAACCACTGAGCTAAATCCCCAGCTACAACTAAAATATTTCCATAGCCTTTTCTTTTTAAACTTATTTTTATTCATACATGTTTGCAGTACATAATGATTACATTCATCATGGATAATTTTTTTCTTTAGCCCTAGAATTATATTTAAAGAGGAAGAAAAACGGTTTCTTCCTAAAGGCTTTTTTGTTTGTTTTTTGGCAGTGCTGGGGATCAAACCCTGGGCCTTTCACATCACAGAACAACACCCTTCAGTGACCAGATTGAGGGGAAAATATCAAGAGTGAATAGCAGTAACCCTAGAGAGAAATTCTCCTTTGAATTTAGCAAAGCCCTGTGTTGACGAAGATGTTGTGGCTGGGTTGCAGGGACTTTTCCAAAGCAAATGTAAGTGTATACTGAAGGGATTTCTTTGGCTGGATGGAGAATGTACAGGGGTCTAAGACTAAATACATCAAAATGTGACAATGGTATTTTGCTAAATTTAATTTAACTAATGTTAACGATACAGCTCTCCTTAAATCATTGAATTCAACTCTTTCCTGAGAAAGTGGGGAAAAAAAGCTAATGTCATCTACGTATACAGTTAATCCTTAAATCTCAGTCTGAGGAGAGACTTAAACTACTTAAAAGTGAGGGATGAGAAATCAGATTTGTGCACATGAAAGGTTTTCGATGTTAGGAATCATGAGATTGGGGCATTTAGTTTTCACTGTCCATTTTTCAAATTATTAATTGGTGGTTCTAATTGTGAATTGCTATTTATTCACACTGACATATTAATGTTTTTGAGCAAACCCAATCAATAAAATGTATAGAAAAGTAAGTCGGTCCAAATTTGATTATCTGCTTTGACTCTTAAGCTGTTTGAAAATATTTCTAAAAGAAATTTTCTTTACATGAAATATTAGTAAAAAATTTAAAATAAGGGGCCAGGGGTGGGGATGCAGAGCCAGGGAAGGAGAGTCTGGGAGGCTGAGCCAGGAGGATCACAAATTTGAGTCCAGCCTGGGAAAGTTAGTGACTTAGTGAATCCCTGTATCAAAATTAAAAAAAAATTCTGGGAATTTAGCTTAGAGTGAAGGCCCTGGGTTCAGATTCCTAGTATGACTGAATAATAAATGGGAAGAGAAAGAAAGGAAAGAAAGAAAGGAAGGAAGGGCACAGGGGCCAGGGCCAGGGATGTGGCCCAGTAGTAAAACGCTTCGATCCCCAGCACACAGCCCCCAAATCTGATATTGATATAATTATTTCTAGGATTGTTCACATTGTTAACATAGATCTTTTAACTTATTAACAAGGTATCAAGATTTTTAGCATTGTAAGGCTAGCTAACAGATATGATAAGTGCAAATTAAACAACATCAACACTGAGTTGGTGATTTGTGTGTTTATGTGTATGGATATCTATATACTTGTTTCATTATTCTTAAGAGATTTTCATCTTTTTTCAGAGGCTCTCAAAGGGGATAATGTTCAGGCACTAATCTTGACCTAATGCACTTCAGGATCACGCAGGCCAATTACATAAAACTCTAAGTAAAACTAAAACATGTAAACAACAAATAAAAAAGCAGCCAGTGAATTGTGAATTGGAATAATTTGCTCTGTGCTTGGAATAGTATTAAAATACAAGTCCTTAAAACCAAATGATTACAAATGTGTAGCTGAAGTAAAGAGTAAAACATAAGATGCAGATAAAGGGTGAATTGAACACACATCTAGTTTAAAAAGAGGAGTTTTCAAAGATGTTTTAGTGAAAAATTTCATATATACACAAGAGACAATACAGTCATCACGGGTTCAGTGATTACCAAGACTATGTATTTGCTTTGTTTTCCTCTTTTTTCTTATTTTCTTAGCTGAAGGATTTTAAAGTAAGTCATAGATGGCATCTTATTTTGTTCCTGTATATTACAACATCCATGTGTAGAAGAGAACATTTTTGTGTATGTGTTTGTGTTTCTGCGATGCTGGGGTTCAAACCAGGACCCACACAAGCTTTATCCCCAAGCTAACCCCCCAGTTTCACATATGTAAGATAAATTCCTCAAGTATCCTTCACACTTCTAAAGAGTTACTTGGTTTTCCTTATTAATGAAACCATGTAGCACAGTCTATTCCCAGGTAACTGCAAACTAGAACTGAATTGATACCTTTTTTGAGAGCTACGGCCCTCCCATCCTAATGGAAAAGCTTTTATGCCAAACTGATTGTTAGCTAAGACTGAGAACTACTTACCCATGACCCTAAGGGAATTGCAGGAATTAGTGCTGCTGTAGTTTGAATGAGTATATGTTGGAAATCCTCAGTGTGATGGTGCTGGTCAGTTCATGAGGGCAGAACCTTTGCGGAGTAAGGTAGTTTCCTCTGTTAGTTAGTTTTGCAGTACAGGGATTGAGCCCAGGGTCTTTGGACTGAACAACATCCCTAGTTCGTCTTTTGATCATTTTATCATCATTATCACCATCACTACTACCACCACTACCATCACCACCACCATCATCATTATCATTGTAATTTATTTTAAAACAGGGTCTCAATAAGTTGCCATGGCTAGGCTCAAATTTATGGTCCTCCCGCCTCAGCCTTCTGGTGCTGGGATTACAGGCGTACACCACAATGCCCAACTCAATGTCCTTCCCTTAGGAGACTATCAGTTATAGTAAGAGAGGATTTGTTTTAAAAGCAAGTTCAGCCCTCTCCTACCTGTCTTCCACCAGAGCAGCAGGAAGGTCCTCACCAGTTGGGGCCCCTCAACTCTAGAATTCCCAGCCTCCGGAACCTAAGAAATAACTCTCTGTGCTTTGCAAACTGTGCAATGCCAGGTGTTGCGTCCCAGCAGCACAAAGTGGACTGAGACGTCGCCTCCAGTGAGTAGTCAGAGATGCCTCTGGAGTTCTTCGAAGGAGTCTGCCTACTGCTGCAAGGGCAAAGCTTCTAAAAGCTCACCTGCGTAAGTAGCTGAAATTGCCAACTTTTTTTTAGGAAGGATGTTTAATCGTTAATATTGTGTAGAAATGGTTGTTTTCATTTGCTAGTACTAATGCTTTTCTGTGATACTTTTTTTTTTTGCAGTATTGAGGATTGACATTTTTACTGTTGCTCCATTGACCTTTTTTTTTTTGGTACCGCGGATCGAACTCGAGACCTTGCACACTTGCGAGGCAGGCGGCAGAAACATTGAGCTAAATCCCTGGCCCTTCCATTGACCTTTTTGGTGCAAGGGATCAAGTCAAGGTTTTGAACGTGCTAAGCATGTACTGTAAACTTACAACCTCAGCCCCTATTTTAATTTGTTGTAAGTCACTTGGGTTAGGAGTGTAACACAAAAAGTTGAAAATTACTGACCTAGATGTTAGAATTCAGAGGTGTGGTGGTGTACATCTGTGATCCCAGCACAGAGAGATGCAGGCAGGAGAATCACAAATTCAAGACCAGCCTGGGCAGTTTAATGTCACTCCATTTTAAGATAAAAAAAATGGCTGGCAGGGGCAGGGATTTAGCTCAGTGATTCTGCTGCCTGCCTTGAAAGCACAAGATCCTGAGTTCGATCCCTGGTACCAAAAAAAAAAAAGGCTGAGGATGTAGCTCAGTGCAAAGGCCCTGGGTTCAATCCCTAGTACAAAAAGAAAAAAAAGGCGAAAAGACCCTAATATACAATTTAGTACTTCCTATTTTTCTAGCTAAATAAAATTAATTTCAAGCTAATAAATGTAGTCTTAGAGGATGATGAATTTTATTTAAATCTAAAGACAAAAAAATTGGACATTTGCTTAAGTATTTCTCCCTTTATGTCTATCACACACATCAGACTGTTCCCAAGGCTTAGTGAGGAAAATGGTAAGAGTGACCCAGCTGTTAGTATCAAATACCACGCAGGATCCTTAGGCCCGGAAGCCGTGGAAAGGACACTAAGCCAAGTATTGTGAGCAACACGCATTTGATGGGGAACTTCGCTGAGTGTGGGGCTGCAGCTGAAGGAGTCAGCCTGGGTGAGGGGGTCCAGCTGCTCCTAAAATGGGGATAAGTGAGCTTTGATGGGTCTGTGGGCTGGGGTGGGTGAAATCCAGAAAGTGTCCCCTGACCAGGGCCATGCTTCCAAAAGATGGCTCTCCTGTGACCACCAGGCAGTCATGGTCAGCTTGTTCCGGAGGCTGAATTTTTGTGAGGTTGGCACCATCGTTCTGTGCAGAACATCCTGCTCTTGTGGGGATGGGCCTTAAGATGGGGCTATTGCTAAGAACACAAATGTGGGGACAGAAGAGAGAGAGAGAGAAAACAAAGCAACAGACCAGCCACAGTGGGCAATCAATACATGCAGAGCTGAGCACAGGACCTGGAGGTGAAGGCAGCAAAGCAGGTAGACACAAGAGACGCCAGGCCCTCTTTCTCCTGCTCCTCCCCCATCTCACATCTGCAGGCCCAAGTGAGGGCTCAGGGTTCTGGCAAGAGTGGTCAAGTTCTAGCCCAGCCAGGGCAACTCAGCTGCTTGGCGAGTCCCTGTCTAAAACCTTAAAAATAAAGTCTGGAGGGCTGGGGATTTAGCTCAGTGGTTCCGCCACCTGCCTCGCAAGCACAAGGTTCCGAGTTCCATCCCGGACACCAAAAAAAGGCTGGAGATGTAGCTCAGTACCAGACTCCAGGGTTTAAGCCCTAGTGCCACAAAAACAAAATAGAGCCCCCAAACCCCAAACCCCAAACCCCAAAGCACCCACCCCTCAGATAGCTAAGAAGTAATCTAGAGACCCACTGTCTGAACCACAGGTCGGAGGTGTTATCCACAGCAAAGCCAGCCGGGCGACCTCCAAAGGCAGTGATTTGACTTTGACGTCAGCCAAGGGCAGGGGAAGCTGGAGGGTATATTAGGCTTTTCTGGTAACAACCCTCCATTTTGTGTAAATATGGCTTCTGTGGTTTCATCAGTCCCCGATGGATCTGTTGAAAAGAACACAGGGTAGCCCTGTGCTTCCAACCTCCCATGGTAGAAAGGGCGATGGCTTACTGAGCCCAGGGTGTGAACCTGTTGTCCCAGCCTTGCCTTTTGTCCCTCTGTGGTCAGCCCTGTCTCAGCATGAATACCTCTTAAGAACAAAATAATTTTCAATAGATTTTTACGATTATTTGTATTCTGAAATTTAGTGGAACCATATGATAGAAAATGCAAAAGGCACAAAAGTATACAGGGGAGAAGCGTCCCCTCTCCTCAGGGGCGGCCATGCTGACCGCTGCAGGAGGGTGGGCAGTGGGCTGGAGCCAGGGTCCTGCCCCAGGGCCTGAGGTCTCATCATATCATCACCATGAACTGCGGACCCAGGGCAGGCTGGTCTCCAGGTACGGCTCAGAGGCAGAGCGCTCGGTCAGCAGCAGGAACCGCTGGGCTCCATGTCCAACACCACCCCAAAAGCAAGCATGTTCTACGGCAGTGAGGATGTCATTTGTTGGAACAGTATTGGCAAAGCTACAAATAACAGTCTTTAAGTCCATTTGTAAATATTAGGTGCCGGTGTGCAGCAACACAAATTTCCAGCAAATACCATCTATGGAGCTCTTTTTGGCACAAGTCATTCTGGATCAGCCGGCTATGATAATAAAGGACTCCATTTAATTGAGAAGAAAAAAACCACCTATGAAATCTGGGTGCTTTTTTTTTTGGTACCAAGGGTCAAACTCAGGATCTTGCACTTGTGAAGCAGGCGGCAGAACCACCAAGCTAAATCACCGGCCTGAATCTGGGTTTTAACAATAATGTCAGATCTAAATAATTACACAATTTCATAAGTTCTTACCATTTTTTTGTTATGTAACCATGATCAAGAACATTTCTGCATCATTTTCAATTATTTTTTCACCACACAAAATAAAACAAATTCAACTTTTATTTTAAAATAGAATTTATTGAATACTACAATGAAGTCAATACATTAAAAATTGTTTTCTTGTCAATATTGGCACATCATGAATAAAGTGCTGTAAATTAATGCTGCAAAATATTTTAAAGTTGAAATCATATTCCATAAAAAAATAAAGCCTAGTAGTGTTATAAAAGAATTTATACTAACTTACATATCAAAGTATCTAAAAAATCCCATGCTTAAAGCAATCATGTAAAAAAAGGTAAAAATCCAATCATGCATTTTTAAAAAGGTTCCCATTTGAGCAAAATACAACAGAAAGTAAAACAAAAATGGCAAAAACTAATTTATATTAACTTGTCCTACTGGGAAATGTCCCAAATTAACTGGATAAACTTTATATATATTTTTAAAAATCTATATTCCATAGGAGTAGAAAAGTTATTTATGATACTTTCAGGAACCACATGATGACAATAAATACTTTGCCTTCTTTTAGTTGCCTCTTACTTGCCAATAAGGTTGACCTTAAATTTTTGTTTTAAAAATAATTTGTTCTCTAATGAACATTTTCAAATACAAAGGCCATCTTAAAGAAACATTAAACAAGGCAATTTACATTTATAGTCTTTGCTATATAACGGCCTATATATTACTGTCAAATTTTTTAAAAACTCTAAACACAGTACTCTAACACAGTAGAGAAACATATTCCAAAGAGGTGAATAATTTGATTCAGATCCCTTGAATCCAGAATATTTTTCTTCTAGAAAACATAAAGTGATTTATATTCAGTATTCTATTAACCTTGCCCCCTTTAGAATTATCCTGAGGCAAATAGGGCACTAAAATTTTAAACTGTAGAACTGCTCATTTTGAATCATCTTGAATAAATTCAGCCTTTTTTCTTTCTTTTTTTTGTTTTTTTGATACTGGGGATCAAACTCAGGACCTTGTGCTTGCAAGGCAGGCACAGTACCACGGAGCTAAATCCCCGGCCCAGTCTTTTTTTTTTTAAAGGAAACTATAAAGCCTCTTCAAACTGGTATATCCCACTAGCTTGAGACACAATTCTTATGTTTCTGAAATTTCATTGGCTGAGATCAGGCTAACATTTTAGAGCTCAAGCTTAAATAAATCAGTTCAAGTAATTTTAGTTCAATATATAAAAGCTTTTTGTTTATCTCTAAAACAGAACTTGAGCAAGGAAAACTGGAAAGCTCAATTGTACTTATTACATACTATTCCACCAAAATCTCTATGGGGATGTAACTAAAATATATAAATGAAAATACCACATGGACCAAAAGTCTCTTCTTTTAAAAGAATAATAAGTTGCAGACTCAACTGACAAAGAGTCGATAATCAAAGAAAGTTTACAAGCTAGAAAAACCCCCAGTGTGTCAGGGCAGCAAGATCTCTCCTCATGAGCCTCACATTTATTTTTGCTGAACTAAACTGATGGAAAAACTACGTACATTTTAATTTGAGATATTTAGTGATTTCTATTTGATAAGTCACAAAATGTTCAGAAGGACTTCTTAGGAGATAACTTTTTTGCAGTATTAACAAATACAACGTATTTACTGTTTTTAAGACATGGTTAAGAAAAACTCAAGCTCTCTTCTTCTTCAAGTCATGGATGGTAGGTAAACGCGAAGAGTTAAATTTTCATTTTTGTTCATTTTGGCTCCCAATATAAAACATTTCTGTAAATTTTTTTTTTTTGGTACCGGAGATTGAACTCAGGACCTTGCGCTTATGGGGCAGGCAGTGTGTACTTTAATTTCTTTTTTTAAAAATTTCTTTAAATAACTATTTTCAACTAGGTACTAGGAGGATTATTTAAGTACAATATATTAAGGACTGACTCTAGGAATTTCATTCTGTGTTATGTTTTTCTTTTTAATCTGTAATATTCTTTATTTTTTCCCTTGGTGCTGGGGATCAAACCTAGGGCCTGGTGCATGCCAGACAAGCACTCTCTACCCATGAGCTGCACCCTCGGCCCATCAGTAAGAGTTTAACAGCAAACTAGACAAGGTTGACTTCCTAATTAATGCTTGGATAAAGTAGAAGTTGTACCAAGTGACTCAGATTTCTAGATACACTAGTTAATGTTTCCTTGGAGTAAAATCTACAATCTAGGACATGAACTTAATATATGAGTCCTTAATGAAACAAAATTATTTTGGGGAAATTGTCTTATTTCAATGTAGTTGAGACAAAACAAAAAACCCAGTAACTTTGCTATTCTTCATAAAAGGTGGTTGAGGCTTTTGAGTATCATAAAGCTTAGATGAGTCCAGGTAATTTTACTAAAAAAGCTGTATTTTGGCAAGCATAGTACTGGCATTATAAATGAAAATATACTTGGAGTTTTAAAATGGCACTTAATCTTTCCTCTCTCTATCAGAATCTGCCAAATAAATTAAGTTCTTTGGGAAAAAATCCAAACTTTATATAATGGAAGAAAATTAAGGTTAACTCCTACTTATCAGTAAGTCATCCGCCATTCACAAAAGGACCTATAACTGTATTAACAATTAAACAAAAGCATCTAATATTCAATTTAGTTTAAACATCAAAGCTCTGATCAATTTTAAAAAAGCATTATTTTTTGTTTTGCTTTTTTTTGTATATCCTTTTATTGGTACGTTTTAGGTGTATAATATAATGAGATTCATCACTGGAGATATGCACCTTTACTGTTTGGCTTTGTTTTGTTTTTGGTAGTAGAGATTAAACTCAGAGCTTCTCACTGAGCCACATGCCCAGCCTTTTTGAGGGTCTCACTAATGACTGATCTGGCTTGTATTTGAGTCTTCTGCCTCTGCCTCCCAGAGTGCTAGGATTACAGACATGCACCACCATGCTCAGCTTTTTTTTTAAATACTAGTGATTGAACTCAGGGCCTTTGGACTGAGCTATGTCCCCAGCTTTCCTCCCTTTATCTTTTCTTCTTTCTTTTCTTTCTTTCATTCTCTCTGTTGAGACAGTCTCACTAAGTTGTCTGGGCTGGGCTCAAACTTGCAATCCTTCTGCCTCAGCTTTCCAGAGAGCTCGGATCACAGGCATGTGCCACCACGCCTGGCTATTTTTTATCTTTTAGTAAGTTGAATTGGCCTTAAAATAAAATATCTGCACACATATTTTCTGCATCATTTGCACAGACATGCAAAATCTTGCTGCCTCTTCAATGGCCTGCCATTTGGAACTTTCTTAGAGAAAGTAAAAGATAAAGAAAAGACAACTTGATCTCTGATGAGGGGTCAGGTCGTGGTTAAGGCCACACTGGAGATTTTTGCAAAGAATGAGGAAAGAGTTTCCAAGTTGGAAGTTATCGGCATGATTAACTGGCCTAACGTACTTATTCTGCACATGAGAACACCGGCTACAACCTTCCACTGGTATTTCCCACTTTAGGAAACCATCTTCCTCACGGTTAGCTGTAGTGACCCACAGGGAAAGGGGTGGAGATTAGGGGAATTGTTAGGGAGGTGACTCTCAGACAATGAGCCATAAGCATTTATAATTTGACAAAATTTTTTTTTAAAGATCAAAGTTTAGCATCAATAGAATCAAATTTCAAAGATGTGAAATATCAAAGTGAAACTGAAAGTACAAAAGGAAAGCTGGGCTGGGCGAGGTGGGGCATGCCTGTAATCCCAGCACTTGAGAAGCTGAGACAGGAGGATTGCTTCGAGTTTGAGACCTGGTTGGGCTACACAGTGAGTTCAAAGCCAGCCTAAACTACATAGTGAGACCGTCTCAAAAAACCAAAAACAACTCATGTGACAGTGATACTACAATGCCAAACCACCACCCAATGGGGTATTCTTAAAATAGTCCCTGTTGCAATTATAATTATTGCTTATTAAAACAAAAAAAGAGAAATGAAAGCTATATCTTCAAGAAAATGATGGTTTACTATGAACCACATTTCAGTTCCCGTGTCCTCTAATGACTAGTTCTATACATTATGCTTCTCTATACCTGGAAAAATATTCGAATGTAGTACATCAGAAGTAATTCAGCTTCTCAAGTTTAAAAAATAGTTTGTAATTTTTACAAACTTATATTACAAAAATGTTTATATTTATTCCCAAATTATATATTTATAACCTCACCATGATGTAAGGGCTTTCCCTGTTGAACAGCTGCCTTCTTGCATGATCTTAGTTATTCCCTGGGAGGGGATAAAACATGCATAATTCTTTAGCAAAAAACTCTGTGCGGAGACTTGCTTTGACAGTTAATACTTCGACCTGTTATTAGCTCCGAAGGAAATATTTCAGTAAGGCAAGCACAGGGGTGGGCCAAGGAATTTAAAAAGTATATAGTGTATATAATGCATCTTGGAAATTACACAGACCATATGCTTTTGTTCATTGTGAAGGCACAACTTTAATATAATTAAAAGTAAATGCATTTTAATTCTTTCTGATATGATTGTCGATACCAGCTCGTAGAAATATATATTTGCAAACATGTCACCAAAAATGCTTTCAGAATGTCAATTCAAAAGTAGATTTAAAAAGTCAGACTCTATCGGTAAAAAATCAAGAACATGTTACTGCAGGTCTACACAGTACTATGGCTGGGCAATCTGTTCGTCAGCAGTCACTGAGTTTTCTTCATTTGTTGAATAGTTCATCATCTAGGAACAAATAAAATATGTCAGAAATATGCAAATTTTCAACTTGATCTTTTTTTGCAGTACCGGGAATCGAACTCAGGACCTTGCGCTTGAGAAGTAGGTGCAGTGCCACTGAGCTAAATCCCCGCCCTTCTACTTGATCTTGCCATTCACTAATTTAGCAAAACAATTCCAGATTTTACTGGAGACGCAGAATGTCACAATTACTCTGACACACAGACCAATAAGAGAAATCATTCAGTGTAATTTTGTTGTTGTCGTCTCCAATTCTGAAACCTATAGCAGCAGGATTCGACTCTGCAGCTGAGGCCTGTTTCGCTCTGGGTGGGCGGGAAGTTTCCATTTTGTGGGCCGCAGGGAACAGTGTCGCAAACTGGAGGTGACGACCTACAGCGATGCTAGAAGGGCCCTGCCGCTCCTTTTGGAACCCGGCTCTGCTCCCTCGTCCCATCTCCCAGGCACAGGGCCGGAGCCTCGAGGCGCAAAGACACTGGGGCCCAGGCCAAAGCGGAAGGGTCTCGGGAAGGCAGAGGCAGGCAGAGGCCAGCGGGCCGCAGGATGGGTCAGGAAGGCGGGGGAGGCAGGTTGGGGGAGGCAGGGCAGCCCAGGCGAAGGCTGTGGCCTGAGGAGGAAGGCCCTGGGCCAGGCCCGGACAACGGGAGCCTTGGGGGCCGCCCGGGGCAGAGCAGGGCAGGGCGGCCCCTGTCCTAGCTAAGCAAGCGAGCTTGAGAACCTTTCTGTCTCTCCCTGAGCCTGGTCCATCCTCACCAAAGCTTTGTTCGTCTCCGTTTCCAGAATGCCTCTTTTCTACTCCTCCCTTCTCCAAACAAAACCTGCAGCAATTAGGTCCTCGAAAGAAGTTAGGGTTGCTTCTCCCTTGTATTTCCTTTACTTTGAATTTTAAACATTCCCCCTGCCAGGTGGGTATGTATGCCTCTCTCCACGGTTGTGTCTTTTTTTTTTTTTTTTTTAGTTTTTTGAGACCACCACGTCCGGCCTCTCTCAATGTTTAAACCCATGGTGCTTTTAACTGATGTTATACATCATTTTCATTTAATTCTTCATGAGATACAGCTGTAATGCTCCATCTTATACCCAGCGACTGCTAGACATTTGGGGGGTGTGTGTGCATGTGTGTGTGTGTGTAAGCTTCCCAATTGTGTTTTGCAGCTCTCATAATATTATCATGATTGCCATATGCTATTTCATAAGTGAGGTACTTTTAAAACATTAAAGTAGCCGGACATGGGGCTGGGGATTCAGCTCAGTGGTTCCGGCTGCCTGCCTCGAGGCAAGGTCCTGAGTTTGATCCCAGGTACCAAAAACAACAACAACAACAACAACAAACTAGCAGGACACGGTGGTGCACGCCTATAGTCCCAGCACCCAGGAGGCTGAGGCAGGATTGCCAGAAGTTCAAGGCCAGCCTGGACTACATAAAGACACCCTGTCTCAAAAAATATAAAATAAAATAAAAAACCATGAAACATTAAACTACAGTCATTTTTGTAGGTACCAAATTTGTTGCTATTATTTTGGAGTAATCAAACATAAAACAAGCTATATAAAATAAAGTGAGTGACCAGGTGAGGCGGTACACACCTGCAATCCCAGCACTCTAGGAGGCTGAGGCAGGAAGATTACAAGTTCAAAGCCATCCTGGGCAAATTTTTTTTTTTTTCATCCTGGGCAAATTTAGCAAGACCCTGACTCAAAAATAAAAAATGAAAAAGGGGCTGGGATGTAGAACACCTGGGGTTCAATCTCCAGTACCAAAAAAGAAAAAAGAAAAACTTCTGGTACAGGTTGAGCTTCCTTAATCCAAAAATCCCAAATCCAAAATATTCTCAAACTCTAAGCTTTTTGAGTGACAACATCACACTACAAGTAGAAAAACCTGCATCTGACCTCTGACTGTGCAGGGAGGGTTACAGTCAAAACGCTCGTGCACAGAAAATACTGTAGAAACTCACCAGAAGTGGAACATGTTAGGCAGTCATTATGAAACCCTAATAAACTTCATATTGAGGCGGGGTCCCACGCCAGGACACTTCAGTGTGCAGAGCCAGATGTCCCCAACCCAGAGCAGGAAACACTGAATCCGAAGCACCGGGTCGCGAGCATGGTGGGCAAAGTGCCTGGGCCTCCTCCCCCTTCCCACTGGGGCCTCCAGGGCCCTGACCATCTTTTTACCCGATCTTTAGTGGCCAAACTGTTCCTCGTTTCTTGCTGTAAGATGGAGACTTCGTAGAAATACTTCGGCGTTTGACTAGGAGTCTTTGAGCCTTTTCTATAAATTTCTCTGATCAAAAGCAGCAACGTTTGTATAGAATTCATTAAAACACTGCACATTTGGAAATCTTAACTGTAAACTCTTTTCTCCAGCCCACTGTTAGTTGCAATGTATTTCCCTAACCTTTTATTCTGGAGGGTTTCAAGAGCCACAGCACTCAGTTCCATTGATTTGATTTTCTAGTAAGCTTTAGTTTAATTAGTGTGCAATAAATAAATAAGGATATTTTTTCTCTTGAGAGAAACATCAAGCAGAGTCATAATTATTTTGACACACAGACTAATCATTTGATGTGATTTTTTGTTTTGAAAATTCAATTTCATTTTATGAACAAGGAGACAGAATCCTCAGAGATGAAGTAACTTGCCAGAATAGATGGTAAACACTATAATAGCCAGGCATGGTGGTGAATGCCTGTAATCCCAGCACTTGGGAAGCAGAGGTAGGAGGATCGCCTTGAGTTCGAGGTTAGCCTGGGCTATGTAATGAGTTCAGGGCAAGCCTGAACTAAAGCAAGACTATGTCTCAAAAAACAGAACAAACAAAAACAAAGAAAGAAAGAAACAAAATCCCCCCCCCCAAAGCCCCACTAGAATCTACTTTCCTCACAACAGCAAACTGAACTAATTCTGACTTTAAAGGTCAGACTCAAGCAGTAAGAGTTTTTTCTTCTCCACATGAACAGGGCAATAATTTTGTGAAGGAATTACATTATATAGCTTCCAAAAGGGCTAGTTTTCTGGAAAAATGCACTCTCTCCTGACAGTAATTTTTAATGCTCTGTTACTAAATTGCCTAAAATTTTAGTTCTTCATTATTTTAAAATTTGGTACACAATGAAAAAATAGCTGAGTCTAAACAATTTTTTTTCTGGGGCTTGTGATGACTTAGGATTTTTTCCTTTTACAAATAAGTTAAAGGAACCAGATTTAACAGAAATTCTAAGTTGTAATATTTAAACTAGGAAGGGCTGGGGATTTAGCTCCGGTGACGCTGCCTGCCTCGCAAGCACAAGGTTCTGAGTTCGATCGCCCCCACCAAAAAAAACCTCCAAGGTAGTATATTTAAACTAGGAAAATAAAAACCTAGCTAATGAATTGAAAAATAACTAAATCAACAAACCAAAACAAAAACTCTCAGCTTCCACAAATAGTAACAAATATATTTTGGCAAGTTTTTTTGAGACAGGGTCTCACCACGTAGCCCAGGCTGCCCTTAAGTTCACAGCAATCCTCTTGCCTCGGCCTCCCGAGTGCTGGGATGATAGGCAAGGTGGGCAGTTTATAATCCCACTGATGGTGTTTTCAGAGCTCTGAAGCAGATGTCCCTAGCACCTGCTGCCTGTCACATCAGGCATGCCCGTCTCACTGGTCTGTTTCGGGTCTGTGTCCGGTGGCAGCAACTCTGCCTTTGTAGGCAGCTGCTAGGAAGTGAATCATCATTTTTTTCCCCGATCCTAATTTTTTTAAATTTAAATTTAATTTTAGCCCTTTCGCGATCCTAATTTTTAAGGGTGAGAGTTGGACAGTCCCTGAGGGAAGATGAACGTGCTCCTTGGTTGAATCTCTTCTTTATCTAAGTGCCTTTCTCTTAATAAACACCATGGAGACAGCAAGCAAGAAAGGTGCTAGAATCAACCACGGACACAAATGAGCTATGGAGAGTTTCAGGGAAATGCAGCATTAATGAATTAAAGTATAGAACAACCCTAAATATTCACTATTTCCAGTGTGAGTTGTCACAAAGAGAGAGGAACTGCAAACTATTCAGAGTAGTTGTCCCCACCCCCATCTGTGGTACTAGGGACCAAACCCAGGGAGCACTGAGCTACCCTGCCCTACCCCAGGCCTTGTGAGTTTTGGAGACAGGATCTCACTAAGTTGTGTAGGCTGGCCTCCAACTTGAGATTTTCCTGCCTCAGCCTCCTAAGCATCTGGGATTAAGGTATGCACCATTTGCCCAGCTGGTCAGTCCTTCTTGAGGATGGGAGAGGCATGGGGTGGTCAGAAAACAGTCTTCCACTTTTACTTTCAACATTTTTGTGTTTCTTGTTTAAAAAATGCAAATATGCATTACTCTATAACTAAAAACGCACAAGCAGAAAAATTATAGAAGTGAAAACAGGGTTGGGGTCCACATAAAGGTTTTAGAACATTAACTGCCAATAATATTAACCTGTACATCACCAAAATAGAACAAAGAAGAGCAGAAGTACTGGAGCAAACAACTGTTCACATTAGTTTTGCCCACAGTTTCAGTCATTTTCTGGATAATCTTAGAGAGGAATTTCTGGGTCGGTCAAACTAAACGGGAAAGGACGCTACATGCCCATGAGAGACTATCACACGGCCATCGAAATGATTTTTACAAGGAATGTGAAATGGAAATGCACTGAAAAAGCAATCTAGGAACTACTAAGACATCATCTACGCACCATCTGGAGAGGCCTAAGGGAACTGCCGTCAACCTTAGCTATCTCCAGGTGGCAGGATTATGGGTGGATTTGATTTTCTTGTATTTTTTTTTTACATTTTCCAAATTTTCTATGGTAAGTACCTATTTTTATAACAAAATACTTAAGAGCTGCACTGAAGGGAAAGGACTTTCTCACAAGTAAAAAAAAATGGTGATGAAAATAACAGGAAACATACAGAATTCTGACAGTCCCAGACTTAAATTCTAATTAAGCCAAGCTTTAGTCCCCATGACTTATCCTCTGTCCTGACCTCCCTCGGAGCCTGACAGTGCCCACCTGGTGGACACCCCTGAAGGCCAGCCTGTCCCGTGCCTTCGCCCGAACCCCACCTGCAGCCAGGCTAACTCTGTCCCGCAGACCCATGCACTCAACTTGGGGTGGGGATGGGGAATATGTGAGTGTTTATGTTTTTAAAAATTATGACAGTAAAATAACTGCCATTACTTTCCCTCAAAACCCTCCCCTTCATTGTGAACACGCTCATTCCACGGTTCTTGCCTCTGTTGAGAGCAGCTCTGGAGTGCTCTTTCCCAAGTCTCTTTAGTGGGACTTGTGGCTGCCTCGATGTCCTGAACTGATAAAACGTTCCCCTCTCATGGTCCTTGTGACTGTGGGGCAGAGCGAGACTTGCATGATGCCAGAACTAGTGAATCAGGTGGACGAGGATGCAGTGTCCTGTTTATGAGGCGCCTTTCTGTTGGATGACGCTCAGCAGCAGCAGTCACTGTATTTTTGATCACACCTCATAAAGACACTCAGGAAAGAGGACTCCAGAGCGGCTTCAGAAAGTGGCCAGCACCATGGGATAAGTGTGTTCAAAGTCAGGGGGAGGATTTTTGAAAGGGATTAATAGTAATGTATTTTGTACTGTAAAAAAATATTTTTTTGGTTTTTTGAGACAGGGTCTTGGTCTATAATTCAGGCAGGCCTTGAACTCACTAGTTAGTTCGGACTGGCCTTGAACTCCAGCAATCCTACTGCCTCAGCCTCCAAGTCCTGAGATAATAGGTGTGTACCACCACATCTGGCTTGTAACAATTTTTTAAAGATTCACCATGCATTTTGACCACTCTTCATATTATTTGTCTCTTCCTGTGTTCTAACGGTACTTTGCAATGTCAAATACTGAATTCATCATCTTCCTCCCTAAACCTGCTGCTCTCCTTGCTGTGGCCTTGAACTCCCCCCTCCACATGGAGAGCCTCCCCCTCAGCTGTCTCTTCATTTCTTGGCCTTGTCTCCTTCAGGTTAATGTGGCCTGCGAGACTCTAGCAAGACTTTTCTGCTCGCTTCCTCTCTGGCTCTTCCCTCCTGACCCTGCTGGGCAGGACAAGCCCGGGGCTCAGCCCTCATGGGGCCAGCATTCATTTAACATTGGTCAGAGCTCTCCTGAGCACTGCGGCCCTGACCCGGACCCACAAACACCCACCTCCCTTCTTCGGCTCCAGGGCGCCACCCCTATGGATGCCTCGGTCACATCGGAGAGACGACACCCGGGTTTCCCTGGTCAACCAGAGCACTCCAAGACCTTGGGAATAGGCCTGTGTTGTGTGTCACTTGCTCATCCTCTATCACCACAATCTAAAATGCTACTTAGTTCACAGATCTGGTCGATAAATATTTGTTAAATGGAGAAATATAAAATATAAAACTAATAAACTGACGATGATCCTTGCCAGTGTGGTGGTACATGTCTGTGAGCCCAGCACCTGGGAGGTGGAGGCAGGAGGATTGGCATGAGTTCAAGGCCAGCCTGAACTACTTAGCGAGACCCTGTCTCTAAAAAAAGGTAATGAGTCCTTTTTGGGATGTGATATCCAAAGGTTAGTAGTAGAGTGTATGCAGTAAGATACACTTTTATTTTTTAAAAATCTATAAAAATAGAAAATCTGTGCTTGCCTGCCGTGTGTGAGTCCCTGAGTTTGATCCCCAGCACCAGAAAAACAAAAAACAAGAACAACAAAATCTGCATGCATGTCATCTTCATGGAAACGTTAAAAGCTACCTTACTAGTTTAGCCAAGGACCTGTGGCCATAAACTAGCTCTCTGTACATGAATATGCAGTAGGCAAGGCAGGTATTATTATTTTATACAAATCTCCAAGAAATGGCACGAATTACCTGAAAGGATTCTAAACTAGTGCCTTTCCCAGTGACATAGCCTGTAAGATGACGTGCTGGCCACCTGTCATTAACTGACACCACGACAGACGCTGCACAGAACCCAAAGTGCACTCGAACTCGGGACTGTTCTTCCAGTAATGGCCCAACCAGCTCCCCATGTGGGCCCCAGGTGCCCGGGTGGCAGGAGGGCCCACTGTCCCAGAGCTGCCTTCACAGAGAGGCCAACGCCATGGCCTAGGCCTCAGCAGGCGGGGCTTTCCGAGCCCTCCTTAGCTTCAGCGCAAAAAGACTAGGGGTGCGCGCGCGTGTGCATGCGTGTGTGTTTGTGTGTGTGTGTGTGTGTATGTGTGTGTGCTGGAATACAAAGAACATTTAGGGAAAGAAGAAAGGGGTTTAACTTCTGGGAAGAAAGAGCTCAAACAAGACTCTGGCCCCAAGACTTTCTTTGTTTCAGGGATTTTAAAGAAAGGACCCCTTGTTCCAAGTCGATCTGAAATGGGTGCCCCAGTGAGGCGCACTTGGACGCTGGAGAGAATACATAGAACCTTTATCTGCAAAACCTTAGGACTCACTGTACATAGCTAAGGTCAGGCTCAAACTTCAGTCCTAATTTTAAGCATAGTCCCATCTTTCATCAAGTTTATTTTAATGAGGATTCTGACAGTGCACGTCGCGATGCTGTCTTGTGTCCCTGGCGGATCTGAGGTGAGTTTTCGTACCTGACAGCTCTGATACATACAGGCTCCTCAGGGAGCTCGTGTGTGCACGTACCTGATAGCTGCTGCCGTTCCAGAACTTTTTCATTTCCTTCCGTCTCCAGGCAACAATTGAGGCAGTAATGAGCGTGCAAGGTACTAAGTAGAGGAGTGCAGGCTGGCCCTTCCTCATCAGCACCAGAACAATGAAGGTAAGGATCATGCCAACAGCGTAGGCTGCAAGAATACCAGGTACCAGTCACTTCTCCCTGCTTCAACTTTCAAATATTTCTGAAGACATTTTTACAACATGACTTCTTATCATAATTTCATTGTTTTCCCAGACAAATATCTTAAGAAAAATATTTCACAGAGCTTCTGACAAGTTTGGAAACTGCAAGTATCCATTATCTGTCACTAAAGGTGTTCCACACTTTAGATAACTAAATCTGTCCCTGTAAGTACTAAGGGCTTCTCTGAAGAACCTTCTCCATGTTGATTATACATGCCCTCGGCTTCTTCATGAAGCACATACCAAATATCATTTGACCTTTTCCCAAGGACTCAGGGTCTCAGACTGCTGGAGCGGGGCTGGAAGGATCGTTAAAGCAACGCGTCTAACTGCTCATTTTAAAGTGGAGGAAGGGGAGGGTTCGGGAGGGTGATCAAGTTGCCCAAAGCACTGCTCCAACCTGCCTTTGCACTGGAGCCCTCACTCCACCACACTCCATTAGGATCCCACCTTTAGATGAGGCCACAGTTAATGGGCTCACACTGCCTTTCTTGTTCCTTCTGTCATCTTCTCCCTTGCTTAGCTGTCAGAGTCATTTCTAGGAACATTCTTCTCCATTCCTAACACACACCTTTCAGTGACTAGATTTAACTCCACAGGGAGCTTGAAAGCCTTGCTAGGATAGTAACTAATGGCTCTAAGCAGCAAGAGCTTGGGTGTGTGGACTCTGAGAGATCTGTTCGGTATGTGCAGGAGTATGGAGGTGGTTTTGGGCTTACTTCCTGTAATTAACTCTTTTCTCAATAACAGAAATAGAGTATAAGTGACCACTTCTGCTGTCCAGTTGAGACATAATTGTGCTATAAATTAATTTATATAACATACAACATAACTATCCATATGCTATTTTTAAAAAATCTAGTAATACACAATTTACTGGCTATTATGTGCTAGTATTTTAATAAACATTATCTATAGAACTTAATTTTTTTCACATCTAATTTCCTTTTCAAGCCTCTAAAACCTTGTAATATAAATTCTGAGGTATAATTGTCTCTTTGATGGAAAAAAGTATGGCAAATAAGCAGAATTCAGGACTTGTTATTTTTAGACTTCTGTCTTTTCCTCCAGTCAAAACAACATTAAAAAAAAGTAAGAAGAAATAAAACTTTACCAATTGTGGAAGAAATATAGTATATAGAAGAAGAACCAGTTTGAACATCAAATCTTCTACAGTATGCAATTAACAGGCCTAGAAAAACAAAAATATCCTCTACATTATTGTCTTAAAAAACAATAACAGCAATACAAGTCCAACTACGGACAACACTGTGTTACACTTACTATGTGTATTTAACTTACCTTTCTGCAGTAGGATATCAGTAAAGTACCTCAAACTGTACAAAGTGCTATATTCTGATTTTACAAATTTAAGATTATATTTTAAACATCTTCCTCAAGTCATTAAAGTGTTTAAAAACATGATTTTTATTAACTGCTCAATATTTCGTGTCATAGAGAAAATGTTTCAGCGTTTGTTTCGAAAATGTACTGACCAGACAAACAGGATTGTAGAAAACTAAAAAGCTTCTTTATAGCAAAGGAAACAGCAAAATGAAGAGATGACCTATGCGGTGGGAATATATGCAGACTGCACATGGGACAAACAGTTAATGTCCAAAATATGTAGGAACTTAATTCAATAGTAGGAAAACAATAACCCAGTGTAAGAGAAAGGGCAAATGATTTGAACAGACGTTCTTCAAAAGAAGACATACACACGGCCAACAGGTACATAATGTTCAAAATGTTCAAAATCAGAGGTCACAGAGAAATACAAATTAAAACCACATAAGATGTTACCTCACAATGAGAGAACGGGTATTAGCACAAAGATGAGCGGCCTGGAGTGAACTCAGGGGTGCTTGCCCAGCATGTGTGAAGCCCTGCGTTCCATTCCTGGTATTGGTACTGCCCCCCAAAGATGAATGCTAAGTGTTGGAGGAGATGTGGAGAAGAGGAACCCCTGCACACTGTTTATAGAAATGTAAACTCGTACAGCCACTAGAAAAACAGTATGGAGGGGCCTCAAAAAACTGAAAAAAGAACTGTCATATGATCCAGCAATCCCACTTCCAGGTGTACAGGTATACATCCAAAGGGAACAGAATCAGGATGTGGAAGAGACACCCACATTCCAATGCAGTATTAGTCACCACAGCCAAGAGAGGGAATCGTCCTAAATGGATAAAGGGAATAGAGTGCATATACAAAATACAGTATTATCCATCCTTTAAAAAAGAATGACGTTCTCTCATTTGTAACAACCTGGATAAGCCTAGAGGTCATTACATTAAAAGAAATAAGGTAGCCACAGAAAAACAAATCCTGTGTGATCTCAGTTATAAGTGGAATCTAAAATAGTTGAACTCATAGAAGCAGAGAGTAAAATGGTGGTTAACAATGGCTGGGTAGGGGAAGGGGTTGGGAAGGTGTTGCTCAAAGGTGTAGTTTCATTTAGATGGGAGGAATAAGTTCAAGAAATCTACTACAACGCAGTGATGATAACAGCAATGTATGCTTGTGTGTGTGTGTGTGTGTGTGTGTGTGTGTGTGTGTTTACGGTATTGGAGATTGAATCCAGGGCCTTCCCACAGAGCTATATCCCCATCCCTTTCTATATTTTGAGACAGTATCTTGCTAAGTCACTATGTTGCCCAAGCTGGTCTCGATTTGCAATCTTCCTGCCTCAGCCTCTCAGAATGCTGGGATTACAGGTGTGCACCACCATGTTTGTTCTGTTCTTTTTTTTTTTTTTTTTTGGTACCAGGGATCGAACTCGGTAGTTCTGTTCTTAAAAATTGCCAGAAGCACTGTTCTCATCACAAAAAATAAGTATGTGAGTTAATGCATATGTTAATTAGCTTGATTTAGTCATTCTACAATGTATACATATCTCAAAACAAGTTACACACAATATATACAACTTTTATCAATTTAAATAAATACATGTATGTATATATATATTTAAAAATATATTGAAAGGCATCAACAAAAGCAATTTCAAATTGTGATCCAAAAAGTCCTCCTAGCAGCAGAAAGTGATTTGGAGTTTTAATATAGAGTTCAAAAAACAATGAAAAACTAGCCCTCATTTGTAAACATGCAAGTACTGTATGCAGAAACAAGTCTTAATACCTATGTCTTATAAGAAATTTGTTGTTCCTCTCTGAAGAAATCTCAGATTGTATTAAAAATTTTATATTAGTAAGAATGACATTTAACCATTTAAAAATAAAATAATTTGACTATTAGTTGTTTGAATTAACTAGTTTTGGTCTCTATTATTTTTACCCCATTTGGTGTGTAATCACATTTCCACGTATTAAAAAAAACAGTACACCCCCAAATTAGGATGTAGCTCTTAACAGTAAGTCATGTATTGTCAACTCTGCCCTTTGGGGACATATTTCTGTTTGGGACCTTTAACATTTCTTTTAAAGATGGAAAGCTATGTATGATTTTGAATGTCCTTGTCCCAAGGGCTGTATAGATCTTATGCAGCACTCAGTGTGGAAATGGTAAGACCAGGAATGAGGTAGAGATGCTCAAGGAACGGCAGCTGACTTGGAGTGTGACCCCTCCCTGGTCACTTACAGGAATGGAGACTCAATAACCACGAGTTGAGCACTGGTCTTTGCCAGGCTGACTCCCATGGCAACACAGCCGGCTTCCCCTTCAGCTCCCTTCACTCTAAATGGAAGGGTCTTAGCAGAGAAGCCGCACTCTTCGCCCTTGCCCTTCTTGCAGAATCCGGCGAGGTTCAGGGGCCTTCGCCATAGCTGGGGAGCAGCTACCTGCACAGGAAGCTGGACAATGCTATTACTCACTTGCCTGGGATTCTGCTCCACAGGGAGCCCGTGGGGAACATAAGGCATTGCAATCGTCATCAGGATCAGCGATCCATTTCCCTATAATTCCCTGTTTGGATTACAAAGCCACACAGCACTGGTGTTCTAGTTCTTCCACTTGAATATAACCTTGCCTAGTATCCCAGGACCACTTCCTAAAACACAACTATTATTATAAAATAGAAGTAATAGAGGCTTATGTTTGGCAGTGATTTTTTTCAATTTTTAAAAAAGCTCACAAAATAACTTTACTGGGAAAGAAGGTTAAGCTGATCCTAGTTGCTTTCTTTCAGATACTTTTTAAGCCATGGATATTTTACTCTGCTGTACCATTTGGGGATTATCTGCTTTCTCTCAAAATGCTTGCTTTCTTCCTCTGTCACTGAGTCTGGCTCTTGCAACAGCCAGGAATGCTCAACATGGAGCAAGTAACTTTTGACAGAACCGTGCACATGAGGACTTAAAGCCATCAGGACTGTATATCTTCACTGAAACTGTGGCAGTCACTTACCTGGTACGATAATGTCTCCAAAGCCCAATATGGAGACAGGCTGGAGGCACACACTCATTACTGAGAAATAGATCTGCTTTGGCACCCTGATGACTACTGGTAACTGTGAGGGGGAAAAAGAAGACAGAAGGAAAGAGAAGGAAAGAAAGAAAGGCCACCAATAAACCTTTTCCCAATCTTTGTTTTAGAAAGGGAAGGACTAACATTAGAATACTTGTTTTTAACACTTTTTAAACTGACATTAAAAGAAAACAACTTGAAATCAGAGGATGTAATTCAGGTACATATATCTATACACATACACACACAGATATGTATTATACACATATGTTTTGCATGTATAGAAAGCTTGAAAGAAACAGATATGTTGTTTGGGAAAAAGAAACCCAACCCATGAAGGATTGACAACGTAAGTCCACTATCCCCATACCTAACCTTTTCCTTTCCTTTCTTTCTCAGTTTTACTGAGAATAGGACTCAGGCCTTGAAAGAGATTTTTTTGGCAACCTGGCTCTTTCCCCACAGAAGAGTCTTGTCTCAGAGGGCAAGCTTAAATCCAGTGAACACATCTGAAACACATTCTTACTTTCTCATGGGGAGCTGAGGGCTGAGCAGTGGCTTCCACAAAGTTTCCATCATTCTAGGATGAAACCCAAGTCAATAGGTGTTTAATAATTTAGGGTAACTAAGAAAAGGGCTATATTTTGTGAGAAATAAGTTTTATAATACCTTAACATGCACTACAATAATACAGGAAGGCAATACAATTGGCAGGATGCACAGACACTGGGCAGCCACTGCCGTTCAGGTTCATTCCTACCTTTTCAGTATTCCCGAATGGCCCAGCTGCAAGTTCAACCATGATACTCTCCCCATTCTGAAAATGAAAAAGAAGATGAAGGAAACTGTCCAATCATGTCGCGAGAACAACCTGTCACTATTCAAGAAGGAGCCAAGACCCTTGGCACATGGCTACTGTAAACTGAAGGAAAGTGGGCTGTGGGCGGATGGCTCTTCTCCTAAAGCAGTCTCTGTAGAGGAAGAACTGAAGTTATCTCAAAACGAAATTTATCGAACACACCATTTGATATTAGAACTCAATAATTACCCCAAACTGATAAGCCATTCATAGATTATTCAACAGCGTCTTTAAACTCTAGATTGTACTTTTAAAATCTGTAGTGGGTTATAACTTTTTTTTTGTTTTGCTTTTGGTACCGAGGATCGAACTCGGGTCCTTGTGCTTACGCGGCAGGCGCCAGAACCATGGGGCTAAATCCCTGGCCCAGTGGGTTATAACTTTTAAGCTTTTTTTGTTTTGTATAGTCTAGATTGGCAGCAATCCTCAGCCTCCCTAATACTGGGATTACAGGCATGCGCCACCATGCCCGGCCTAGCTACTTTTAATTATTTATCATGTAACATACTACAGTTCTTAGTCATTTTCAGCAACATCGGAGAAGAAAGGCATACTAAAATCTTTTAAAATTTAGCTTTGTAACAAATATAGGTCACTTTATTTGACTAATGTACACTTGATCTTCTGGCTCCTCACCACAATAATAAAACAGTGAAGCCAAGTGTGAGAAGACCCAACCCTAGTGAACCGAGAAAGCTCTCCCACCGCACTCCTGTCTGACTTCACCCTGCCTGCTTTCCATGTGCCAATGAAAACATTTACCTTAGCTGAATTTCCCTCTCCCTGTCTGATGAAAAGACCTTGCATGTGAGCTGTGTGAGGAACTCAGTAAAAAGTCCCTCTGATAACCCTGTCTGCTGGAGACACATTCCAAGGTGGCAGGCTAAGAAGCACCCATTTTGTATTTCACAGCATGATACAGACATCAGCAAAGCAGACAGAGGGAAGGTACACAAACACTAAGTTTAGGAAAATGTGACTGATGAACTATCATGCTTTCTGTGTGGGTGGGGTACAGCAGGATCACTTGAATGTTTTTAGAAGGACTTCACTGATATCTGAGCCCAGGAGAAAGATAAAATCCCTAGCTACAGAAATCTCATGTCCAGCTTGGGTTACGAGAAGGGTTAAGTCACAGAGGTCTTGGGAGATAAGCCAATACTAGATCGGGTTCTTGAGAGAAGACTCCCAGGCTGTCATCGAGTGTCCCTGTGAAGAGTTCACTCGGCTGGTTCCGCGGCTGTTATTAGAAACATGGAACTGAAGATGTCACTGGCACCTCCCACATGTTCACAGGCATCTGAACAGCTACTGCTGTTCGACTCGAACTGAGTGCAGCGGTGGCAGGAAAAGCAATACAACGCATGGGCTCTTAGTGTTGTGCCCCGCGGCCACTTGCTATGCCCTCCCTCAAGCCCCAGCTGGGACACTAACAGGCGTCCCTAGCCAGCAGGTGATCCTTCAGATTTACAGTCACAACCACACAAATCAGCAATTAAACACCCAGTTTTCACTTTCAATTACCTAAGGCGTCCTAAAAACAAACAAACCGAGACTGCATTCCAGAGAGTTCAGCTTTTTCTATTGAATCAGATTGCTAGAAATAAGTCCTAATCAGTAGGAACTAAGATGAAAAAAAGATGAAAATTTTCCTAGCCACAGAAGAAAGAAAGCTAAAACAAACCTTATTATTATTCCCTACCTTTACAATCCTGAATCATTTTATGTGTAGGGAATAGAAATCGTTTGCTGACACATAAGTTGGGCATTCATAAAGCGAGGAAGGGGTTAAATGGAACAATTATTTTGAAAAGTTTAGCTATAGCCTGTGGGCACTTGCTGCACAGCACATGGCCCCAGGCTGGGGACCACAGAACACTCCTTTGCACTGTGAAGCACTGATGGAGATTCCTGTAATGTTTTTACGAACAAGTAAATTGACACAAACCAGGACAGCTATGACAGACTGAAAATGTGTTTTAATAAATGACCAATATTAGTCCTCACCCACAATGCTAGTTCTATGCTTTCTTTAGGTCGCTACTGCCCAAAGAGGGCAATCTTCATCATCAAGGCAGGGACGGTGCTAGGAAAACAGTGTAGACAAGGGTGGTTGGGATGGTGAGCTTTGTTTCTTACCTAGTGGCCATGTTAGCTCCCCAACAGTTTGTTCTAAGCCTCACAGCAATTACCAAAAGTCCAGGGTTTTTTAGGGGGGAGGGGACGCACTGGGGAGTGAACTCAGGACCATCACATTGAGCTACATCCTAAGCCTTTTATTTTTTATTTTTTATTTTGAAATAGGGTCTAAGTTGCTAAGGTCCCAGGGCTAGGTTCAACTTGCAATCCTCATGCTTCAGCCTGCCGAGTGCTGAGATTACAGACATGTGGCACCATGCCCAGCTTAAGTGCAGACTTATGTAGTAATTTCACAGATGGTAGGGTCTAAAGAATGGATAAAGGACCCATATGTGTGGGGCTGTAGCTCAGTGATAGAGCACTTGCCTGGCATATATACGGCCCTAGGTTCAATCCCCAGCACTGGAGGAAAGTGGGAGAACTTAAGAGGGAAAAGGGTCAAGGCAGGCCAGCTGGACAAACAATAGAGGACACCGCTCACTCATGGCTCTCCTCATTTCACTGAGGAGCCAGGGAGAGCTGGGACTGCATGAGCTAGGAGCTGCCAGCCAAGGAAGCAGCCTGGCTACGGGGAGGAACAAATGGCCATGGGTCCAGTCTCTCCTGACACCAGCCCTGCCTGGCCCTGCACACAGCCTGACATATGGGGCCTTCTGTCCAGAAAGCTCTGGGTGGCTTCTGTTGCTTGCAACCAGAAGGTTTCTACTGACGTGGGTGATGGGTGGAAGGCCAGCTTTGCGTCCTCTCACAGTGGTCAGGAACAGGACGTAGGAAGGGCCAGGAACTTGCCCCGTTGGTGAGGGTAGGAGCTACACTCTGGGCCTTCAAACTTCCAGCAGGCCGCTCTTCCCTGGTCTCAGTCTAGGAGCTTGGAAGTCAAAGTAGCAACAAGTTTCTTTCTGTCTCTTGTTCTTTCTTACTTTTTGTTATCTATATTGTCTACAGTAGACATTTATTATTTTATAGTAAGAAAAATTGCTTTTAAAAGGGTAGAAAAGATAAACATTCTCATTTTTACATCATTTAATAGACATTTCTTATCTAACATAATGGGTTTAAGGCTGGAAAATACCTTCTATTGAGAGGCCAATTTCAATGACAATTCTCTTCAAAGAATTTAGAACTCAGTGGCAAACATCTGTGAAATCTATAATCTAGGAGCAGGTTGAAGATGCTCATTTTTTAGCATGTTTTCTCGTGGTGTTAGAAAATGCAGTCATACCTTTGTGATGAATGGTGTTATGAAAACAAAAAACACATCATAGAGGAGGAGAAGGCCTAGAAGTACCACACATGCCTGTGGAAGAAACAAATTTAAAGGTCAAATTTCCCATGTCTAAATTCAAAGATTAAATATTTTATAAGTGCAAATAAACATACATTTGAATACTATTTTAAAAGGCTTTTGGGGCTGGGGATTTAGCTCAGTGGTTCTGCTGCCTGCCTTGCAAGCACAAGGTCCTGAGTTCGATTCCCCAGTACCAAAAAAACCCCCCAAAACCAAAAACACTATATAAAAGGCTTTTTTTGGGCTACTACTATATGCAGTTTTGTTCTATAAACCACATTATACAAAACACTATTAGTTTTGTCCCATTTCTTTAAAAAAAAAAATCACTGAATCGAAGAAATGTTCTTCCCTGATATTTAGCCTCAAAAGGTTTTTATGAACTGGGCATATTAAATGACTAAGAATATTTTAGTCAGCAAATTGGTGGTTGCTTTTGCCTGGGGGTGAAGACAGACTGCAAAAAGGCCCACAAGAGCTTTTTAAGACATGGGAAATGTTCTGCAACTTCAGCGGGATTTATAAAGTTCTACATTTGTAAAATTGCAACAAGCAATATATTTAAAATGGGTGCATTCTATTACATGCAAATTATACCTTAATAAAGCTGTTTTGAAAAGAAAAGAAGTTATTTTAGCTAGTAAAGCAGTGTACTTTACCTTGAAGTTGGGTAACTTCAGTGTTTTAATTAAATTCAGACAGAAAGCAATCCCCAAGATATCCTGTAAAATCCAAGCCCACCTAAAATCAAGAGAACAAGATAACAAAGAAGTAGATCTCTCAAGTAATGCCATTCAATTGCTACAATTTGACTGCTTAATTACAAGAGGCAAGTATGATAACAACAAAAACTCCTCATATTCTCCCCATTTAATAACTACCATCCTAGTAAAATGATGAATACTACAATACTAAGAAAAGTTGAAAGGCTACTGCAGAAGACTATACATAAGATATAAGGGCATATTTGTCTTTAATCTTTGAACCCACACACGTGTCTCTTTCTAGAAAAGTAGCTGTTAACAGAGGGCACTGGTGTTCAGGTGCACCCAGACACCTGGAGCGTGAAGTGACAGCGAAGTAACTCGCTCGATCAGAAACTGACAGGCCTCACTACCAGCTGATGGTCATATAATGAAGCTGCCTAAAGTTGTGTGAACTTTGTTTCCCAAATTTCGGGCCATTAAATGTTTAGGTCATCAGTAATTTTATTAATTAACCATTAACTAAACCTAAGTATGTATGTATTTTTTTCTCGTTGTGTTTCCGGCAAAGGACAATATCTTCTATATCCTCTTCTCTCTGTAAACTGTCAGTATCTTGCACACCCTTTTCTTTTTAACGTGAAAGGTAATACAATCTACATTTTTTTGTATTCTGCTTTTTTTTACTTAAAAATATATCCTGGAAATCACTGCATAGTGATTCATAGAGGTCTTCTTCATTCTTTTTTTTTTCTAGTGCCGGAGATCGAATTCAGGTCCTTGTGCTTGCGAAGCAGACAGCAGAACCACTGAACTAAATCCCTGGCCCAGGTCTTCTTCATTCTTATGAGTTAGACTGTGCTCACTGTGTGGCTATATCATAATTAACTATAGTTTTGAAATCTAGGTATTTAAATCATAACTCATTTCCTTCTCTATATGAGTTTAAATCATTAGTATGAGGTCTGCTCATTTAAAAAGTAGCTTGTTTCAAGATATGTTCTCAGGTAAAAGCAAAAAAATTCTGTAATAATCATAACAAGTAAGTATCAGGGCAAGAGATAAAGTAATCCATCCTTCAATCTACAACAGAAAACATGGAGTGTTCATACCTATTCTCATTTCGAAAAACAGCCCAAACAATAGCTACTGCTATGCACAGTGCAGAGAGAAAAATAAGTCTCACTTCAATGCTTTTGCCACGACATGCGATCCTAAAAAAGATGAAATAGTTAAGTGTATGCTGCAGATAAAGTACACAGCTCACTTGATATAAGAAATGCCAAGCATTAACCAGTCTTAAGAAGTGGCTAAATACTAACCAAGAAGTCTTGGTTCTAAGTAAAACACATGACATGATAGACAATCCCACAGAACTTTCCGGGCTGATGGAAATGTGCTCTCCATACGGTAGCCACCAGCCTCCAAAGAGGCCATCAAGCCCTTGAAATGCATCTGAGACAGAGCAACTAAATTTTAAATGCTTAAAAATTTTATTTAACTTTCATTAATTTAAACAGCCAAAGGTCCGTCGTATATTGGACTGTACAGGCTTAAAATAACACTTGCTTCTCATCATGTTGTATTACATTCAAATGCTGGTACCACAGCACTCTCCATAGAGGTACCTACGCGCATCGTCCACACGGTATCTTCTGAATCAGCGCAGCAAGGCAGTTGTAGAGGCTCATGGCAGATGCTACGCAGAAAATCGCTATCATAACATAAACTAGGAAAAAAAGACATGAACTCATATAACAGAAAGAGGCGTGAAAACAAAATATTCAGACAGAATTAATTCTTTAGCTTTCTGTACTGGATCATAATACTTTCAATGCAGTGACTACATTATTACTTTAGTAACTAAGCTGAAAACATTTAGACTTCCAGTTTCAAGAATGTGTGTTTTATGTGTTGTCTTAGTTCCCTTATAGATGGCAGGATTGCTTAAAGGGCTGAAGGTGGCTCTACATTTTCTACCATTTAATAATTCAAAGTGATGTATCTATTAAATATTTTTATGTTGTGATTTATTGATACTTATCAGTTTAATTTAAATCTAAGGAATAGAAGAATAAATATTTTTTTTTTTTTTGGTACCAGGGATCGAACTTGGGTCCTTCTGCTTGTGAGGCAGGCAGCAGAACCACTGAGCTAAATTCCCAGCCCAGAAACATTTTTTTAAAATGTAACTGCTGGGTGTGGTGGCACATACCTGTAATCCCAGCACTTGGGAGGCTGAGGCAGGAGGATTGCCACAAATTCTAGGCCAGTCTGGACTACACAGTAAGTTTAAGGCCAGCCTGGGCTATATAGAGATCCTGTCTCAAAAAACCAAAGAAAACCAAAAACCAAAAAACAGCAATTTAGGAATGAGAACCAACACTTGTCTTAGATATCAACCATATTTAACCATATTATCTGTATTGTCCTATGAAGAATTTATCTCTTATCCCTAATAATCTCACCTACGGTAAAATCAAATCCATTTAAATGAACCTTCTACTATTTTTTTTTTTTGGTAGCGGGGATCGAACTCCGGTCCTTGTGCTTGCGCAGCATGGGGTGGGGTGGGGGGGCTGCTGAGCTAAATCCCTGGCCCGTAAACGAACCTTTGTTATGATAAGATACTAACTAGTTAAAATTGACAAGTGTTTTTCTAGATTATTCATACTTATTTGAGAATTATTTAAAGACATTTGACCTCTTTGTTGTTAAGGAATACTTTTTTTTTTTTTTTTTTTTGAGCCAGGATCTCACTATGGAGCCCAGGCTGGCCTCCAACTCCGGAAGCTCCTCCTGCCTCAGCCTCCATCACCGGCATGCACTGCCACACCTGGCTAAAGAGTACTTAAAAATATTTCTTTCTGGAGTGTTGTCAAAAATTTCACAACAGTTGGGCCAGGGATTTAACTCAGTGGTTCCGGCGCCTGCCTCGCAAGTGCAAGGTCCTAAGTTTGATCCCTGGTATCAAAAAAAAATAAAAAATAAAAAAAAATTTCACAACAGAAATAAAAACTACTAAATTTAAAAAATTCTACTTAATTTCAGGAAACTAACGCTCCATTATATTGGAGAGGAAGAGAGGCTGATCCACATACCACCTTCTGATTGGTGGTGTTAGACAAATTACTTTTCTAATTCTTTGATTCTCACGTCTAAAATATAAAAGGTGGTAACATCTACCCTGGGGTCACTGTGAGGATTATACAGGTGACAGACAAAGTGCTGGGAATGGTATTCAGCACATACTGAGCATTTTGCCATCTGCTGCTATTCTGGTTCTTGGTCGGGTGGCAAAGCAGGAAGTCAGCCATGGGTTGCCAAGCTGGCTGTGGTGAGTCATTTACCAAAGCTGCCCAACCCAGGCTTTAAAGCATTGGTGGAGATCATGCTTCTTGAGGTCCTAACAGGATTTTCATGCCTCATTTAATAACATTATATATATATATACATATATATACGTATATATACGTATATATATATATGTGTATATATATATGTGTGTATATATATATATATATATATATATATATATTTTTTTTTTTTTTTTTTTTTGGTACTGGGGATCAAACTCAGGACCTTGAGCTTTCGAGGCAGGTGGTGGCACTGAGCTAAATAAATCCTGTCTTGGTATTTTAGAAAATTATTATGTAGGGGGAAGAATTTGGTTAACCTAACTCCTCTTCAGTTACTTTCCCAACCATAAAGTGGCAAGAGAAGCCTTAACGATTACTTGATATATTAAGAAATGGCAGTAATGTTAGCCAGAAAGAATCATCCTGAGGAAACAAAATCTCGGAACACCACATCAAGTTTCGACAGAGTCATAATTAAATCCTCTGTCCTGGGATAACCATGAGGTTGCATGATCTTCTTATATCAAAAATTACAGTTATAAAGAGCATCAACCTTTTAAATAACAATGTGCCTGAGGAAATAGCTCATCGAAAATTAAAATATGCTTCAGGATAAGGCAGAAGACTTTCCGTGAATGACAGAATCTATCAACCCAGGGTCGACTGAGAAGGAACGGCTGAAGGCTGACTGAGATTCGTAATTGGCTGCTCAATGCTAACTCACACAAATACTGTCCTGCTTAGCCATACACTGAACTGAGTGATACGGCATCATTTAAAACTTGGGAATATACATCATAGGTCTAGTGTGTAAGATGCTTCTACAGGACAGGAGAAACTGAACAATGAGCTGAAACAAATCCTAGGGCTTCTGTTCTCTCGTCCAGAGATTTATGCTACTGTGCTCCAAACAAGTACTATAGCTGTCAGTGGTTTTAAAATGGGTTTTTGCTAATTCTCACCAGGCACACCCCTTCCCCACCCCTGGTCTTCCTCCTGTTTGTGGCAAGGACAGCAAATCTCCTTGCCGCCAGGCATTAATAATTTGTCTAGAAGTGGCCACCCCACTGCAGTTCCTGTCTCTGCTGTCTAAAGGGAAAAAGAACCTGGTACCGTCTGGACCACAGCAGGTACCTGCGTGTGTGTCTTCACAGACAGCATGATCCTAACTGCTTGCACAAGGAGAACAAAACCTCAGCAATGCCACATCTTGATTTACAAACTGACAAGAGGATAAAATAGACTTTGGGGTTAAGGAGAAACAATAAATCAGTAACTTGAATCATCTTTTACTTCATGCAACTAAATATAGCCACTGAAAAGTCCTCAGTCTGCAGCTTTGAGACCAGGAGGCTATCATTGTTTATCAGCAGAGTGGGATATTTGGGGACCATAGCAATTCTCTCAAGTCACCCATGAATGAGTGTTCTTATCTCAAGTCATAGGATAGTTTTAATCAGATTTTTTTTTTAAATCTCAAGAGTAATAGAGATCTAATACTTCTGGAGACTTAACCAAATTGTTCACTTAAATTTTCCATGTAGAATTAATGCTTTGAAGGAAAAGATAAATCAAAATAAATGAAAAGAATGTACATTAAAAGTAGCAAGTGTAAAATATGGCTTCTTACCCAACCATTTGTAGAAGAAATAGAGCAGGACCATCATAACACAGCAGATGGCCACAAATATCACAACTGTGAGAGGGCTGAAGGTTAAATTCTCCTCCTTCTTTTTCTTCGTTTCTGTGTCCTCGGTGTCTGTCACTTCCTGCATGTTTTCCCTGCATAAACACATGCAGGAACTCTGGCAAATCTCCACGAAGTACAATTCTTTTAAAAATCTACCTCTAAGTCAGATGTGGTGGTGCATGTCTGTCATCCCAGCACTCTGAGGCAGGAGGACTGCAATCTCGAGCCCAGCCTGGGCATCTTAGCTAATTTTATTTTATTTTATTTCAGTTTTTCCAAACAGGGTCTCACTATGTAGTTCAGGCTGCCCTTGAACTCATTGTGTAGCCCAGGCTGCCAGGGAATAAAAGGCATGTACCACTATGCCCTGTCTCAGAAACAAATAACAACCCCCCCAAATCTATCTCTATCACCAATTTAAATTTGTTTCTTAATATATATATATATTTTTTTGGTACCAGGGATCAAACTCAGGTCCTTGCGCTTGCGCAGCAGGCGGCGAAACCACTGAGCTAAATCCCCGGCCCTTAAATTTGTTTCTTGAAAATAATGCACTATATAACTGGGAGTGGTGACCTGGGAGGCTGAGGCAGGGGGTCACTGTGAGTTCAAGGCCATCCTGAGCTCACGGTTAGTTCAAGGCCAGCCTGAACTGCATAGCGAGATCCTGTCTCAGAAGAAAAAAGAAGAGTTTATTTCTGCTGACTGCTTCTCTGGCCCTGCACTGGGGAACACTGATGGAGAAGGCTGCACATGACAGTGAGGCCTGCGTGGGCAGGGAGGAGCCCCTGCAGAGACAACTGCTGTGTTCCCTGGATCTCTATCACTGCTCACAGCCACTAGCACACATTTCTTTTCTTTTCTTTCCTAAATTTGGTCTTGTTGGCACCATATTCTGAGGTTAGATAAAATTTTAAAATGTCATTATATGACTACAATGGTTATAAAACAACACTTTCAACCATTTATGGCAGAAACATATAAGTTTAATTATACTTACAATTCAATGTGCCCGCTCCAATAGCCTCCTAATGCCACCGTGAATACAGCAATTACAAAAATAACCACCATGGTATAGTCAAAGTTGGGCCATGCTGGAGAATACATTCTCACGCTGATATTGCTTCCCAGAGTCTGCAGGGAGAGGTGACAGCGGGACACGGGAATGAGTTTCCTCTACTCCAGAGCTGGGCGCAGTATCTGATCCTGGACTCCGGAGGGGATAGCATGCATCGGGCAGTCCAGAAGCCCAGGCTACACAGCAGATTCTCTGGGCCAGGAACAGTCTTGGATTATGAAATCTGGAAAGCTCAGTGTACTGTACAATCATGTTTTGTTCAGGGATTTAAAATAAAGATATAATATGAGACATGACACAAGAGATTTTAAAAGAACTCAAAATGAATAAACATGTGGTGCAGAGTCCAGCATGTCATTGTACCAAATAAGAGCCACTTTCCAACAAAGAACTTAAGCTTGATAGCAAATAGAACATTTATAATCATCAAAATTAAGGAATGAAGGTAAAAGATGTACTCTATAAATTAACATGTAAAAACTGCTTTACCTGCTCCATATCTTTAAAATCTTTGTGATTTATAAATGCAATTAGTATTTTCATATCAGGAAATTCAGATATGTTCCCTGAGGGAGGAAACTAAGAGAAAAGAGAAAAATAAACATATCATGAAACCTTATTATATATATATTACAGAATAAAAGAAATATAAACCATTCTTCTTTAAGTTATACAACAAAGTTTCAGGTATTCTTTTGTCATATTATACAAATTTTCAGGTGGAATCCTTTAAACACGAGCTTGAATTGATGTATTCTGAATATGGAATCATAACTGTATATGATATAAACCTTGCATATTCGCATGTGTGGCTCATACAAACCCACCATATACATATACACGTATGTTTGCTCCTAATAAAGTCTTCTTTAAATAGCACAGAAACAATAAAATTTTCCAATTAAATGCCTACTGAGTCCAGAATGCTTATTGGCAAGGACTCCTACCATCAGATTGTTCAAAACTGAGCCCCTCACCCACACACAAAGAAATTACTTCGGTTCCGGAGAAATCTGGTGTCATGTGTTTGAAAGAAGTGCACAGTTTTGTCACTTACTACAACACTGTCATTGGCCACCAACAAGGCTTCAGCACCTCCCTCATGGGCAATTCTGGCTTTTTCCAGAAAATGGCAGGGTCCCCACTGCACAACAACTGCTTTGTTCTTTAGGCCCTCAGGAGGAATTTCAGAAAGGCTGCATAGTGGTGTGGCAGTCAGATTCATCAAACTCAAGGAAGTCTGGAAATAAGAAATGTCTTTAATGTAACGGAGACTATATTTCACATAAATGCATTCAGCAACAACGCATCAATACTGGTTTGATAAAATGTTCTTTTAGGGGCTAGGGGTGTCGTTCAGTGGCAGAGCATATGCTTAGCAAAGAAAGAGAGGCCCTGGGCTCAATCCCCCCCACCAAAACCAAAAATAATTTTCTTTTTTTTGTTTTTGGTACCAGGGATCAAACTCGGGACCTTGTGCTTGCAAGGCAGGCACCGGCACCACTGAGCTAAATCCCCGGCCCCAAAATAATTTTTAAAATTACAAATTTATGATGCTGAATGTGGTGGCGCACACCTGTAATCCCACTAGACAGGAGGCTGAGGCAGGAAGATTGCAGGTTCGAGGCTAGCCTGGGCCACTCAGAAAGATCCTATCTCAAATAAATTTAAAAGGGAGTATGGAGATGGGAATGCAGCTCAATGTAGGGCTCTTGCCTGGTGCAAGAGCCTGGGTTAATCTCTAGTACACAGACAAACACACACACGCACACATACACATACACAAGAGAGAGAGAGAAGAAAAAAAGAAATATTTTTATGACAAACAACCAAGCATAGAGGTAGTATTTAAAAATTCCCAAAGGCCAGGGATTTAGCTCAGTGGTTCCACTGCCTGCCTCGAAAGTGCAAGGTTCCCAGTTCCATCCCCAGTATCAAAAAAAAAAAAAAATTCCCTAATGCACTGGGTGTGGTAACACATGCCTGTAATCCCACTACTTGGGAGGCTAAGGCAGGAGGATCACTGAGTTCAAGACCAGCCTAGGCTACATAGTGAGTTCAAGGCCAGTCTGAACTACATAATGACACCCTGTCTCCAAATAAAAAAAAATTAATAAAAAATAAAAATTCCCTAACATGCTTTTCTCATAGAAAAGTACTTGAGCAAAATCAATAAAATAATATTAATCACCATATATCAAAATTAGTTCACACACTAAAACATAATTATCGCTCGATCTCACCTCTCCGATATTTTAATTTGTAGGAATAAATACGAGCTGTGATGTACTTACTGCATCTTCTAGGGTGCTGGGAAGCTCCTTCCAATGTGGGTTGTACAGCATGCAGTAGTCCTTGGACGGCGAGGACGGGGAGCTTCCAGACGCATGTAGGATGGCTTCCTGGGCAGCTGTCTAAGACACAAACGATAACTTTCATAAAGCAGTAATTTGGCTTTTAATAAAACTATTTATACAGGTTTGATCACAGCTTGTTAAGAGGATGTCTTCTAATGAACTGATTTCTTCTTGTTTCAGGAAATCAAATGATGGCTTGGAAATACTCAAACTACACACACTGCCCACAACTCACTCTGAGGAAGACAGGTCACTTTCTTACAGGATCGACTGTGCCTTGCAGTAAGTCATACCCCAAAGGATTCCTGTGACCTTATGATAATGTCACCCCTCCCTCACAGCCCTAACTTTCCCCCCAGTCTCCTGTCAGTCATTATTTGTCAATGTTCTAAAAAAGGAAGGAAGAAAAGAAGAGAGGTAGAAGGAAAAACAAACCAGGCCATTGAAATCCCTCACCTTGTCTTACTTTCTGTATTCTACTAGGCTAAAAAAGGCACATTGTTGTTTTAGAAAGAAACCACCTGGAACTTGAAATAAATTATTTTCACTCAACTTTTCAAGATTCTGCAACTATCTATCTAAAAAGACCAATCCAGAGTTTAAAGGGAATACAAAGAAGGGCTAGAGTAATTTTCTTTCCTTTTGTCTCTTGTTTCCCACTACCTGGAAAGAAAAGGCAAAAGGGAAGAAGATTCTGGAGAGGAGCTGTCACACGGGGATGGTCCATCAATCTTGGGGGAGGGGGACATGACGGGAAGAAACATCCTAGAACGTGTACTGCTCTACACCCCACTTCCTTCAAACTTGGGTAAGCGCAGGTCTTTCCCCTCTCCTCCTTGAGCAAATCTTTTTCTAAAACCATAAGGTAGAAGAGCCTGCTTGACAAATAAACATTATGTACTAAGTCTCTGTCAACCTACACACACCTTAGATTGAATCATGTGGAACTGCTAGTATTTAACCATTTCTCATCTACAAAATTAGTAGTTTCATGCAAGTCAACCAAAATTTCTGAGTACAGAGATGTTCTCATCTATGTTCTCCCACCTAAAAGGTCCCCCGAAGATTTTGGATTAGAGGGCTTTCTGGCATATGTGGTAGCTTCCTTCCCTTAGGGATCTAAGCAAGTGTAGGCAATTCATAAGATGTGATCGAATTATACAGAATAATCGGGTAAGGAAAACAGAAATGTAACTGTTATTCAGCTATAGATTCGGTGGCCCTGAAGGACGGAGAGGAGAGCTGAACCAATGTTACATTCTTTCTAGGTTATTTTCACATTTATCTGACTCAATGTCACAGATTCACAATTGAGGGCCTGAGACTCTGAGAAGATATTAATGACCCCGCTAAGGTCACGGAGTAGAAGCATCCATTGCCCTCTCTACAGGAAGTAACCCTACAGATAAACACAAGGGTTGATGAGATGTAGCTTAGACATTTTGGGAAACACCCCACAAGTGAACTGGATACTTCTTATCCAGTTAACCAAACCCCATGACTGATGCCGCTTGATCACCTGGTTGAAGGTACCTGCAGGATTTCTGCAGGTAAATGTGCATGTTTTTCCTCTGTGACCAGTGAATAATCAATCTGTGTCCCCATGTGAAGAGCCTAACAACCTCGCTCACAGATTTTGGCCTCCACAGTGGTCCTTGGCTGAATTTCATTTTTACATAATTACACTGCAGGTAGAAAATGATGATTTTTTTAATGCGGCCATTCCTTCTGCACTAACTGATATTCTTTTTAAAAAGGTTTTACTCCCTATCCTAACCTAACCACAGTATCACTAGAGACTCATTTACCTTTTTAAAAAATTAATTTTACTTAAAAAATGTTTTTAATAAAATAATAAAATAAAAAAATAAAAAAAATTAATTTTGCTGGTACACTTTTGATATGCATAATGATCACCCTCATCAGAAGGACTTTGTACCTGTACATGACACGTCTTGACTCTGCCTTTCCCCACTCCCCTCCCCTCCCTTCAGCCCTTCTTCCTCTCCTGATTTACAAAAGCTATTTCTATTTCTTCCCTTCTGTTCTTTTTTTCCTTTTCCCTTCTTCCCTGCCCCCTTCCCTTGTTTCCCTTACCCCTTGAACATTTTCTTCCTACTTCCCAATATCTATCATCCATTTTGGTCCTCACTGATCTTTTTAAAAACATTCAGTGAGGGCTGGGGATTTAGCTCAGTGGTTCTGGCGCCTGCCTTGCAAGTGCAAGGTCCTGAGTTCAATCCCTGGTACCAAAAAAAAAAAAAAATTCAGTGAGGGTACGTCCAAAATTATACAGATTTAATGCAATCCACATCAAAATCCCAATAGCATATCTCACAGAATTAGAAAAAACAATCCTAAAATTCATTTGTAACCAGAAGAGATCTAGAATAGCAAAGGCAATTCTGAGCAACACAGGCAAGGCAAGGGGCATCACAATCCCTGACTTTAAATTATACTACAAAGCTACTGTGATAAAAACAGCATGGTAATGGCAAAAGAACAGACCTGAGGATCAATGGAACAGACTAGAGGATGCAGAAACAACTCCAGACTTACTCAGCCACCTTATCTTTGACAAAGGAGCCAAAACACCTTCACTAGAAGAAAGATATATATATATTTTTGGTACCAGGGATCCAACTCGGGACCTTGTGCCTGCTAGGCAGGCAGTGGAACCACTGAGCTAAATCTCTGGTCCAGAAAGATAGACTCTTAATAAATGGTGCTGGAAAAACTGGCTTTCCACATGCTAACAATTGAAATTAGACCCATATCTTTCACCATGCACTAACCTAAAATTGAAATGGATCAAAGATCTAAATATTAAAACAGAAACACTAAATTTGCTTGAAGATAGAATAAGTAGAATGCTTGAGGACATAGAAGTAGGCAAAAACTTCATGAACAAAACCCCATACTGCACGGGAAATACTACAAAGACTCAACAACTGGAACCTCATCTTATTAAAAAGCTTTTGCATAGCAAAAGAAATCGCCAACAAAGTGAAGAGACAACCCACAGCATGGGAAAATTTTTTTACCAGCTATTCATTAGATAAAGAACTATTATTTAGAGTATATAAAGAACTCAGAAAAATCAGCCCCCCAAATTTAAAGACCCAATCCAAAAATGGGCATCTGAAATGAACAGACAGTTCTCAGATGAAGAAGTAGAAATGGCAAATAAATATTACAAAAAATGTTCAATATCACTGGTCATTCATGAAATGCAAATTAAAACAACACTGAGATTCCATCTCACTCCAGAAAGAATGGCTGCTATCATGAAATCAACCAATAACAAATGCTGGCGGGGCTGTGGGGAAAGAGGAACCCTGCTCCACTGCTGTCGGGAGTGTAGACTGGTGCAACCACAGTGGAAATTGGTATGGAGACACCTCAAAGAACTAGGGCTGGAGGTCCCATTTGACCCAGGTATTCCACTCTTGGAATCTTCCAAAAGAATTAAAAGCATCATGCCACAGTGATATATGCACACCCATATTTGTAGCAGCATAGTTTATAATAGCTAACTCTTGGAAACAGCCCAAATGCCCATCAACTGATGAATGGATAAGAAAGATGCATTTTTTAATACAATGGAGTACTACTCTACCATAAAGAAGGATGAGCTTCAGACATTTATAGCTAAATAGATGGACCTTGAGACCACACTCTTAAGCAAAACAAGTTGGACACACATGTTTAAATACCACATTGTTTCTCTGGTGTGAGAAACTGAAAGTGGGAATAAGGATGAAAATGTATAATACATATTGGGAAATGGGAAGAAAATGTTCAAATGGGGGCCGGGGATTTAGCTCAGTGGTTCTGCCGCCTGCCTCACAAGCGAAAGGTCCGAAGTTAGATCCCTGGTACCAAAAAACAAATGTTCAAATGGAAAAGGGAACAGGGAGGAGAGAGGGAGAAAGGAAGGGACAAGAAAAAAAGTGAAAACAGAAGGAAAAAATGGAAACAAAGCTTTTGTGCAAGGGGAAGGGAGGGGGAATGGGACAAAATAAAAATTTTTTTAAAAGAACATAAAATGGTAAGTGTGTCTAAAGTGAGAGGAAGGAAGTACTAGGAGGGAAATTAGTGGCTATGTACAATAGTTGTTTACTATGATACATTTAAAAATTTAAACCATCAAAATTCTCAGTGAGGGGGCTCAGTGGTAGGGTGCTTGCCTAGCATGCATGAGGCCCTGGGTTTGATTTCCAGCACTGGTAGGAAAAATAGAATCCTCTGAGTCCTATCCTACATATATATTACACAGGAGCACAAATATACATTTATAAGGACATTCACTACAGTGATATTTGTTATAGCAAAAGGAGCCGGAAGAGGAAGGAGAGAAATCAGTAACTTCCAGCAGTAAGGGGCCTATACAATATGTAGCTACTCAAAGAGCTGGATCTGTCTGTAGAAGGAGATAATGTCCGGAGTGAGAAAGGAAGTTCTAGAGAGCTATTTACAGCAGTCCTGTCTTTACACAATAATGACCTCCCCAAAGCCCCTGGGTGCATCTGTAGATGAGTCTGGAGAAAGATATGGAGAGTCATGGAGCATGAGCCCTGGGAGCGGGTATTAAGAGCCTGGCCCTTTCCTTTCCATCTCTTCCCTTCCTCTGGCACCCTTCCCTTCCCTTTTCCCTCTCTCTTCTCCTCCCCCTCCCCAGCTGCCATGAGGTGAACAGTTCCCTCTGCCTTGTGCTCCCCGTCATGATGAACTACTGGCCTTGCCCTAGCCCCAAAGGCAAAGGGCCAAGTGATCATGCATCGAAACCTCTGAAGCTGTGAGGCAACATAAATTTTTCCTCCCCTAAATTGATATCCTCAGGTATTCTGTCATAGCAATGGAAAGCTCACGCAGTCATTATATGGGTTTTGACAAATGCATAATGACACATATTCACTATTATAGGATCACACTGAATAGTTACAGTGAGCTAAAAATCTGTCATCTGCCTACTGGGTTTCTTTTTGAGATCATGAAAATGTTCTATAACTGGTTGTGATGATAGTCACACGTATGTGTGACTAAACTAAAAACCACTGAATTGTATACTCTAAATGGGTGAACTGTGTAATATGTGAATTATACCTCAGAAAAGTTGCCAAGAAAGAAAGGGTGGGGGGAGGAAGAGTGGGAAAAGAGGCACAAGAAATTATAGTCTTAGTGGGGAGACTGAAAAGGACTCTCTAACTAAATACTGAATAGACTATCCCCTATTCTCCAGCCATGCCATCCTTTCCATCTTCCAGGACTATGATCTTGACCTATTTTCGCTTAATCAGGTGAAAGCTGTTAACTTTTACCCTCTCTATATTTAATAACCTTAAAAAGCCCTATCAGATTAGTCAAGCATGGCTTTCTTTCCTGGAGATTATGGTTAGCAATTTATACAAAATTTTCTTACCCTTTATTACAGATCAATGCTTCCTGAACTTTAATGTTCTTACTAAAATGCGGATTCTGATCTAGGCCCCATCACGCTTGTCCCTAGCATGATGGTGTGCGCCTCACGTGCTTCTGGATGACACTGATGCAGCTCCAAAGCTCATGCTTACAGACTTTATCGTGAAGAGCAAAGGCAGTACTGGGGTCCCCCTAGGAGTTTCTCAAGAGACCAGAGCCACATTCCTCTGAAGTCTTCTGGCACAGCCCACATTGGTATTTTGGCAAGCAATTCACCCATTTCTCCCACCAGTTCACTCAAAGCTCTTCAGTAGCTGTGTCACTGGGTCCCCATGTCACCACGTGCCTCCACAGTGTGCCAAGTAAACCTGGTTCATCTTACATAAAAGCTATATTCTACCAGAATATAAAGTGGTAAAATGTGGAGGAGCAGCCATCATTTACTCTTGCTCTTCCACTGTAGCAAGAGAGGGAGGAACCTTTTCTTTACAAAGATCTCATCTTACACAGACATCAGTTTGAAGTCAGTAATAGCATCACGTGAGTTGGAAAGGGGCTCTGCAGGAAAGGGCAGCACTGGGATTGCGTTTGAATGACACATGTTCCAAGCCAGGTCTAAATAACTTTCCAATCACTCCTTTCCTGTCTCATAACTTACATAATCCAGACAACCTACATCGTTTCCAATCCTTCTTCCAGTACTCAAGCTTCATAGTAATGATGCACTTCAAATGCCTAGGCCCAGACCCACAGAGATTAAACGTAATCTTAATTGCTTAAATAGGGGCTGAATGGGAGCTAAGGGATCAAACAGAGATTTACAGGAATCAGAGTGGTCTGCCGACCGTGGGAAAAGGAGAGCCTGGATCAGTGCTTGCACTTGGAGAACCCGGAGGAGGTGATGCAGGCCTAAGAGGCCATGGCGTCCAGGGAAGAGACTCAGTAAAGCTCTGCGCTCGCTGTTCTGGAGTCTATGAGACACAAGGGAGGACAGCAGACGGAGCTGGGTAGGTTCCCTCTTCGTGGGACTTAGTTCTACCTGCTACCTGGATTCAGGTTTCTTCCCAGTTTTCTACTGAAAGATATTTAGATAGCTCAACTGCTGGAGAATTTATGATTTACTCTAGAATGCACAGACTCAGGTGCCTACAAGCCCAGAGAGATGATACTAATGCACAAATCAAAGTGGATTTAAGATCAAAGGACATGATAGTTTGGCAAATTCTGGGTTAAAGGCAACAAAAAACGTTTTTTTTTTTTAGTTTAATATTTTAGGAGAAGGAACCATCCCCAGAGACTTTATGATCTAGCTTTTTATAAACAGACCTAATTTCAGGTATATTTTTTAACTAAAAAATTATCACACATGCATATGACTTTTCCCATTTTAAACTTTTTCTTATAAATAAAACCCACAAATTTATCAGATTGGTCTTATGTTGTTTTGGGTTCAGAAAAAAAATTATTACTGCACAATTCAGTGGGAAAATAGCACAAGACTTAGATTCTGGTCCTATTTTTCATGATTTTTCTATATGAGCTAGGACAAGCCATAAGCTTCCTGAACCTTCTCAGGATGTTTTGAGTTTCAAAGGAGATTTGCTCATAGGCACTTAATCTTGGGAAGAAGCGAAATAGCCACTGGTGACTCAGAAAACAAACAGGATACAGAAATTCAGACCTCGAAGACTCAAGAAAGGAAAAAGAAAACAAAATAGGAAGAGCCTAGAAGTTAAAGGAGGAATATGACAAAAATTGTGTCTTAGCCCGGGCCACCATGACAAAGTGTCACAGACTGGGTGGTTCAAACAACTAAAATTTAATTTGTCACAGCTCTGGAGACCAGAATTCCAACATGAAGGTGGCCAGGTTTTCTCCAGGGCTCCTGGCTTGTGGAGAGCCACCTCCTGAGAGTTCTCACACTGAGGAGAGAAAGGGGTCCAAGCTCTCTGTAACTCTTCTTACGGGGGCATTAATGCCATCAAAGGACTCCGCCTTCCTCTAATCCTAATCATCTCCCAAGGCCCCTGTCACTAAATACTCTGGGAATTAGGGTTCCAATATATGAATTTGGGGGGGACATAATTCAGTCCACAGCATTCTACCCTGCCCCCCATTCCCATCGCCTGCACAGACAAAATACATCCATTCTAGCTCAACAGCTCCAGAAGTCTTAACTTGTCCTGAGCACCAACTCTAAAGCCTAAAATCTTATCTAAAGATCATCTAAATCAGATATGGCTGAGACTGGGATATGATTCATCCTGAGGAAAAATTTCTTTCCAGCTGTGAACTTGGGAAACCAGACAAGTTAGGTATTTCCAAAGTACAATGGTGCCACAGGCAAGACAAATCTGATGAGCTCTCGGGTCTCAGGAACGACCCTTGGGCTTGATGTCCACCTTCCAGGCCACAGCCCTGGCCGAAGGCAGGCATCCCATGACTCCCAGGCTGCTGCCCACCCTCCGGCTCTGAACAGAGGGCAGCTGGGCATTGGAAGCAAGGTCTCAGCCCTGATGACCTCTAAATCATCTTCAGGTTCATTTTTCTCTCTTCAGAAAACAACATGTTTTAGCCACATAGCTCTATAGGCCTGTCCTAGTAAAGCCCAAACAGCTGATGTCCTCTTTCATTTGGTTCTTGTCTCCACTCACTTCGGTTCAAACTGGAGGTATTTCTGTTTAATCCTATAAAATCTTCATCAAATGGCTGTTCAACCAAACTCTTAGCATTTTCTTTTGAATACATTCTCATTTCTTTTCCACATAGGTAGGCTAAAAATTTACCAAATCTTCAAGTTCTAGTTCCATTTTGCTTAACAATTCTTTCCTCAGTTCACCTTTCATATTTTACTCCAAGAAGTCAAGATGAAAGAAGCCACACCTTCAAAACGTTGCTTAGAAATCTCCTCAAGTATTCAATTTGCCACTCAGCGAGTTCTACCTGCCGCAAAACATGAGGGCACAGCTCAGCTGGGTTCTCTGCACAAAGCTGGGTTCTTAGCACAAAGTCCCCCTTTCCTCCACTGTCCACACAAGACATTCCTCGTTTCTGTGCAGGACCCCATCAGAACAGAGCCTACTGCCAGGGTTTTAGCTCAGTGGTTCTGCTGCCTGCCTCGAAAGTGCAAAGTCTCAAGTTCCATCCCTGGTAACAAAAAACCCCCCAAAAAACAAAAAACAAAAAGAATGGAGCCTACTGCCCATAATCCGGAACCCTTCCAGGGTCAAAGTCTCCCTACAGTAGCGCCTCTCTGCTCTAAAACCATCTTACCTCAGGCTACAACATCACACAATTGTTACTTAAGCAACAGAAATTCATTTTCTCAGTTTTGGGGGAAGTTGGAGATCGAGATGCCAGTAGAGCGGTTTCTAGGGAGGGCTCTCTTCCTGGCTGGTGGGCAATCGGGCATCTTCAGTGTCTCCACAGGCAGAGGACAGAGAACCAGCTTCCGGGACTCTCTCACAGAGGCACCACCCCTGTGTTATTTCTTGTCTTTAGATGCACCCCGCCCCCCAATGCCTGATACAGTCATAGTTGGGGCTTTTTCAGAGGTGGCTGCATCTAGAGTATGTGATACTGGGACTGCTTCGTGGTGCAATGCTAGGCTCAAGGGCACTAGGATTAAGGGTGTGAGTGCTGCCCACCCTAAGGAGCCTGGAAAAGATACGAGGGGCAGAAAGAGCTATCATCCTCCCTTGCTTGCTTTGCTACCTTCTCCTCACTATGAAGTGTTTCTCCTCTGCAATGCCCATCTGCCATTCTACCCTGCCTTGGACCCAGGCGATTTTATACTGAAACCTCTACCAACTGTGAGCCAAATACACCTTCCCTCCTTTAACTTGTGGGTGTCGGGTAATGTCTCAGCTACGAGAAAACTAAGACACCTTGTCGTGAAGGTTCCACCCTCATCACCACATCTAAACCCCATGACCCCTGTAGGCCATGACCAGACACCTCAGGTGGGGGCTTCAGGGTATGAATTTGAGGGGGCATGACTAGTCACATGACATGGGTGGCTCAGCAGGAATCTGCCTAGCAGAACACACCTGCTTTCCCCTCGAGGCTGGGAGAGGAGGGTGGAAGAGAACAGAGCCAACAAAGATCCCTTGAGGTGGTGTAGAATGCAAAAGGAATGCAAAGAGATTGCTCTTCTGGGGAGTCTAGATCACTTCAGTAAGTTTATAAATAACGCTGTTATATAATACTTCAAATTCTTTGCAGTAAAGAAAAAAACGAAGAGAACTTTTATAAGACATTATTGGTAAGCTGGGCATGGCACACATCTGTACACAATACCAGCACTCTGGAACCTGAAGCCTCCCTAAACTATGGGTGAGACCCTGTCTCAAAAACCAAAACCAAACCAAAACCAAACCAAAACAAAACACGCCTGGCATGGTGGCATACACCTGTTATCCCAGCACTCAGGAGGCTGAGGCAGGAGGATCACCATGAGTTCGAACCCGGCCTGGGTTACATAGTGAGTTCAAGGCCAGCCTGTACTACAAAGCAAGACCCTGTCTCAAAAACACCCTGAAAACCAAACCAAACCAAACAAGCAACAAAAAAAGACACCCCTTGGTGGGGAAAAAACATTACTGGAAAGACTCAGGATTCTTGGAGAACTCTGAAGCAATTTTAGGAAATCTTAGATCCAGGTTAAACATCTCACACTCTCTTTGAAACACAGCCCCATAGCGAGGTCCACACAGAGAGTGAAATAAAGGTTTAACAGTTGGGGCCGGGGCTTGGGTTTGGACTAGGAAAGCAAAAGTATGAAATGGAAGATAAAATTAACCATCAGGTACTCTATTCCTGGACCTAAATGTTGAATGAGTTTAAAAATCATCAGAACAGCCAGGTGCGCTGTGGCTTGAGTTCAAAATGCACGGTGAAGTCACTGTGCCGGGAAGATGTCAGACAGGACAATGGGGAGACTACCTGACCTCGCAGGCCTCTCCAGTACGAAACCCACTGTGGTGGTTTCCAGAATTCCTGTATGTGCTGCTGCCAGATAAGGACAAGGGCCTGTCATTACATGACTAAGGGAAGTACTGCCAGCCTGGGAGCTGAGATAGCAGAAGCTGGAGAGGTTAATGCAAAGGAACTCAGGTCACCTGGAGCAGGGGGTTAGGGAAGGGGCTAGGCAAGGGCTGCAGGGAGAAAGTGATAAAAGACAGCAGCATCATTGGAGAGGGTTGGGGGATAAAGCAGGTGCTTTTGTAGAAGGCAGAAGAACACTCCAGCTGAGGAAAAAGAAATCAGGTCAAACCAAGTGTAGCAGTGCACATCTGTAGTCCCAGCTCTCGGGAGGCTGCGGCAGGAGGATCACTGTGAGTTCCTGGCCAGCCTGGGCTACACAGTGAGTTGAAGACCAGCTTGGACTACATAGCAAGACTGTCTCCCCCTAAAAAAGAAACCAGGTTATTCAAAGTCCTAGGAAAGGGAAGGGAGGGGGGGGGGGGAGAGAGAGAGAGAGAGAGAGAGAGATCATGCCGGGAAAATAAGGGGAGGAAGGACCCAGAAGACAAGTCCAGGGCCTGGGATTTAGCTCAGTGGTTCCACCTTGAAAGGACCCTAGTTTGATTCCTGATACCAAAAAAAAAAAAAAGACAAATCCACAGGGAAATGAACAAGAACTAGAAAATCCAGAAAAGCAGCTGATAGCGGAAAAGGACAGTCAAATTTAAAGAGCTCAGTTTATCCAGTGGTCAGCACAGAACAGATGCAAATACTTGAACAGTAAAAACACTGCTTAATCCTCACACACACCGAGCCCAGGACTGAGGAGGGCAGAACCCGAGATTAATATGGTGAGACAATAAAGTCCATATAAAAAATCTAAAATCCAGAAAGTGGCGATATGGGTGAGCCACAATTTAAAACAGGGATGACCTTCAGCTCTGTGAGGCCCATGAGATCATATCCATATTCTACTTATATTTTTCTGGAGAAAGAGTCAAGAGCTTTTAAAAAGAATTCAATATGAGTTCATGAGGAAATGATGTATTACTGAGCCTGATATCTACGTTGAGAAAGGATTAGCAGGAATTCTTACAGTCAGCTTAAGAGATTCAAATAAAATTGAGGGCAAAGACATTTTGTTGAGTTTTATATGCAGGTTATAGGCTCGGTATATTTACATACTAGCTGAATTGCTATCTTTCGGCCATCAGTATTATCTGTCTGATCACACAACAAATGCCTCAGAGACTTAGCCCTATGCTTTATTTTCTTTATATTGTAATTCTCCACCCCCTCAAAGCAATTTTTATGTACATTCTCTCATTCCTTTTCCTAACGTTGTCTTGCAAAGTTATGAAGACATCAAAGGCACTTAAAGCTCTCTGGCTGAGCTTTTCTCAACAAATGTTAACTCTTGGATATTGGCTACATTCACTCACTGTAGTCCTTTAAACTAGGGGGAACAAATCGTCCTCTTTCAGATGACTTATCCATCCCAACAGAAAGAACCGGACACACCAGGGCAGCACGAGAACCAATCCGGAAGTTTCCTGCGTGGAACTCCGACAGCGAAAGTCCACAGAAACTGGCTTCCTGATCACCCTGCCAATGACCTGTGCTGAATTTTAAAACATTATTACTTTTCTGTCTTTGTGAAAACAAACCCGCCAGCACGTATTTGCTGTTTCTTCCCTAATCACCCTCCACCTCTTGAGACACAGCACTGAAAACCCGAGAGGTACGAGCTCCCTTGGGTGAGCTCTTTTACAAGTTGGTTTAAATGACCACGATGACAAAACCCACGCCCCAAACAAACCCACACAACGCAACCGCGCGGGCAAGCAGGATCTAGAGGTGGGAGGGAACACTAAACAATTTTTAAAAATGCTTTTAAAGAATCAGCATTTGCGCAGTTAAGCCAAAGCTGACTTGAACCCTCGCACACCTAGGACCTCGTGTACTTTCTGCTCCTCCCTGAGGAAGAGGCTGGGAGGCACGGGCAGGCTGACAGTAGAAGCCCGGGGGCAGCTCTGTAAAAGCCAGCACAGCGAGGGCTGCAGAAGGGCCAAGGTCACGGGACGCCCGGGGGCGGGGCAGGGAGGGGTGGGGGAGGGGAGCGGGGAGGGTTAAGGTTAAGAAGCGGGTCAGGGTCCCCACGCCCCGCCCCCGGCGCCCCCCCCCGCGCCCCTACCAGGCGGAGCAGGCAGCCCCACAGCAGGGCGGCCGCGGGCCCGGGCGGCCTCGGCCGCGCCCCCATGGGCTGTGGGTCGGGTGGGCGCGGGACTGCGCGCGGTGCTCGGCTCGATCTGCCCGGGGCTCGGCGGCGCTGCTCGGTGGCCGGCACGGCGCGACTTCCTCTTCCGGCCCCGCCCTGGGCGCGGGAAACCCCGCGTGGGCTGGGCGCCCACAGGCGGCGACGGGATGGGGCGGCCCAGGGACCTGGCCACGGGCGTCGGGCCCCTCCCGCGGCCCAGCACCGCTGCGCGCTCAGGGCTAGACCGGCTCCCCGCGAGGGACTGCGAACGCAGGTGACAAAGACAAAAATTAAAGCCAGGAAACAGTTTGCTCTGCTGAAGCACAAGCTTGTGGATCAGACCACGTCCCTGCACCGTTTGGGGCCGAATCCGAACTGTCCCGGGCTTCCTGGGCCCCGACAGCGCGAGGTCGCGGTCCCCGCACTTCCCACGCTCCAGCCTGACGCAGCCCGCTCGCTTAGGCCAGGACGTGGTTTAATTCTTGCATAGCACTTTGCACTCACTGTGTTGTATTCTCTTGCTGATCCGTCTGTCCATTTATTTTGTTTTGTTTTGAGACAGGGTCTCCCTATGTAGTTCAGGCTGGCCCTGAACTCACTGTGTAGCCCAGGCTGGCCTGGAACTCCTGGAGACCCTCCTGCCTCAGCCTCGTATTAATTATGACGCTGCCTCCCACTTGCTAGAATGGGTGCCGTGTTTGCTTGGTGTCCCCAACACCTGCAACACGGGGCAGTGTTCAGTCCTCACGTGCGTGTGAGAGGGACAGTGTCCTTGCCACCCCACCGCTCCAGGGAGGCACACACCGCCTAGGCTGAATTGTGACTCTAGGATGCTATGGAAGGGACAAAGTGTGTGTGGGGGGGCTAAGTGGGGTGCCCAGAAAATGCCAGCCTGAACGGAGTCTTGAAGGGGAGCTAATTTCAGCAGAGGGCTGAGTGTCCAAGCCAACGGTGGCCCTGGAGAAGCCACCAAACTCGTGCTGGGCTGAAGGTCCCAGAGGTGACAGGTGAAGTTAGAGGAGAGGCGGAGGCCAAATCCCAGATCCTCGGGCCCGCTGGGCCTGCGGCCTCCGAGCCGTGCAGGGTGGCGGCGGGTGAGTAGGGCTGCTGTTATGGGAGCTCTCTGTGGTTGGCGGATGGGTTGGAGCAGGGCAGGAAGGGGAGGCTGAGGGACCTGGCGGACCAAGCGGAGACCTCTCCACACAGGGCCAGCGGACAGAGTGGTGGAGGGAGGCCCGGCCTGCAGAGGCCTCAGGTCCTTCCGGGCTCTGGAGGCCCCGGGAAAGCAGAGCGCGGCGATCCTTCCTGCGGGACGCGGCAGGCGAGTGTGCCTGCTAGCAGTCGAGCGGGCCCCTCTGACGCCCAGGGCCAAGCTTGCCGGCTGCCTGGGGAGCCACACCCCCACGGGAAAAGCGGGTGACTTCGTCTCCAGAGTCCTCTCCCCTCCAGTGCAGCCTGTGGCCCTCTGGCCGCCAGTCGCCTCGCTGTCCGGCTGAAGACCAGGCCTCGCCCGCCTGCGTTTCCCTCCCCTCGCCCGGCAGCCGCGCCTGTCTGTGCCCTGGGCCGCTTCCGCGGGCACTGTCTCTGCCAGTGGGGTTTTCGGCTCAAAAATGCGGACAGCGTTCCTGTTTTGCTGCCTCACAGGGTCCTCGTAAACCTGTCACGACTCGCACCAGGCGGAAAGTCACTCGCAGATGGAAAGAAAAAAGGAGGGGGATAGAAAGAGAAGAAGAAAGCAGGAGGCTCCGTCTGTCCTAATTCTTCTTCCACGACGCTTTCTCCTTGGTCAAAGTCCCTATGCAGGAGGAAGGAAAGCAAAGCGAAAGGGAAAAGACGCTTGCTGGTTTGGCCTGGTGAGGTGGTGTATGCCTGAGATCCCGGCACGTCGAGCCTTGTTTCACACACACCCCCCATCTCGTTTAATGACTTGATTTCTGGAGAGGCTGCCAAGAGCTCGTTTGGATATACTTTTGTACCTTCGGGGATTACATGGGTTGAAGGGTGCCTGGGTATCTCTTAGAAAGTATTTTTCTTCTCTGCAGAAACTATATATAAAGCCTAATTGTAGAAACTCATGCTACATTGCAGATCCATTTGATTTGTAAATATATTTAGTTTTTTTTCCCAATGATTAAAGAGCCTTATTTCTTGTCAGACTTCTTTTTTTTTTTTTTTTTTTTTTTTTGAGACAAGGTCTCACTATGTAGTTCAGGCTGGCCTTGAACTCACAGTGATCCTCCTGCCTCAGCCTTCCATGAATCCCCCTCAAAATCCTCCCCCTTGCCTTGAACACATTTATCCCATGTTCTGGTCACTTTCTGCCCCTGCTCTGGAGTCCTCTTTTCTGAGTGATCAAAAATACAGTGAGTGCTGCTGTTGAGTGCCATCTAAGGGAAAGGCAGCTCCTAAAAACACGACGCTGCGTCCTCATCCATGGTCTGGCACCACCGTGTGATTTCTGACTCATCCCCAAAGTCAAAATGCCTGTGAAAGTTCAAAGTTTTGAACAGATTCGGGACATCGAGGCAGCCACAACCACACAACTCAGGTGCGTGTGAGCACACGCGCACAGTGTCTGACCTGCCCTGTTTGTCACAGTCCCAGACTGTAAACAGCCGGCTGTGGTCAAATGGCTTGGCCCCGGGTTGCTGCACTGTGGGGTGTGAGGTCGAGGTTCATTCCCAGGGGCCTGGTGGGAGGCTGCTAGGTCTCGGGGTTTGCTTGGGGAGGGATTAGTGCTCAGTGTGGGGACCCCCGCTTAGGTTAGGAGTAGGTTGCCACCAAAGACCAAGCCGTTGCTCCCTCTGTGGGCCCCTCCCCCGGCCTCTCTGGCTTCCTCCCTGGTGATGTCCCTTCCTTGTACCAGGGCTCCGGCTGCTGTGCCATCTGCCACAAGGTCCTCCTCCGGGCTGAGCTGACCTACACACCTGTGAGCTAAGTAAATTCCTTTATAAAGTCACCTGGCAGGGTGTGGTGGTGCACAGCAGTAATCCCAGCACTCGGGAGGTTGAGGCAGGAGGATCGCCTTGAGTTCCAGGCCAGCCTAGACCATATAGTGAGCTCAAGGAATTTTTTTTTCTCAGTACTAGGGATCAAACTCAAGACCTTGCATTTGCCAGGCAGATGCAGTGCTGAGCTACATCCCTGGCCCTCAAGGACATCTTGAACTATGTAGTGCCTCTTTCAAAAAACAAATAAAATAAAATAATAAAGTAACTTGGCCTCAAGTATTTCATTATAGTAATGGAAATGTGAACAATAAATAATCCAAATATTCACCAACAGGTGAATAAAAAATGCAGCAGCTCCTACAAACTACTGTGATGCACATAATGAGGTAGATTATCTCAAAATAATTAATCTCAGTATATAAAGCCAGATTCCCCTCCAAAATCATGTGCTGTGTTACTTTTATTTGTGTGTAATTTCGGAAATGCTCTCTCCTCCATAGTTATTAGGAAGAGCTCAGTGGCTCCCTAAGGCTGAGTTTGGCAGATGAAGGGACTCATTTGCACACATGAGCAACAAACACATGTGTGTGGATACTAGGGTGTGCAAGAAAGTGTTGGAGGATGATAGAAATATTTATGAACTTGTTATGTGTACGTGCATGAGTGTGGGACTGACAACTGAACCCAGGGGTGCTCTTCCACTGAGCTACATCCCAACCCTTCTCAATTTTATTTTGAGGTCTCCCTAAGTTGCCCAAGGCTTGCCTCGAACTTGCAACTCTCTTGCCTCAGCCTCCTGAGTAGCTGAGATTGGTATTTATTACCTGGATTGAGGTAATGTTTGCACAAATGTGTGCTTACATTAAGAGCTCATTAATTTATAGGCTTTAAATGTGTGCAGTTTATTGTATGCTAATTAATCCTCAATAAAGGTGATTAAAAAGTAATAAATGATACTGGATTAAAGTATTAATTCCAACCTCATCACAAAAAGATTCCTATCTGACCCAGAGCAGGGCTAGAATACATATAGACGGAGTCTGGTTATGCTACCAAGTCTCGGCTCAAACTCCTGGGCTTATGTGATCCCTCTGCCTCAGCTTCCCAAGTAGGTGGGACTATAGGTGTCACCACAGCAGCCAGCTTGGGCCTTCAAAAGCTCCCTGGGTAATTCTGCTTGCATCCAGAGTTGATCATGACTGGTAGTGAGAAGTCAGCTCTTTATTGCTGAACTCTAAGAATTTCCAGGAGTTTTCAGCCCTAGGAGCTATGGACCAGATCTCATTTATTTTTCCTTCCATCAAAGTAGGGGGAAAGTATCCCACTTATTTCCTTTAAAATTTTTTAAATTAACAAATATATATATATATATTTACGGGGTACAATGTGATGTTACAATGCATATAGTCATTATAGAGTGATCAAATCAGGCTAATTAACATTCCATCACCTCAAAGACTTAACAGTTCTTTGTTATGAGAATTTTTTTTTTGTACTGAGGATGGAACTCAGGACCTTGTGCTTGTGAGGCAGGTGGGGCGCCACTGAGCTACATCCCCCGCCCTGTGATGAGAATATTTAATACCCACTCTTTCAGCTATTTTGAAAAATACAATATATTTTTATTAACTATAATCCCTGGCATGGAAAAGATCATGGCACTTATTGCTCCTAACTGAAACTTGCTACCCTTTGACCAACTGTATCAGCCACTGGTCATTCCCATGCTATGCAGAACTTCTGCAAGGTCTGCTTTTCCCCAGATTGTGTGAGATTTGTCTTCCTGAGTCTAGCTTATTTGACTGAATGTAATGTTCTCTAGGTTCATCTGCATTGTTTTAAATGATACGGCTTCTCCTTTGTAATGGCTGTATAGTATTTCACCCTGTTCACCGATCTGTTCATTTGTTCTGATTGCTTTGGTTGCTTCCAAGTCTGGCTGAGCCGAATAGCACTGGAGGGAGCATTCTGATTTCAGTCCTGTGGATATTTGCTCAAAGTGGGATGGCTGAGTGGCCCCGGTTTTGGTTTAGTGACTGTGTCACTGGGGTGTGTCCCCATGATTCTCAGAACACAACTTCTAGGGGACAAGGTGCTCATTACTTTTAGTGAAAAGAATTCATGTCACCAACTCAATCCCAGTAATTTTCTTGTCCCCAGATGACACCGATGTTCGGAGCTTCCCAGTATTGTTTTTCTGTGGGGCCTGTCGGGGCTTGGTTACGCACTTTCCCCTGGGACACTGTTCATGAGGTTGCTTACATGAGGCTCAGAGAGGCAAGCTTCAAGCTGTGGTCCTGTCACTGCCTCCTGTCAGCCTGCCCACCCTTACTTATGCCTGTGCCTTGTTTTGGTTTGCTTTTTTGAGACAGGGTCTCACTATGTAGTCCAGGCTGGTCCTGAACTCACAGCGATCCTCCTGCCTCAGCCTCCATGCCGGCTTTATTACTACTCTTGACAGAGTGGTCTCCCTTGTACTGTATCAGAGAAACACAGCAGGCATGACCTGGGCTAGAGTGGGATGAGGGGAACAGCAGAGAGCTCCAAAGAGGAGTATGCAGTACGTAGGAAGATGAGGGAAAAGGTGTTACTCCTGTCACAGCTGGGGACAGCACATGTAACCCAAGAGGCCCGAACAGCATTCAGGCCCGCTGGCCTTCTCTCAGGGAGCCTTAAGCTCCTGAGAGCTGTTGGCACACAGGCCCACGCAAGGTTTAATGTCGTCTCAGAAACTATTTCTGTCCTTTTTGCTGCTTTGTTAAGTACTTTACTTTGTCTCATTTAATTCATTGAGCCAATTTCATGGGGTAAATTTTACTCCTGTCTTATAGATGGGAAGATTAAGCATGCAAAATCTTCCCCAAAGGTCTGGAGCAGGAATTTAAATACAACCATCTGGATTCCCTTTTTATCATTTTGTAGATGCTCAGCAGCTGTTCACTAAACAAAGACACTTTTGCCAATTATTAAAAAGAAAGACTGTGCTGGATTTTTGTTTTTGTTTTTTTTGAGACAGGGCCTTGCTTTGTAGTTCAGGCTGGCCTTGAACCCACTACTGAGCCCAGGCTGGCCTTGAACTCACGGCAGGCAAGCCTCCTGCCTCAGCTTCCTGAGTGCTGGGATTACAGGTGTTCACCACCACGCCCAGCAGTTGTGGTCTTCATATGACTTGTGCCTCTCTTCTACTATGACTCTAAGAACTAGCACCTATGCAGGGAAAAGCAATTTTCAACCAACAGGACATGCAAACAATAGCTCCTACTGTACATGTAAGAGAAATAAGGGGTTTTTTAATGAGAGGCCAGCGCTCTGATTCAGCAAGAACATTACAATGTTCAGGGCAACCCCCTACGCCTGTGCTGAAAACCTAAAATGTACAATTCAGTTTTCTCTTTACCAAGCTTGGGCACTGTCAGGAACCCTTGCTTTCTGTTTATCATTAACCACATGTGGCCTCCATGTCCGGGGTCCCTGCCAGAGATGGCTGCGATAGAGCCACGATCTGGCAGTGGCTGGGATAGCGTCAGCATATGACCGCCGGTAAGTGCAGCCAGTCATTTCTGGGACAGGAGCTTAAATTCATGTGGACAGAGAGAGGTGACCCCTTGTCATGAGATACAGATCCCAGATTTAAAATTCAGTAACCAAAGGGTGATGCTCAGGAAATAAGGAAGGGGCAAGAAATATTTTACAACTCATGAGGATAAAGAGCAGTATATGTTCTTGAAATTCGCTATTTCTTCAAGTGTGATGTGCATAGAGGAAAGTGTGCATTTTGGAAGTGTACTCTTCGATGCATCTTCACCAACTGGACACACCTGTGTGACCAGCATTATGGGCTGGGAGTGAGCACAGGGGCAGAGTGTGTGCTTAGTATGTGCAAGGCCCTGAGTTCAGTCCCCAGGTAAAGAAGAAAAAAGAAAAGAGGAAGACCTGGATGTGGTGCCGCACACCTGTGAGCCTAGTACTCAGGACGCTGAGGCAAGAGGATCACCAGGAGTATAAGCCCAGCTTGAACTACATATCGAGACCCCATCTCCAAAAATAAAGACCAAAAGAAAGACTGTGTTGTTAGCTCCTCAGATGTCCTCTCGTTTCCCTCTCTAGTTACTATTTGCTTTTCCTGATTCCTATAGCACCTACTGGTTTTGTCTTTTCTTAAACTCTAGGTTAATGGGATCTAACAGCTGGTTCCCTTTTGTGTCTTGCTTCTCTCTCCAAATTCACAGGGGTGCAGACTGGCCATTTTCACACTGTGTACTACTCTGTTTTATGACTATTCTACAACTTAATGTCCATTCTTTTTGCTTTGAGCATTTGGGTAATTCTCTACTTTGGTCAATCAATTCAAAAAGGAAATGTATGTATTTTAAATAATGAAAAACTTGAATTTGCAAGGCCATTACAGCCTTCCACAAACTTGTCCTTCAGTCCTAGCTCTTGTGATTTCCCCTGAGCTCATGGAAAGTTCCAGTCAAACCCATTTTCTTTCTGTTGCAGAATCCAGCTAACTCTTTCTTTCTGGCCTATGAGTATTTGGTTTTGTCTTGCTGGAACACCAGATTTCTACCACCTTTCTGTCTGTCCGTCTGTCTGTCTGTCTGTCTGTGTGAAACAGGCTCTCACTATGTACTTCAGGCAGCCTTGAACTCACTATGTAGCCCTGGCTGGCCTTGAATTCACAGTGCTCTTTCTGCCTCAGGCTCCCAAGTGCTGGGGCTACAGGTGCGCCACCACACCTGGCAATTTTTAAACCTAGGTAATTCTCCTCTGGGCCTCAATGCAGTTGCCCTTCCTCCAGGTCCACCCCGGTTGGGGACTGAGGCAGGGGCTACATCTCGGTGCTATTCATACCATCCCTGGAGCTCCGGCAGAGCCCACACCATGTCCTAACACATCGTTTACAAGCTAATCACTATCTAATCCAGCAACAGCTCATCACTTGAGGACCTACTAAATTTTCACAGAAGCAGGATCCAGCTATTATAATTTCTCTGTTTTTCTCTTTGTTTGCTTCGGGGTTTTGTTTTTGTTTTGAGACAGGGTCCCTCTATGTTGCCCACGCTGGCTATGAATTACTAGACTCAGGGGATCTTCCTGCCTCAGCCTCCCAAGTGGCTATGAGTCCAGGTGCTGGCCACTGCAGAAAGCATGCGTCCTTTTCCTGCCATTTCTGAAGCACAGCTTGAGACATATCCTGCCTTCTTACTGGTATTTTATGGTTGCTGGGCCAGTGAATCAGACTATTGCCTGGCCAGGTCATAAAGGGGCCGGCGGAGGGCCTGCGGGTAGCTCACGGGTGCGTACTTGCCCCGCACGCGCATGCGCAGGGCCCTGGCCTGGCTTCCCAGCCCCACAAAGAAAGCAGAACCGAACAAGGTCGTGAGGAGAGGTTGCCACGTCCTTTGGGGGAGAAATAGAGGAAAAGAGTCAGTCGAGGTGGCCTCAGCCCCCTGCCCCAGGCTGTGCCGGCGCTGGGCGCTGGGCTGGTGTTTCCGCCTTGCCTCTCCGAGCCCTGGGAGCGTGGAGAGTCTGAGGCGCGGGGCTACAGGTCCAAACCCTGGCCCCAAAGTGGAAACCCAGCAAAGGCGGAATCACTTAGGGAATTAGCCCCCAGGGAGACTCCCTTAGCTAGTAGCCCCATTATTAACCCTCCACTAGTGCCAGTGACTGCTCAGGTCGATCTTAAGAGTTCTGGGTAATTCTTTTTTATTGTTTTAGTTTTCGTTAGTCTGTGTCTGTAGTACATAATGATCACCTTCTTGGGGTTGGTACCTGTCCGTAGCACGTCTTATTCTCTTTACTCCGCTTCTCTCTCTCCGTCTTTTTCAAGAGCTCTACCTCCCAGTTTCCTATTAGACCCCCAGGTAATTCTTTTTTAAAAAAAAATAAAAATTTTATTTATTCATTTGGTATTTTGACTTTTTTTTTTTTTGGTACCAGGGATCGAACTCGGGATCTTGCACTTGTAAGGCAGGCACTGGAACCACTGAGCTAAATCCCCGGCCCTCATTTGGTATTCTGAGACAGGGTCTCTCTATGTAGTTTGGGCTGGTCTTGAATTCACTTTGTAGCCCAAAATGTCCTCACCACACTCCTCCTGCCTCAGCCTCTGCGTGCTGGGATTATAGGTGAGTGACACCACTCCCGGCTAGAGCCCTAGGTAATTTAGCAGGAGCGAAGCTTGGGTCTGAGACACAGCTCAGCTGCAGGGCGAAGCCAGTGTGTGCAGGGTTGAGTCAAGGCCCAGCACCATGAGAAGGGACCCACAGGACTATTCGTGGACCACACCCCTTCTCTTAGGGCCAGGGTCCAGGCCCGCAGGCAGAACTGACAGGATATATTCATTCTTGTGGTTAAAAGAATAAAACAAAAAGATGGGAAATACCTGGAGTCAGGGCATCTGGGCTCCTCTGCAGGGAACAGAAGGAGAAGGACCTCGGGCCACGCGTCTGAGTCTGCACCCAGGACAGCGAGGACTCTGCTAAACGCTGAGCCGGCAGGTCTCTCCCTCTCAGAGTCCCCAGCCTCTTTCGATTCTGAACAAAACCCAGTTGGGTGGAGAGATGCAGGGTCTGCAGGGGGAACAGCCGGAAGGACCTCCTGCTGTGAGTCCCCAAGTGAGCAGAGGTCCCTTCACCCCTGCCCTGGACAGCCCGTTCCACTGGGTATTCCTGTCATGCCAAGAGAAACCCGGGAACTCAGGAATCTCCTCGTGCACACGAGGAATGTGAGCAGGTGGCCAGCTGGGGAAGGAAGTCTCTAGAAAAACTTTGTTTTAGTAAATACTGAAGCTGGAGCCAGGTCACCCTGGGCTGACAGCCAGCACGGGACGGGACTGTGACACATCTGGCCCTGCAGGAGGCTCCTGGGGCAGCAGGGCCTAGAGGCCCTGCTTTCGCCTCTCATGACCCTCAGCCTTAGCAGAGCCACGTTTGCCCTCGGGTCTGTGGGCTCCACTGCTCACGAGGCTCTGATTGTCAGCTTCTATTTTAGGGCTTCATTTCTGAGAGGAGCCGGCTCCAACCTGTAATCCTGGGCAGGGCATCCTCAGGGTCACTCACATGTGCGCCAAAGTGCTTGTCCCTGGCCTTTTCCCGGCGGCTGCAACCCGCTGTTGTGAAAGGCAAGGATGAGGTGGGCATGAACAACTGTCTCAAACGGCCCAGACCACTACAGGGACTTTGTTCATCCATTTCTTGGGTTTGTGATACTGTGGACCCGTGTTCAGTAGGGTTAAATCTGAGACAGAAATTGCTCAGAGTCAAGACAGGTACAACAATCCCTTGATCTGCCTGTGCCCTGGGGCACGCTTCAGGGCTCACCGAGGGTTCCTCCCGAACGCTTCCTCACTCCTGTCCACGCTGTGACGGGGGTGTGGGAGCGTTAAAACTCGGTGGTCTCCCAGTGTGGTGGTGCACACCTGTCACCCCAGCACTCGGGAGGCTGAGGCAGGAGGATCATAGTGAGTTGGAGGCCAGCCTGGGCTACATATGGAGACCCTGTCACAAAAAAACCACAACCCTAAACCCTCCGTGGCCAGGGACTTTTCTCCAGCTGTCTTCGAGGTGGAAGGAAGGGGCTCCAAACTCCCTAAACAAGGCAGTGTGCCTTGAGCTTCTCAGTCAGCTCATGTGGAGTGGGAAGGTCTGTGAGCAGCTGGGAGCTCATCCTCCTTTTCCTGCTAGAGACGGACGGTTGGGGGATCACGTGTCCACCAGGCCTACGGAGCGCAGGTCCCAGGTGAGGCCTGGCTGTGGCCCACGGCTGTGTGTAGATGCTTTTGGGGTTGAAGGGGGCCTTACACCCAGGGGGTCCCAGACCTTGCCAGCTCCCCCATCCAGTGCTTTCTCTCCCCCGCCACCAGGTCAAAAACAGCTCCGAGTTCTCCTGACCCGGAACAGATTCCCCTGAACTCTGGGAAGGCTCAGAAGGGCTTGTTTGTGTTGAAATACAAATGAGTAGCTTCGTTGGGCATGGGGGTGCATGCCTGTGATGCCAGCACCCAGAGGCTGAGGTAGGAGGATCACTGTGAATTCAAGGCCAGCCTGGACTACATAATGAGACCCTGTCACAAACAAACAAAAGTAATTTTGTGGAAACGGAGCCAGCCTCTTTGTTGGTTAAAGTCACAGGAATAAAGCCAGCTGGGCATAGTGGTGCACACCTGTAATCCCAGCTACTTGGAAGGCAGGCTTGAGGTCAGCCTGGGCCACATTAGGGAGACTCTATCTCAAAATACAGTTATCAGAGGGGTGAGAACGCAGCCCTGTGGTAGGAGAACCCCTAGGTTCAACCCCTAGTACAGGGCAGGGGGCATTAAACCTCTCGTGTCACCTAGGCCCCTTTCTGTATCGCTGAACTAATAGTATGTTTATAGTTAGGGGAACTGTACATCCAGTTTGCCAAGGACGGTCCTGGTTTATATCTACTGCCCTTGCCTATTTACTGACTTTTTAGACAGGGACTCGCTATGTAGTCCAGGCTGGCCTTGAACTTACTGTATAGCCCAGTCTGACCTCAACCTCATGGTGATCCTCCTGCCTCAGCCTACTAAGGGCTGGGATTACAGCTGTGCACCACCGCATCTGGCTTCTTGCATAACCAGTAACAGTGATCTCTTTCACTCTCTAAATATGTAGGTGATAAATAATCATGGTATTTTATAGCCCCTTTCTGCCTATAGCCTAGATTAGTGATAGCAGAACTTTTAGAGACCAAGTACCCAAACCAACCCAAAAGCCTTTTATTATTGCAAAGTGTCAACACTGAAATTAAACCTGGATACTGAGGTTTTAGTTTAGAAAAAACAACTGTTGCCTGATGCTTGGCTGCTGAGGCGACCTGGCTCATGTACTGACAGGGAGGTCTGTGTGCCCGCTGCTGCACGTGTGTCACAGCTTCCCCACCACTGGCCTCCATAGTAAGCTCAAGCCAGAATCTTCTCAAATTCCTGCCTGGAGTTGGCCTCCCTTAATAATCTCCATGCCTTTCTCTCCTTTTCCACATTTCATTCCCAGATTGGAAAGCACAAATGACAGCGCGTAGAGTATTTTTCTTTCTACAGTTGATCTAATAATGTAGCAAATCTTAGTAGACAATAAAATCCTAAAGGAGCCCATCTTTCCTAGGTTCCTTATCGATTAGTTTTTTTTTTCTTCAGTACTAGGAATCGAACTCAGGACCCTGTGCTTGCCAGGCAGGCATGGTGCCATTGAGGTAGATCCCTGACCTCTTCATCAATTAATAATCCTTTTTCCAATGCTTCCTTTCTTTTTGTCTAGGAAAGCATGCTTCCTCTGGGAACTGTTTTTTGGGGGGAGTCCCAGGGATCGAACCCAGGTCCTTGTGCTTGACAGTCAGGTGTGGTGCCACTGAGCTTTCTCCAGCCCTCTGAGAACTCTTCTTACTGAACTATGTCCTCCTGGGCCATTTTTATTGGATTTATTCCATTTTCTATTTGGGTTTGTTCCAGCCGTGCCTCTGGGGCCTGTTTCTCATAGGAGATAAGGGCTGAAAGTACCGGGAGTCCTCAAGGTCTAGTCCCAGCTGGTGTAGCTGCAGGCAAATAACAGTCACTAGCTCACCTGGACACATACAAATGGCCCTGTAAGAGGAAGAAGGCAGAAAGCCACAAAGTGGTAATGTTGCTTTGGAGCTGGACGGGAGCTATAAAAAGCACATAACTTAGACACTGACATTTCCAGCTGCCCCATGCTCCTTATCTGTATTATGAAAGTACATGGATATTCATTTGGATTTTTGTACCAGGCAGATATTTCAACAGTTCTCTTCACTTGTACAGCTGTTTTCTTTCGATACATTAGTTATATGTTGCACAACGTGCCTATATAAAAAGCCAGGACGAAAAGAATGAATGCATAGCAGCCAGGCATGGTTGTGCACCCCCGGAATCCCAGCATTCAGGAGGCTGAGGGAGGAGGATTTCAGTGAGTTCAAGGCCAGCCCAGGCTACAAAGTGAGTTGTCTCAAAAAAAGAAAAAAAAAGCATAGACATTTTGCTTAGCACTTTAGATTATGAAATTTTTTTTCTTTCTTTTTAATTTTAAATTCAGGATCTCACTATATAGTTCAGTCTGGCCTTGAACTCACTGTGGAGCACTGGCTAGCCCAAACTTGCTGTGATCCTCCTGCCTCAACCTCCTGAATGCTGGAATTACAGGCATGCACCACCACACCCAGCAAGATTATAGGCTTTTCAAATTCAAGTTTATGTAAGAATCTTCATAATGTTGCCTCTATTACCATTTGATTCCAAATGGATAGAAATTAAGCTGTGTAATGTCCGAGGGACAAAAGGGTTAAATTCTGGCATCAAGGTTAATTTAAAAATAACAGTTGGCCTCCTGTGACGACTTCCTCTTCCCTTTAGGGACTCTTGCTCTCGCTCTTTTCCATTTGAAATGCCAGCTTACAATCTAATGAGCTGCTTTTCTATTTATAGCGTCTTCACCTTAAAAGTTATCCCTCAAATATCAGCAATTATTTCTAAAATGGAAAAGGATAGCTACTTCTGCACAAAACAAAACAAAAACTACACTGGCCCCAAAAAACATTGACAATAGTAATATTCACCATATGAAAACAATTAGTGCAAATGAGAAGTTTATCTAATGCCTGGCATAGTAGCACATATCTGTAATCCCAGCATTCTGGAGGCTGAGGTAGGAGGATCCCAAGTTCAAGGCCATCCTAGACTCCCTAGTCACTTGTAGTCAGAGTTTGCAATGGAATACATTTAATACAGGACCCATAATTTACAGATTTACTTTATAATATTCACACAAAAAGTAAAATGCAGAGAAGTGCAAAAGATCTGTCCACATGCTAGAGACCTGAAGAATCCACCCAAAGGCCTGGATCCCACAGCAATGTCCTGCACAATCCAGCTGAATGCCTAGAGCCCAAGGCAATGTCTCTTGCAGGTCCGTATGAAGGATCTGCCCCTGGAAGGCCCAAGGGCCAGTGGTGGAGGCCAGAAAGTCTGTTCCCATGGGGTGAAGGGTCTGTGGCACCAGGCTGAGGGATCTGCATGGAGCAGGAAGCAATGCTGGAGGCTAAGATCAGAGCTCCCCCGATGAGAACAGCAGTCATTCCCAGCAACAGAAAGGACTCACATCAGGAAAACCAGCAGGCAAGCTTCTAGAAAATCAACAGCATACAATCTTCCCCTCCAGTTCTCCTTTTATGCCGTTGGCAACAATCCTCACGTGGGCCTTCCACACCCAGAGCCACTCTGACTCGGTTCAGCTGAGTGTTCCAAGCTGACCATTCGTTAGTCCACCGAAGTGAGTTCAAGGCCACCCCGAGGTACATAGCGAGACCCTGTCTCAAAAAAACCCAAAACCCCCACGGCCTGAGCTCCCACGGCCTGCGTGGCTGAAGGGTTCATGGAGTAAAAAACCATGGTGAAAGATTTAAAAAGTCAAACAGAGGACAGTAACGTTTATAAAGCTGAAGCCAGGTGGAGTCCCTTTGTTCTGATGAGACAAAAGGCTCAGCACCTTTATTTATAGTGTAGATAAGGAAAGTGAAAGGGGAGGCCTGATTGGAACAGGAAGCTCAGCCCTCGTCTGCTGGAGACAGTGCTTGAAGCTTCTCTGGCAGACGGGTGGGAAGGAAGACAGACCTCTCTAGGCCAGTCCTTGCTCCACCAGGGCCTCTTGTTACCTGTTCTCCTCCCGTGGGGCCCTGCCTGGTCCGCAGGAGGAAGCATGTGGGCCATGTGGGCCCTGCCTCATCCGCAGGAGGAGGCAAGTTAGGTCTGGCTATAGTGATCTACAGGAAATCGCTCCCAGCACAAAACAAACAAACAAAAACAAACCCAAAAGAAGCTTATCTGTTGTTAATAGTTGCCCCACTCTTCTCAGCTGAAGACCTTAGTTAAAGAAACAGTAACCGAGTAGAAATAAAAATGAAAATGTAGATGAAATCCAATTTTAAAGCATTCTGACTTAATGGTTGCAGCGAGAAAGATTTGGGCTACGAGCCCAAGGATCCTTGGTATCAGTTTCCAGTCTCCGATTCAGCTTTGTATCCTCGAGACTCAGTTTTGCCAGGATGCTTATAAGAAATCACAAGGAAACTAATGAATACATCAAAATCGTCATGTATTCAATTTTTAACTTAAATCTGCATCAGTGCATGTGTTACAGATGAATACATGTACAGATGTGCATGCCTGGATGTGCTGACTTATCATATACTGGGACCTCAGGAGGAGAGGGCTGAGGTAATGACATTCTTGCATGTTATCACTAGGGTGCCAGGGGACCCCGCTGTTCTGTTTATAGAAAAATTCATGCATCTGATACAGGGGAAATAGACGTAATTCAAAAACCTACTAGTTGTTCAATGCACTGAGTTCGTGTTTCCCAAAATCAAAGAATGAATTCTGAGTAACAGCGGAGGGTAAGAATAGGGAATTTTGAGGGAGAGAGAGCTCCTGAGACAGGAGGGGACCCAGATTCCACTTACAGGGGAGGTTTTATAGAGCAAAGTCAAGGAGTGGGTACAAAACTATAATCAACTAATAGGATTACAGGATTATAGTTGCTTAGGTAATATTGATCCAATGGGGAACCAAGTCATGTAGCAAGTGTACGTGGATGACATCATTAGCCTTGATCCATAATCCATAGTTTTAGTCTTTTCTTTGTCTTAGTAGTTTTAGTCTTAGTCTAGTGGGTAGGAAAAGATGGCCCGCCATTAATGAGATAATGGTTATTCGTGGATTTTAAAAGGGTGGAACTCAAACTCTTGTTTATCCCTCACAGGTGTGTGGGTCTTTCATCTTTATCTTGAGGCCTGACGTGCAATGGATGCGCCTCCAGCCACAGCTGTGATGTGTTCTCATCCTTTGCACTGACTCTGAGCCCCCAGCCCTGTCTGCCTGCTTACATTATTTCTACCTAACGTAGCTGTCTATATCACATCCATCCATTCCATGTCTTCACCACACCCACTCCCATCCCCTACACCCACAGACAATTTAGCATAGTTAATATGTTCCTTCTTGTTTGAATGTGCTATGGAAACGGCAGTACCTTATGTACTTGTATTTGTGTGTATATGAACAGCATTGCATCATACATCACTGAGTACCACGTTTTAAAGATCTACTCTTGCTTTCCGGGGTGCATTTCACTCCTTGCCTCCAGCCTGGCCACCCAAGGTGCTTCTAACTCCCAGCGCCATAAACACTGCTTCAGTGAGCTCCCTCTTGTGTGATCTCCAAGACCAATCTAATGCATGCAAACTTGTATCTCATTATGCTTTTGAAATATTGTTTAAAAACTCAGTCTTTGCCTCTAAGTTACACATAAACTAGTCTATATTTTTATCTAACTGTATAGCATTACAATTCACAAGTAGGTCTTCAAATGATCTGGTTTCCATAGGTGATGTTGGATATAGGTTATGCTTTATTTTCTTCTATATAACAAGCCAACTTTCCCAATATCTCCTAAATAATCTGTTCCTTCCTCTCTCTCTGTTCAGGTGGAATCTGCACCCTCAGAGAAACAAGAACTTGTGCAGACTCACCTGGTGCCAGAGACTACTGTGAGATGTGTCAAAGCCTGGGTGTCTGAGGGTGTCAGAGGGCACTTGAGGACACAACTCTGTCATTTAGTGCAGGTGCACAACAGACTTTGTTACAAAAATAATGAATCTGCATGGAGGACCACGCAGGTACCACAGGGCTATGGAAGGCTGAGTGGCTGTTTTGTCTAACTGTGTCTCAGAAAAGCTGATAAGGACACACACCTCTTGAGCTCTCATGCTCTGATGCAGGAAATTAAAGTTGGTTCCTGCTGTGGACTGTCTGCTGCATGCTCATTCTTTTCAGTGGGAACCTCTCCTGACCAGGCCTCCCTTCAGCCCACCAGTCCTGATACCTAGGAATCCCTGCTACCTTTCTAGTATCTCTTTACCTGGCAAGTCAAATGAAGAGTCAGAGATTTCCTTAATAAGTATGAAGTCAAGATAAATCTTTTTTGAATTTATTTTCTAACTTTTATTTATTTTATTATTTTATTTATTATTTATTTTTTTAACTTTTATTTTCTAACTTGAAGTCATTGTTTAAAAATCACTACATCTGTTTAGCTAAATGGTAAAAATGAAGACCAGCCCATGAAAGCAAAATATATTAGAGAGGATTGTAGGATGAAAGTGAGACTGAAGAAGGAAAGCACTTTTTTTTTTTTTGGTACCAGGGATTGAACTCAGGTCCTTGTGCTTGGGCAGCAGCCATCAAAACCACTGAGCTAAAAAAAACCCAAAAAAACCCAAAAACACTGAGCTAAATCCCCGGCCCAAGGAAAGCACTTTAAATCTTGCTTTCAGGGTGACTCTACAATAGAGTGACTGGCTGGGCCCCTGGTAAACCTGTATACTGAATCATCAAAATTTATTTTGTTTTTCTTTAAAACAGAATCTCACTATGTAGTCCAGGCTGGCCTTGAACTCATGGTGATCCTCCTGCCTCAGCCTCCTGAGTGCTGGGATTACAGGTATGTGCCAACACCCAGTTTGAGCTGTCAAAACTTTAAACTAGGGGCTAGTGATTTAGCTCAGTGCTGCCACCGCCTGCTTGGCAAGTGCAAGGACCGGAGTTCAATCCCCGGTACCGAAAAACAAAAACGAAAAAAACTTTGAGCTAAATAGCTTGATTTAGCACAATAAAGCACTGTGTTAAATATAAACTATTATATATCCATGTCTCATAAAATATAAGGCCATATAGCCATTAATGTATTTGTGGTAATCTACAATTTAAACACACTTGTCACAATAAATGTTCGGTACAATACTAAGCGCCAGTGAGGAAGCAGAATACTCCAATGACCCCTCTCACCCGGCCCTGGTAAGGCACACTGCTTGCTCACCCTGATGGAGTGAAGGGCAGGGTGACGCCTGGCTCCAGACTCATCTGGACCAGGCAGTGAGGGTTGGCATGGCCTGACCGGAAGGAGGCGCTCTGGAGACTCGGCAGCACAGAGCTGCCTCTGTGGACTTTGAGAGAAAGGGAAACACTTGCAAGAAACGGTTGTTCTGCCAACCAGGGTACCAGGGACAGCGAGGTTCCCCAGCCTGTGTGTCGGGCCGCCGCACACAGACTCAGGACCTGGACAATGGTCCCAAAAGTGGCTCTAGGGTACTCAGCACACATGACGAGAGAGCTCGTCAGTCACATGGCCCAGGCAGGTCTGCGTCTTCCACGGTGCCAGAATTGTGGAATGACAATAAATCTTGAGCCACGCCGATTTCTTCAGCTTTGTCAGGCCGACTACTCCAAGTTCACTTGGGAGCTAGTGAGCTGGGCTGGCACGGGTTCTTTTTTTTTGTTTTTTGTTTTGGTTTTTTTTGGTACTGGGGATCGAACTCGGGACCTTGTGCTTGCAAGGCAGGCGGGGAACCGCTGAGCTAAATCCCAGCAAGCACGGGTTCTTTTATTCCAAGCTTAATTACTCAATCACACATCACACTTCACACCGCAATGCATGGGTTACAGAAAGGGTCCTCACTGGCTGCAGGACTGGAAGAGGAAGAGCTGAAAACCAAGGTGCAGCATCTACAGCGATGGGGGAGTCGGCACAGGTGGGCGGGGGTGAGATCTCAGGCCACACAAGGCTTCTCCCGGAGTCCCGGGCCTGCTGAGGGTGCAGAGTTAGTTCAAAGCTGGGGTCCAGATGGCAGGCAGTTCAAGTGGGCTGCATCAAGGAGGGAGACAGAGCTGAGCAGAAGCTGAGGACAGAGCCGGAGTTTGTGGCCCATCGACTTCGTGATGTGTTCACCAGGGGGCCTGGTGAGAGGCCAATCAGGGTGGGGCTGCTGCACCCCAGTGTTGGGCACCCCTCCTTTAATAAGGTCCAGGTGCAGGGTGGCACTGTCTGTCCCATAAGCTCCTGGGCTTGCTTTTCCCTGATACAACTTAGCTATATCATATGTCCATGTGCCCCTGATTTAATCTGATTCATTTACAGGTGGCAATTGTTATTAGCAAGATTAATTTATTTATTAGTTTACACTTTAAGATTGTGCTATGAAGCAGGGAGTTTGTTGTTGTTGTTTTTTCCCCCAGCATGTTTGGTGTGGCCAGCATCTGGTGGTTATCTCTTTATATAGGCTAGTCACCAAGTCATTCTGCCTCAGCGTTTGCACTCAAAATGCAGCAAACCGCTGCTTCGTAAAATGGAGTCACTCGGGGTAAATCACAGGCTGGAAGCATCTATTCCTGCTGTTCTGTACAACATGGGATAACTCACAGCTGGCACAGCCTGATGTACAATACACACCATGGTTAATTAATGAGGAATGGGCATGTGTAGTAGGAGCCAGAACTCCAAAATAGGGCCCAGCAAAGGCAAAGCAAAGTCTCACTCCTTGGACCTCTGGCATAATTAAGCTGAAAACTTCAAACTCAGGACTAAGATGTCTGAGCAGAAATGGGACCTAGGCTCAGGAACAGGGGCTGTGACTAGGCCAGGCCACCTCATGGGCCCAGGAAGCTGCAACTCCCCAGGAGAGCACTGACCACATCCCAGGTCTGTGTCAGAGAGGAAGTGTGGACATCTCAGGAGCCGTGGTGCACACCCACACATGCGTGCGCACACACACACACACACATGCGTGCATGAGTACCTGCTCCTTGCAAGCCTTTATACACAAGTGTGACTGGGTATCCCAGGCAGTGTTAAGTGCGTTTGATTCCAGCCCTGGGTAGGTCAGGGAACTGGAGTGAACATAGGCTCTGAATGTAATTAACAATCCAAAATCCCAATGGCAAGCACGATAGTTATTTCTTACTCATATTACAGACGAATATGAACCAGCTGGATTGGCTGGGGAGGAAGTGAGTAGAAACCTCTACTCCACGCAGTCATTTGTGGACCTGAGAGTCAATATCTTCCCTCTGGTGGCTCCAGGATCTTTTTAAAATTTGTTTTATTGTTATTTTGCAGTACATAATAATTACCTTCCTTGTGTGCAGTTGGTGCATGCACAAAACACATCTGGATTGTTTTCATCCCCTTCTCCATTTTTTGGCCCCCTTCCCTTTTGTAAAAGACTCATCTCTCTATTTCCTACTATCTTTTATTTTGCGCTTCTTTTTTAATATTTTGGGTTTCTCATATAAGAGAAACTGTGTAGTATTTAAGCTGCATGTCTGATTTATAGTAATGCCTCAGTTCATGAATGCTTCTGTTCATGAACAATGCGGTTGGTAAGCAGTAGCATTCAGCAACATTTTGCTTTTGTTCACGAACTCCACATAGGGTGACAAGCAGGACCGCAGCCATCTTCCCTGCACAAATATGAACGAGGCTATAGTCCCCAGAATCATGGGGCGAATAAAGTTCATGAACAGAGGTACCACTGTACTTCACTTAACATTATGGTGTCAAAGTGCATCCATTTTCCTACAGAGGACACAAGTTTATCCTTCTTTATAGCAGAGTGGTACTCCATTGTGTGTAAACACCACATTTTCTTTATCCGTTCATCCATAGGCTGCTTCCAAGATTTAGCTCTCTATTATGAGTTCTGCTGTTAGAAAATGGGTATGCATAGAGCACTGTAATATGATGTCTTTAACTCTTTCCAAGAAGATACTAGAAAGGGATTAACTGAGTGAATAAAACAGAATTTCTATTTTTAGCTTTTGAGGATCCAGGATCTTCTCAGGCCTTGGAGTCCTGCTGCTCACTCTGCATCTAGTTGAAGGAATAAAGAGAGAGTGAGGGAAGATCCCAGTGACAGTGTTTTGTGAGCTAGACCTAGAGATAGGCACCTCGCTTCTGCTTGCTTTCTATTGGCAAGTGTATCACTCACTTTCCTGTCACTCAGACAAAATACCTGACATCCTCAGCTTAAAGGAGGAGAGGTTTATTTTGGCTCATGGTTTCAGAGGGTTCAGTCCATGGTCACCTGGCTCCAAGGCAGGAATGTCGTGGGGGAAGGGCCTGGCAAGGGAAAGCTGCTCACCTCATGGCGGCCAGGAAACAGAGAGTGAACAGGAACAAGAGTCAGGGATATGCTGTCTATAAGGACACCCCCAGACTCCACCTTCACCACCAGGCCCCACTCCTAACAGTGCCTTCAGCAATGGAATCATGGATGAATCCACTGATGGGTACAGTGCCCCCATGATCCAGTCACCTTCCAAAAGGGCCACCTCCAAACCCATGAGACTTTGGGGGACTTTTATGTCTAAACCATAAGAGAGAGCAACCAGTGAATGTTTTGCACAAGTATCCTAAAGAAGAGGATACTCATACAAATGTAGATGAAATAGGCAGCCATTCTGCCAGGAGAAAAAAAAGCAGAGGTAGTAGGAGAATATTATCTTTCTTTCTTCTTTTTTTTTTGGTATGGGGGATCAAACTTGGGACCTTCCACTTGCAAGGCAGGTGGCAGAACCACTGAGCTAAATCCCCAGCCCAGTAGGAGAATAAAATGAGGTTTACAGGCACCAGGTGAAAAGACTTTCCCTTGTTAAAAGTTAATTTACTTATGGGGAAAGATAAACTGTAATCCCATATTTATTTATTGATTGATTTACTGCTTCATTCATTTAATAATAAAAAGTTTATTTAGAATTGGCTGTATTGAGTGTATCATGAATTTGATTTTAACAAGTCATGATGCTGTGATTTATGATAAGATACACGTATATTTGCGATTCATCCTTGTTTTTCGGGCATAAGGCCTTAACAGCCCTGGGGTCTGCAGAGTGGGAAGTGTCTTGTATGCTAAGGACAGGACTGGTGGCTGAGGCCCTCTAGGTAGCTTTTGGGTGATGCTTGTTACTGGAAAGACCAAAGCATGAATAGAGGGTTTGGACTTTGAGCCCTACCTCCCAGCCTCCGAGAAGGGAGTGGGGCTGAAGGTTGGTTTAATCAATTGTGTCTATGTAATAAAGCTTCTATTTTTTTTTTTTTTTTTTTTTGGTACTGGGGATCTAACTTGGGTCCTTGTGCTTTTGAGAAAGGCAGCGTAGCCACTGAGCTAAATCCCTGGCCTTCCTTCTTCTTTTTTTTTTTTTTTTAATACCTAGGACCTTTGCACTGAGCTACAACACCAGACCTTTGTATTTTTTTTTTATTTTGAGGCAGATCTCGCTAAGTTGCCCAGGCTGGGCTTGAACTTGTGATCTTCCTGCATCAGCCTCCCAGAGGCCTGGGATTACAGGCATGCACCACCATGCCAGGTTCATTTTCACTTTTTTTTGGTACTGGGGATCAAACTTGGGACCCTGCGCTTTTGAGGCAGGCAGTGGAACCACTGAGCTAAATCCCCAGGCCCTCATTTCCACTTTTGAAATCCTGTGGAGTCTAGAGCCTGAGTCAGTAGACTGGGTCTTGTGACTGTTCCAGACAGGCAGGCAGTGGTTTTGTTCCACATCACACTCAGGGACCCAGGAGGCCCCTCAAGTTGGAGCAGGAAGAGAAGAAGGTCTAGAGAACCAGCTCTGTTATTTTTCTCTGCCTACACTTGGAAGCAACACATCAATTCCCTCACAGCTGCTGACCGGAGCCAGAACATGCCCAGCCCACTGGAGGTCTGGCGGCTCATGGGAGAAATCGGGGCACGTGCATGTTGCTGTCTGCTCATCAGACAGTACTTCGTTGACTTTTAATAATGAAGGTGGAGAACAGCAAAGAGAAAAACTCAGAATCTGGCCTGAACCTGGGTGACTGCCTCGACTTTCATTTGCCTCAGTTACTTCTTGTTGGGGGATTTTGGGAGGGAGTAGAACATGAGATCAACCTGAAATGGGCCAAACCCTTTGGCATTTGTTCTTTTGGTTTTGTTTTGTACTCAGGACCTCGAGCTTGCCAGGTAGGTGCTGTGCTGCTAAGCTGCAATCCTGGCCTTGGCATTTGGATTAGATAAAAATGTACTGAATTATAAGTTCAGAGTGTATTATGCAATTTCACTGCAAGTTTTTCCTATGACTGTGTGATAAGTTTTAAAATGAAAACAAAAATGACTTTTTATTTTGTGTGTCTATAAATCTTTCAATACACTGTTTAAGGGTAAGCAGTTGGAAAAGTGCAAGCAGCAACAGCTCCTTCATAATAAGGTGAAGCAGTGTTAGCAGCGCTTGGTGTTAGTAGCTCCAGTCAGCCTGGGGTCCTTTTGCTCAGTCTGAGATAGAAATCAAGAGGAGGTGCGCAATTCCATCCTGGTCCGAGCCTAGGGAAGACAGTGCAAGGGTAAGGGGCCCTGAACCTGCTCGCCAAGGGATGGAGGAGTGGAGCAAAGGCCCACAGGCAACTGACTCTGCAGGCTGTTGTGCACGACGCAGGTCTTGTGCACACACACCCTTCGCTCTAGGCTCTGGGACAGTGCATGGCACAGGGGTCTGCTCCTGGCTGCTGGGTCTGTTTGCACTCCGCTCTTGGAGATGTGCACTGTGGCACCCCAGGAGGGTCACATAGAGGTCAGAGCTGGGCATTCCGTGGATGCAGAGGCTCAGGAAAGCTCCTTCGCAAGGCTTGAAGGAAGCAGGTGGCATAAGTAGGGCTCTCTTAAGATCCATATCTTTCAAAAACCTGTTTCTCAGCAAAGATGGAAAGGATGGTTGGGAAATTAAGAGTTTTCTTATTCTATCTCAGTAATATATTATGAAAAAATATTCCAAAACTGTGTATATGACAGTGCTAGAAGGGTGAAGAAATTAGGAGGAGGCTGGGTGATTAATAAACAGATTATCTGCCATTAAAATCTCCTCTTACCAGTTTTGTGATTAATTCCTTGGGCATTTTTAGATGCATCTACAGTACTTTCTTTATTCCAAACATGGATCAAAATTTGCCTCTTAATCTTATTTTGAAAACAGGCCAGGCATGGTGGCACAGGCCTATAATTTCAGCTCTCAGGAGGCTGAGGCAAGAGTATCCCTGTGAGTTTGAGGCCAGCCTGGGCTACACAGTGAGTTCAACCAGCCTGAACTACAGAGAGAGACTGTCAAAAACAAAAAGAAGGAAAGACAACAGTAGAACAGTCCCTTGGCTCTCACCACTGCCAGCCAGTGAGTTTAGAATTTGATAATCTCATTTAATCCTAATTCCAGTGCAGCTTTGGCCCTGCTAAATTCCCATTTTACAGATAAGAAAAGGGAATTACTGCAAATTAGATAGTCTAGCTGGGATTTGAAGCCAGGCTGACATCTTATTTTCATAATCCTCTCCTGAAAGAAGCATTCTTGCTGCAGGCCCTTGGGGATTCCCCTTTTAAATCCCCCAACCACCAAAGGGAGCTAGGATGGGGCTCTCCTAACAAGCTGTGACAGGAAATCAGCGTGACAGGTCTTTCTGCTTCCTGTTACCAACTTTCCAAGAGGTGGCTCCATCTGTACTTCCACTAACAAAAAAAAAGTGTACTTGGAAGACACTGTGCCAATCACAGACAAAACAATCTCCGTTTCTTTTTAATAACATAATTGTCCCATTAGGCCTGATGTTTACAGTAAGAAGTTCAATTTGGTTGTCCTGTCAGTTTTTTTTTTCTTGAGAGATCCAGTTGTGTAATTCCAAATGACCTAACCACACAACTGATGCATTCAGTGCGACATTCAGACTGAGCATTATCAGATGGAAACATTCATTACAAATACTTACTTCTAACATGATAGGCAGAGACTTTCAGAAGATTTTAATTGTTTTGTTTTTGAGGGGTTTTTTTTTGCACTGGAAATAGATTTATAGTTTTTGCATCTTTTTTTTCTCATTGAAACTTAAAAATGTACAGGGACAGGAGAAGACAGACCGACAGGCACCCAGACAGCAAGCTGTGTGTGTGGACGACTCTACCTGAGCAGTGCTGGCAGGCAGGTGTGCAGGCAGTCAGGGGCCGGGTCTGGATGCCTGGCGTCACCTGTTTGGAGGACAAGAAGATTAAGCACACGCTCTCCCGTGGCAGCTGGAGGTTTCCGATCTCCAGCACCCAGGAGCAAGCTGTAGCTATCAGGGCCTCTTGCTTTCCCTTCTATTTAGCTGTTCTGGGCTGAGGTGGGACAATCTTGGGAACAGAGCCTTACGCTGTGGGGTCCATGCCAGCTCCCAGCAGTTGTGTGAGTTGGACTGCTGGACCCCCTGGAGAGACTCCCACATAACGGGAGCCGGAAGTGTTGAGAGAGGTGTGAGCATAAGGACAAGGCATTTTCCCTGTGTATGTTCTGTGCTTTTCTCCCTACGCCTCCCTTTCTCTTCCTACGCCAGCCCTGTCTTGCACAGTAAGGAAAACTGCAGGTGTGTGTGCACAGCCCACCTTGTACACCCATGCTCTGTTCACTAAACCCCACTCTGGCCAAAATGTCCCCTTTTTGCCAAGCGTGGTGGCACACATCTGTAATCCCAGCACTCGGCAGGCTGAGGCAGGAAGATTGCTGCCAGTTTGAGGCCAGCCTGGGCTACCAGCGAGATTCTGACTCAAAAACCCATAACCAACAAACAACCCCCTCCCCAGGTCCCTTTGTAACTGCCCTCCAGGTGGAAGCGTGGGCCAGAAAGCCTGGCTGGTTTTGGGGAGGCGGGAGCTCAACAGAGTCTGGGGCAGGGTCCAGAGCAGCTGTGGGCTGTCTGGGGTGGTTACAACATCTGGGGTCCCGGGTAAGGGGGGCGCCATCTAGAGCAAGGTCTGTAACCTTTTGTTTTTTCTTGGGTTTCCACAAGACAAGAGGAATTGTCTTGGGCCACAAAGTACATCATAGAGTTCATAAGTAACAAAATATAAGTAACAAAACTTCCTTAATTTTTAATGTTTTAACTTATTCAATTATTCCACAAGCTAACACAAGCCCAAGTTTAATAATAACTAAGAGAATGTACATAAATAGCTATAAATGCCTTTCTTCGCAGGCACACACATGCGTGGGCAGGTTGAGATACTATTATCAATAGTGATATGGGGGAATAGATGTAATTCCCCAACCTAGTAGATGTCAGATATACCGAGTTCGTGTTCCCCGTGGAAGAATGAATTCTAAGGAACAATGGAGCTTAAGAGTAGGAAAATTTACTGTGGCATAGGAATGTGGAAAAAGAGTAGCTCCAGAGAGACAGGAGGGGTACTGAATGGGTTGCCAAGGAGCCCACTTCTCAAGGAAGTTTTATAGAGCAAAGTCACGAGGGGTGGGTACAGCGTGGGTAAAAACTATAATCAACCAATAAGATTACAACTATAGTCGCTTAGGTAATACTGATCCAATAGTAACAAGCGTATATGGATGAGGTCATCAACCTTGGTGGATAATCTGTGGCCTCAGTCTTAGTGGGTGGAGGAGTTTGGCCCGCACCGATGAGATAATGGTCTATCTATAGGAGAAACCCCACAAGGGAGGCACCAATAATCTCCAGCTTTTGTTCACCCCTTGGGGAAGTATGCAGATCTGGCCACTGTGCCTTTAGTCTTCAGATGTGCTCTCCTCCTCTGGATTGAGCAGCCCTGTCTGACTGCCTACAGTATTTCTACCTGACTTAGCTGCCTACATCATTAGCGCTGTATTTCACTCCCAAGTCGCACAAGCCCGCGTGACATGTGACCACATGGGTTTTCAGTTTGCCTGTGCGTAGCTGGAACAGGACAGGAGGTGGAGTCAGCACAGCCCACACCCACCTACCCAGTCGGCCCAAGGTCCGTACACCCGAGTCCCGAGAAGTACAGCTAGAGACCACACAGCAGTTCCACAAGGTTGCTGTCCAGGGCCTCAGAGTCTGGGGGCTGCAGGCTGGACATGTCTGGTCTAGAAGAATGGGGTGTGGGCTTTGGGTGCAGCCTCTTCTTCCCATAAAGAGAAGGAGCAGAGCAGGGTGGGAGCCATCTCCCACGTCCACAGGTGGCCTGGCCTCATGGGAGGCGACTCCTCTCCTCCTCAGCTGAACTTGGAGCCTAGCAGTCTCATGGCCGATCCCACTGCTTCCTGGTAGGGGGCACGCTGGCGGTCAACCAGTGCCCGGGACCTGCTGCTCTGTGGGACCAGGGCACTGTTCCTATTTCTCTTGAGATGTGGGGAGATGCTCCCCAAATAGCCTCTTCCCCAATACTAGTCCCTACTTCTCCAAAGGCTGGCGTCTCTCATCACCTGGGCCAACCCAGCAGCATCACCTCGAGACCACAGGGAAGGCTGGTGCCGGTGTCAGGCTGGCCACACCCTCTACCAGGCAACTCTTAATTCCACCCCACAACATTAAAGCTACTAACCATTCCCCGGGGCACAGCTGGCTGCTTTTCCTGGATGGGTGAGGCAAAGACACCTCCAGCAACCTGAGCCAGACATCGATCGGCATCTCAGGTGGTTGTCCTGCCAGGTGTCTGCACACTGTCGCATCATTTCTTTCCAGCAGTTGGACTGGAGAAAAGAAACTGAAGCTCAGGAAGATCAAGCAACTGCTTAAGGCCATAAACGAAGGGGCAAGTCAGGAACTCATTCCCAGAGCTGTCTCATTCCAAGCAAGGCCTCTGCTTTTTCCATGTCTTACACTAGCACACGGCACCTCTGAGCTTGAAAGAAGCTGAAAACGTTGGGGACAGCTGGCCAATGTGTATTATCTTGTATAGCTGTGCCATCCTTGGTGTCTTTGAGATTCCAGGGTGCAAGGGCCACAGCAAGAGAGGAACTGCAGCTGATAACAGCAGTATTTGTACCGCGTGGTCCTGTTTGCATGGTCACCATCAATCAGCACACGCACGTCATTTGCTTGACTTGCAGACCGCACGCGGGGCAGTCCTGCAGGTGAACCCCCTCACTGTTTACTATTGCTTTCATTCCAAAAGGCCATAGAGGTGCTCATCAAAAAAGCCAGCAACTGCCAAAAAGAGAATTAGGTTAGATAATGTCACCTGGAAATAAATTAGAATTTGTTGTGAAATGTTTGGGCAGTTCTCATTTGCTGTCCCTGTTTGTTTCCTTATTTCTGTTATCCTGCTGGAGACAGAACAAGGGGCAGAGAGATTCCCTCGGCCTGATTTGCTTGATGGTGTATGTCACTCATAGTGAGTTTTAGGACTGTACACCTGTCTTGTAGCTCAGAGGTGGAGGGCCTGGGTTCCACCCTCCGTACACACACACACACACACACACACACACACACACACACACACGGTGAATGATGTGTTGCTTCCTGGTGAGGTGGTATGTGATTGTAATTCCAGCATTCCGGAGGCTGAGGCAGGAGAATTGCCATGAGTTTGAGGCCAGTCTGGGCTACATAGAAAGATCTTGTCTCAAAAAAATAAATACATTAAATTAAATAGAAAAACTGAGGTAGGATAGAGGAAATAAAAACCAGCCAGAAAGGACACAAGGAAATCAAGATTTTAAAAATTGTACTTTGGCCAGGGATGGTGGCACATGCCTATAATCTCTGCTCTCAGCAGGCTGAGGCAGGAGGATTGCCATGAGTTTGAGACCAGCCTGGGCTGCATAGTGAGTTCAAGGCCAGTCTGAAGTATACAGTGAAACCCTGTTTCAAAAAAAAAAAAGTACTTTTAAGAAGCAATGAAGCTTCAAGACACAAGCCCAGTTTATTTTTTCTCTTTCTCTTCTCCCAGAGCCTAGTAAAGCTGGGCAGTGCCCTTTAACCCAGATGGGTTTGCCCACCTGCTCCTCAGCACCGCGAACGGCCTACCTGTTGGCTTCCCCATCTGGACGACCGCTGTCTCAGCTCTGGTGAGCCATGCTCTCCCGCTCACTGGACAAGACTAAGATTAGATCCGAGAGAGCCTGGGCTACAGAGCCCTCTGCCCGCGTGCAGTCACCCAGCAGCTGAGCACTGGACACAGTCGTTCTTCCTCATCTAAAACTTCAGTGTTCAGATTTCATTCCGCTTTGGCACTTCGTGATAAGCATGTGGTTTTGGTTTGGCCACTTGTCCCTAAAGGTTCTCCATCCCTGCTTTAGAGCATTAAGTTCCACAGATTTCTACCTGAAAACCCTTGAGAGGTTCCAGTTCCCAGCTGGAGCTGTCTCCTTGCTCTCAGGGGGTCCTGCTTCTCTCTGAAAACCCTGCTCTGCCTCTTCCTTGCATGCTCTGAAAAGTCTTTTTCTGTGAGGAGAGTCAACTAACCCACAGACTTATTCTACAAAAAGAGTGGGTTAAGTTCCTTATTTCAGCCTTGGGGACCCTCATACCCAACCTAGTGACAAAAGTAAAAAAAAAAGAATTTTTTTAAGACTGTGTCTCACTGGGCTTGAATTCATTCACTATGCAGCCTAGGCTGGCTTCGAATTTGTGGGGATCCCCCTGCCTCAGCCTCCCCAGTGCAGGGATCACAGGCGTTCGGCACCACGCTTCATATACATACTGCAAAATTGTTGAGCCCTGCAACACAAAATATATTTTCCCATTTTTTAATGCTAGAACAAGGACACTACTAAATCTAGATCTTAGTTGTCCCCCATGTGCTTTACGGAGACAATGGGCCAAGCAGGACAGGGCAAGGGAAGAGGCCAGAAAGGCTGCAGCTTCAGGTGAAGGACAGCCCTGCTGCAGGTGCTTGGACCCAGCCCTGAGAGGAGCAGAGCTTGCGATTCCCACTCTGCAGTAGCTCAGGGCGGGCCGGTTCTGGGTTTCTGGGAAACCAGCAAAGCAGCTTCGTTGGAAGCAAAACAAACAGAAGATGGACCCCAGTGAGGTAAGATAGGAAAAATAAAGACAGAGAGAAAGGAGGCAAGGAAACGCATAATAAAAATTGTACTTTTTAAGTAGACAGAACTTCAGAACACAATCAAGTTTACCCGAGGTGGCCCATCACTGTACTCACTAGGTGTGTGCTTGTTTCTTTTCTCCTGACCCCACCCTGCCCAAAGCCTTGGAAGAGACTATAAGTCCATGAATTAACTTAGTGATAGAGTCAAAAAAGGTTTGCAGCCAAAACATCCTAGATCTCTCATCTTCTAAAAATACAATGGACTGGGCCTGTGCCTTTCTCCTATAAAATGAGCCTTTGTTGGCTGGGCATAGTGGCGCACACCCATGGTCCCAGTGCTCAGGAGCCTGAGGCAGGAGGAGCCCTGGGAGTTCGAGGCCAGCCTGGGCTACACAGTGAGACCCTGTCTCAAAAACAAAACAAAAAACAAAACTTGCAGGCAGCTGATCACTAAACAGGCCACAGCCACTGGCTGGGAAGACAAACCACTCATCAGACTCAGATCAAGCTTCCACCTTGCCAAGCTTACGCCATGGCTGCGTAGATGCAGTTCACAGGCGTGAAACAAGTCTGCTCAACTGCTAGCAGATGCTCTGTGATTAAAGCCTGTTGCCTGCTGAGGGGAGAAACAGACACCCTCTGGATACGCTTTCTCAGATTCTTATGCTTGGAGAAAATAAGGACAGATGAAGCCACGTACGTACACAGCAAATCCAAGAGCCATCTTCTCCATGCCAGCTGATAAGGGTGCAGGGCCGGGGACAGTGTGATAAGCACCATGCAGGCCAGTGTGGATGCTGCAGTAGCTCCCGGTCAACAGTGCAGTCACCGTGTCTCAGAGGGTCGAAGTGCATGAAGTGGAAGATGTGCCACTGTTACTTCACATCAAGAAAGTAAAAAATTATACCAGTTAAAACTGCAATCCCATCCGTTGTAAGACTAATTTTTTTTTGAGGCAGAGTCTCACTATGTAGCCCAGGCTGGTCTTGAATTCACGGTGATCCTTCTACCTCAGCCTCCTGAGAAAGACATTAATTTAATTTTATTTATTTTTT
>NW_004624731.1:9261237-9398715 GCF_000247695.1 Heterocephalus glaber | reverse complement strand
AAATTCAAAGACCCAATTCAAAAATGGGCATCTGAAATGAACAGACATTTCTCAGACAAAGAAGTAAAAGCAGCAAGCAAATATATGAAAAAATGTTCAACATCAGTCGTCATTCGAGAGATGTAGATGAAAACAACACTGAGATTCCACCTCACCCCAGAAAGAATGGCTGCTATCGTGAAATCAACCAATAACAAATGCTGGCGGGGGTGTGGGGAGACAGAAACCCTTCTCCATTGCTGGTGGGAGTGCAGACTGGTGCAACCACTGTGGAAGTCAGTATGGAGATACCTCAAAGACATTAATTTTAAAAAGATATCAATAATACATTTTACTTTAGAATTGATAAAATAGGCTAGAGGAAACTTCTTCTGCGTTTATTGTTTTTCAGTGTATGCTTGTGATACATAGTACAGATATTCCTTGTTTAATGACCTACTTGTTTAATGACCTTTGGACTTACGACTTGTCTTTTTTGGTGCAGTCCTGTACATCTTGTTTATAGAGCCTCAATGTCTTTTTTTGTACAGTACACCTTATTCATACAGCGCCATAATTTTTGCTGATTGCACTGTACAGTGAGTCCTGAAGTTTTATGTTCTGTTATACACTACAGTGCTGCATGTAAGACTTGTGCACATAAAAGTAAAGTCACCAAGTCAGTTTCCTTTGCCCTTTTCTTTGTTCTGAATGTCATAAGGTACGTACTGTGTACACTTCCTCGTTTAGCGACTGATTCACTTAATGACCTGGACCCAGAAGCGGGACGGCCTGTGATTATATTTCTCTTGGGGAACTGGTGCACGCAAGCGCACACACACACACACACACACACACACACACACACACACACGTTAGTCATTCTCTTACTTCTCCATCCACTCCTCTCCTCGCGTCTCCCCAGCCCCAGAGGTTTTGGAGGAAGATGGAAGTGTACCCAGGATTCCTTTCCTACAGTTCTGTGTTGTCAGTGTGTGCGCTTCCCAAGAGAAGAGGAAAAGTGACGAATAACAAGGAGGACTTCGGGTTCTCTCTCTTACTATACTGCGTTTTTGGGGGGTTTTTTTGGTACCAGCGATCGAACTCAGGACCTTGGGCTTTCAAGGCAGGCACAGGAGTCACTGAGCTAAATCCCCGGCCCTCTCTCTTACTAGTTTAATCATGTGCTGCTTCCTCCAGGCACATCTGTTTTGTGGTGCTCATCTGTTATGCCAACTCTCTGGGAAGCTGAGGCAGGAGGATTGAAAGTTTGAGGCCAACCTGGTCAACTCAGCAACTTAGCAAGAACTTGTCTCGATATAAAAATTTAAAGGGCTAAGGATGTAGCTCAGTGAGAAGATCCTGGATTCAAATCCCAGCACCCCACCACACACAGAGAAAAAACAAAACAAACCAGTTCAATCAGGTAATGAGGCCAATAAGAGTATTTGAAATAGTGGCTAATATTTATCAGATGCTCAGTATGGATATGGCCCTGGGCTAACTCTTCGTAGCCAGTACTGCTTTAATTCTTTCTGACCCCACTGAGAAAAGGTTGCTTGTTTGTTTTGAGGTGTTGGGGATGTAACCCAGGCCCTTGCACACATTAGGTGTGCTCTCTTCCACTGAGCTACCCCCCCAGCAATGGTTTTAACACTCCCATGTTCCTGATGATTAAATTGAGATTTAAAGATTGTGAGCAAGGTGCTGAAGTCACACACCTGCTAAGAATTGGGGCTGACATGGGACAGCAGGTGCATGCATCTCTCAAGGTTGTTTTTGGCCACCATGCTAATAAGAAATATGCTAAGACCCAATTTCCTGCAAAGGATTAAAATAATTAAGACATTTCATTCCAGTCAGCATTTATCAGTAACGTTTCTTCTGAGGGAGATTTCAGAAAGCAAAATATGGTTATGCAGGCTAAAGAGAAGACTGAGTGACCTGTTGTAAACTATGACGATATTCCTGAAGTGACTATGGCATAACTAGTCTTTGCAAATTATACTGCTGGATAATGGATTTTAAATTGCATGTTTAAGTAGACTAAGAATGCTATAGTTAGTGGGTTATATTTAAGACACCACAGAATAGATAAGGTGCACAATTAAAGAGTGTGTTTCTTCCAAACCCTTAATTTGTGTTAGAATATTCAATTACCAACCTCGATGTGCAGGCATGAATTTTGATTCAGTAGCAATGAAGTCTGGCCTGGAAGTTTGCAGACTCTGAATTATTTATCAGAAGGTATTACTTAGCTCTCCTTTGACACAACTGTTTATGTTGGCAGACAATTGGGGGTTATCTGAATTTAGAAGAGTTTGGTTAATCCTTGATTAGCCCTGGGTAATGAGTAGGATTCTAAGATAAAGATGTCAGGTGGTCAAGGTCTTAGTCTGATCACCCTGTAAGCTGCACAACCCAGTCTCAAGTGTTTTCTGAGTCATTTGTAGGAAAATGGATGCACTTTGAGACCATACTGTTAAGTGAAGTAAATCAGGTGCACAAACTTCAATATTGCATGGTTTCTCTTACTGAGAAACCCAAACTATAAATACATTAAAGAGCAAAATAAAAGATAGATGATAGGAAACAGGGAGCTATATCTTTTGCAAAAGGAAAGGAACCAAGACATGGAAGGAGAGGGTGTTGAAGGCAGACTGAAAAAGGTTTACGATGTGTTATGTACACACACCAACTCCCCACGAGGAATGTAATCACTGGTGTGCTGCACACATGGACCACCATAATTAAAAAAAAATTCACTCTTAAAAGATACTGCAGACCCAAGCTGGGGCTGTAGCTCTATGGTAGACAGCCTGCCTGGCATGTATAAGACCCTCTGTTCAGTCCCCAGTGCCACAATAATAAATAAATAAATAAAAATATTGAGGCTTGCAAATAACGTTTGCTTATGCAGATTGTAATTATCATTATTTACATTTTAGGAATTAAAATGCAGGCTGGGCGTGGTGGCTCACACCTGTGATCCCAGCGCTCTCGGAGGCCGATGCAGGATCACAAAATTGAGCTCAGCCTGGACAATTTAGCAAGAACTTGTTCCAAACTAAAAATAAAAAGGGACTGAGGATGTAGCTCAGTGGGAAGGTCCTGGGTTCAACTCCAAGTACTAGGGGAAAAGAAAGTTTGTTTCAAGAAAAGTTTGTGGGTTTTTTTTGTGAAATATACGTAGCATATCTTTTTATCATTTTAACCATTTTAGAGTGTATTGCTCAGTCGTGTTAAGTACACCACACCATTGTTGACCCTTACAACACTCCATCTCTAGATTTGTTTTCTTATTTTGAAGCAGGGTCTCCCTGCTGGGCTTACAAGCAAGCACTGCCATTCCCTGCTTCCCTTTCAGTTCCTCAGGACCTTGTTAGCAATTCCCTAACTCTCTCTAGCTCCTGACTAGATTCTTGCATTCTAATTTAGTTTGTTTCCTAAACTCCCTTTTACACATTTCATTGTATTGTTTTATCCTCTTTTAATAATTTTTTAAATAAATTGTTACTTTAACATGCTAACGCAAAGAGCTTGTGGATATTTCTATTTGTTGTTTTTCTTTTTTTTTTTTAAGAGCTGTAATAAACAAATTTCTTTTATAAACAAAATTTTAACTGAAAAGCCACAGTAGATGGAAAAGAAGAAAGGATATTACTTGGTAAAATCCAGTGACATCTACAATAGTTTTACAGCACATTTAAGCATTCTAGGGTTTTATATCTTCACCTGCCTTCCATTTCTCAGTTGCTCCTTATAAAATTGACTATTGTGAATATAGGTTTAACCTCAAGTATAGTCCTGAATTTGAGTTCCAGAAAAAGCACAACACTCCAAATTTCTTTCAATATTATAGCCTTAATTTTTTAAAAAGGTTTGTTTAGAAGACAATGCCCAACTAAATGGGAGAAAATGTAATTATATATATGTAATTACATGTAATTTAATATACTATTATATAATTATATAATTACATAATTACTATTATGTAATTATATATACTATTCACTGTATGGAAGTGTTTTTTTGTATGATATCTAGAATGCACTTGCTCCATCCATCCCCTCAATATACAATGATTTATACCAACACTACCAAAAGTAAGAGGACTACACAAGGGGCACACAATTACAATTCTGCTAGTCTTAAAGGCAGTAAAGAGAAAATATATCAGATAGTACATGCACATCTTACATAATTTCCATGGAATTTCCAATGGCTTCTATGCAATGTGCCTCTTTTCCATAACTGTATTACCAACTACCAAGAAAGGAAAGAAGAGTTTAAAAGTAATGGTACTGAATTGAATTGTTTGAAGCCCGTGCCCCACAAATGGGGAGAAGTGCATTTAGTTCAGCAGCAGTAGAGCACAGCGTGAAGATAATGTGCTTAGACACACATATTCCAGACTGAAAGATGTGCAAGTCAAGTCAAGATATAAAACCAGAGTACACGGCTAAGTAATCTTGAAATGTACATATATTGCAGTTTTCAAAGAAAGACATTCATTTCATTATACAAGGATAGGGAGGAAAAATCCTTAAAGTTACCTATTGTAGTTTATGATATAATAAATACATATATATAGCATTGTATATACATATACAGAATGTGTTTATGTATAATTTGCCAAATTTGTTAGTTTTTGTGGATTTGCAACTTTCAGAAATGAAAAAAAAATCCTTTTTACTACAAATTTCTATTCTCCCAAACTTAAGAAAACATATTTATACTAGGAAAGGTTTCAATACCCTATCCCTATCCAAAGACTTACCTCAGATTTTGCTCCACAACTTATCAGAGATGTAAAATTAAAGAAATTTTAGAGTTTTCACTATATATTGACATTTTGCCAGTTGTTTCAATAAGAAAATATCTTATATTTAAATCAGCAGATGCAAATTCTTTGACAGAGGATATATACTCTAGTTGTGACTAATTAAAACAGAGCAAATCAAAACAAAAAAAAAATCCAGTGATTTACTCTGACTGTAAACAACATATAAAATTTAAATCTCAAATTTCAAAATAAGTTAAAGAAACATTCTACCTTCAATTGGTAAGGGGAAAATGTTTATGAAAAGTTGCAACAAATTCATTTGCCATTATTTTTTCCAAGAGAAGTGTATATCTAACTATATGACCTCTGTCCTGTAAATTTAATAAATTCATAATTTGTTGGCAATTTTTTAAGCAAACTGGCCTATCAGATTACACAACAGAAAAACATCCATCAAATTCAACAAAGAAAACTTATGTAAGCCTTTTTTACAGAAATTCTAAAAATCTAAATGGCTATGATTCCTCTATTAGCAGAAACACATAATGCAGTCTTTGTAAATCTGCCATATATATCAATATCTACATAAATAGATACAGATACAGATGTGAAACATGAACAGCAGTCTGATCCTGAACAGTGTGTAGGATAAGCAGGTCTGTATCAGACCATGGCATGATACGGACCCTGCATCTTTAAGAACTGAATGATAAAAGAAGGTCCCCCAGCGACAGTCTGAGGAGGTAGGTGACTGAGTGGACACTTCTCAGTACTCACAATTGAAAGCTTGCTGCAGAGATCTAGCTGAAAGGGAAGGCAGTGCAGGTTGGGCTTGTCATTCAAATACAGTTCTAGATTCTCCAGTGTACCAGTGTCCTCAGGAGATAAGCCAGCAGATTTTCTCTGAGCCCCAGGTGTGTGAGATTGGTGAGGTGACCAATGCCTCTGGGAAGCATGGTCAACTGGTTATTTGTCAAGACTAATTTCTGCAAATCCTTACGATAAGCAATTTCATTTGGCAAGGATTCCAATTTGTTCTCCTCTAGATCCAACTCTCTTAATTCCCTAAGGTTCCCAAGACCATGGGGAAGTTTCTTTAGACGATTGTTTGATAATATTAGAACCTCAAGGGAAACTAGACCAGATACATCCTCAGGGATCTTTGTGAGCTGATTAGTAGCTGAATTCAATTCCACCATACTGCTCCAAGTTCCAAAATCCAAAGGAAGTGATGTTAACTGATTGTCCTTCGTAATCAGCTTACTTAATACTTTTGCTCTGGAGAAAATTCCAATGGGATTTTATTGATTCGATTGTGTTCTATGTTGAGGGAATAGATGGTAGAAAACTGAGATGGACCACTGACTGGATATAACTGGAAGCAATTTCTAGCTAAGGTCAAATTATTCAGTTTTACAAGACTGGGTAAAAGACTCTGGTAAAGTAGAAATGTTATTGTTTTTTAAATTTAATTCTTCAAGTGCACTGCATTTTGCTAATGATCTGGGTATTGCTGACAGTCTATTATATCTCAGTCCAAGACGACTTAAACTGGACAAGTTTCCTATGGTATCAGGGAGGTCCAGCAGTTCACTGTGCTGCAGGTCCAGGTTGGTAATCTGTGTGCAGTTGCCAGTCTCCTTTGGGAGGTGTTCAAGTTGATTGTGAGCTACAGCCAGTGTAATGAGGTTACATAACTCACCAATTTTAGCAGTTGTTGTTTGATTTTGTTCTCTTGAATGCTAAGCATGCTGAGTTTTGACTTTTTTGATGTCCTTTTCCACAGTAGTTACACGATTAAAGTGAAGGTAGAGAGTGGTGAGAGAATCTAGCCCATATACCACTGAAGGAATTTCTCTCAGTTTATTATGCCGTAAATCAAGCATCTGAAGCTTCCTCAAGTTATCAAGAGAGTCAGGCAAACTGGTAAGTGAATTTTCACTTAGAGCCAGTGTCCTGAGATTTACTAAACAGCCCACCTCTGCTGGGAGGGAATGTAATTTGTTACTGTACAAATAAAGTTTTGTTAACTGAGTCAACTCTTTGATCGATGATGGCAATATGTGTATAGATCTCTTGGATAAGTCCAAACACATTGAATTTTTTTCCCGGCATTTGCTGAGCTCCTTAGTTCTATATTACTGTATTTTTTCTTATTTCCAGGTTTGATTGTGTTGTCAACTGAATAAGCAACCCCTGGGTGGGCAGGACTGGAATCCTTCTTTCCATCTGTGGCATCTCTCCCTTTGGTTTTAGGTTCTTTTTCTTTGCTTTCTTTTCCAAAACCTCCAGAGGCTTTTGCCTCCTTTTCTCTTTCCTTGGCTGATAGTACTTTGAGATCGTTCTCTTTGGAGTCTTTTTCTTTTCCTAAACTAGTACTCACAGTGATTCAAAAGTGCCTAAAAAAAACTACATGAAGTCCCTTTATTTTGTTTGCCAGCAATCCAAATTCAAAGATGAAGAGACAATGATCCTGCACAATCAAAAACGTGTTGACTTGAAGACGCAATCAGCACAGAGTAACATCCATCTGTTATATGTTGCATCTAAAAGCACTATGCCCATTTCTGATAACTCATTCCAAGTGGTAAAAGGGTGCTGGTCAATCAATGATTCATTAGAATTCCTAGGTGGACAACAGTTTAGGGCTCTAAAACTCCCTCTCCTTTGCAGAAGTTGCATTTGGCACTGCAGAGGGGTGAGAATAGTCTCCGCGGCCCGCCCCAGGTGGAGCCTGTTGCCTACTGGAGCTGCAGTGTGAGGTGAGTGTCCCTAGGGCGCCACGTGGTGGGCTCTATTCGTTGTTTTTCTATGCTTCTTTCCTGACTGCTAGATTTATTTGCTAAATTTACTTCATAGTTGCTATATGGTTCCTTTTTTTTTTTTATCTTGTGGTATTAGGGATTGAATTCAGGGCCTTCACACTGAGATTTATCCCCAATCCTTTATTTTTTATTTTGAAACAGAGTCTTGCTATGTTGCTAAGTGGCCCAGGCTGGACTAGAACTTGCAGTCCTCCTGCCTCACCCAGGGTGTTGGGATTCCAGGTGTGCAGCACCACCCTCGGCTTGCTATGTGCTTCCTTTATCTTGTTCATGCTTATACTTTTCATGCACTTTCTTTTCATTTTGTGCATGTATTACATGGGCAACGGGGCCAGGAACACAGCTCAGGGGTTGAGCGCTTACCCAGCATGATCAAGGCTCTGTCCCCAACACTGCAAAACAAACAAAAACTAAGGGCAATCTGGGAGGCTGAGGCAAGAAGACCACAAAATGAAGCCAAAGCTCGGCAACTTAGTGACTTGCTCTATCTCAAAATCAAACATTAAAAAGGCTGGTGGTGTAGCTCAGTGCCAGTCCCAATCCCCAAGAAACTTTCAAACAAACAAGCAAAAAGGGCATTGACAACTGTTCTCCAGATGTGTTTTATTCTGATGGAGTTATGGATGTAACTGCTCACGTGACAAGTGTTTGTCTCTTTCTATAGCCCCACTTTGAGGACTAATAAAGGAACAGATTTATTCCAGGTTGTGAAATGAGAAACAAATGAATCATGTGTTCTTATTATAGAATCTCAGTAATTGTTCCATAATGAACTATCTCTTTGCTGGACTGTGGCCGTTCTTAATTTTAGAAGTCTTCCTGCAAATGCGAATCATGCCAGACCGAAGATGGTCACGTTTTTATCAAAAGACTCAACAATTCAGGGCAACTTTATTGTGTATAACTAACATTCATTATGAAACTTTTTATTTTATATTTTTTAATTTAAATTTAAATTTTTTTTAGTTTTTTGAGACAGAGTCTTGCTATGTAATTCAGGCTGGCCTTGAATTCATTATCTATCCCAGGCTGGCCTTGAACTCATGGGCAATCCTCCTGGCTCAGCCTCCTGAGTGCTGGGATTACAGGCATGTGACACCACACCCTGCTTATTTTATTTTTTAAATTGCAAAAAATCATATATCCTCCAGATTATAGGGAAAATAAATATACCACTTGATCTTGCTATCCTTACTGCTACTAAGAAGACCTGGGTGGTGGACCTAGGGTCCTGGGAGAGATCCACAATGTAGTTTGTCTGTGTGAAAGTTCTGCCCAACCGAGACCCCTAAAATTACACAGTGAATATTGAAAATAATAAGATCACTTTGAGATGGAATAGAAACAGTTTGGCAGAAGCAGGAGCAGTAGGAGCAGAGTTAAAGAGCACCCAAGTCTCCTTAAGGACCAGGGCTGGAGCTGGGATTGAGAGCTTGATTGCCGACAACACAATTTACTGTTTTGGGCGGTACAGGTTTCCAGTTCTGGAGCTGTGTGTTACTCTCCTTAAGCCATGTTATTATCTCCCAATAAACTGCCATTAGCAATGGTAGCTTGAAAGAGTCCAGTTTACAAAGCCGTTGAGCTTGTTTCTGTTTTGCACTAGTATGGATGAATAAATTCATGCTCATAGCTTCAGTCTTCTATTGAACTATTTCCATAGCATAGATTCCTGGAAGTCAACTTCATAGCTTCAGGAAATAAGCATTTCTCATCAAGTATGTTGCCATATTACTTTCTAAAAGGGCTGTAACAATTTATCAGCAAGATTTTTTTTTTTTTGGATTGAGCTTGGGTCCTTGGCACTTGTGACGCAGGCGGCAGAACCACTGAGCTAAATCCCCGGCCCTATCAGCAAGATTTCTAAATTTCACTTTTTGTTAGCCTACGTTTGTGGTCCATAGTGGTCACATGCATCAGGAGAGTTGCTGCATGCACATGACGCATCTTCATTCTTTTTACTCCCCTCCTCCTTTCATCTCCTGGTATCAGCAAGATTTGAGTACAGTTACTGTAATCTTATGTGTTTATTTTCCCCCTAATTTTATCAGTATTCAACTGTATCCTGAAAGCTTTCTTAGCCTGTATTTTTTGATTCAGATATTTTCGAGACAATCTTGATCTTCATGTAAACCCCAAAGTCCTCATGAGTGGAGTCGCAGACGCAACTCCACAGCAGTAAGTCTGGAGTCGGCAATGTGGGAATCTTGGATTGCATTTCTCCTGTTAGTGCCTGAAACAAAGACCTGGTTATGCATGAACCACGGTGTGAGGCGAGCCAGCTTCTGCCTGCCTAGACACGACTTCGCGGCGCTTCGTTGGAAGACCACAACATACTGCGCTGATATCAACCTGCGGATTGGCTTTGACTTTTTCCTTTCTGTCCTAACAGGAGTCCTCAGTATGAAATGATCGCAGAGATTTGGTCCTCAGACCCATTTTCCACTTGAGCCCATCTAAAAAACACCAACCTAAGGGCTGGGGATTTAGCTTAGAGGTTCTGCTGCCTGCCCTGCAAATGCAAGAACCTGAGTTCAATCCCCGGAACCAACAAACAAACAAACAAAACACCAACCTAATGCTTTTGGGTGCTTCCACCATGGTGCAACTGTGGCTTTAGGCAAGTGCCTGGATTTCACTGTAACCTGAAGTTACCTGCTCTGAATGAGGGGAATGCTTCACCTTTCGGTTCTAATGGCCAAGACCCTTCCCCAGTAGGGAAAGACAGACAGACAGGAAACATAGTTTACATTTCTCTTGGATCCTTTCTCTGGTTTCATAGGGTTATCTGTACAGAAGCAGAAAAAGGTCATGTGGAAGGATCCCATTAAGTGGTGAAAGAGTAGAGTCCTTTTCTGCCCCACTCCACATGGAAATCCTGGACTAAAGGATAATAATGAGGATGATAATGATTTAAGGAATATATACCCAAAGTCAAAAGCAAGGGGGAAACGTTCTAAAGAAACCTACGGTTATAGGCACGGTGGTGAGCTCCTGGAATCCCAACTCCTCAAGAGGCTGAGGCAGATCACAAGTTCAAGGCCAGCCTGAGCAATTTAGTGAGACCCTGTCTCAACATAAACTGAAGAGGGCTGGGGCACTGCTCAGTGGTGAGCACTTGTCTAGCATGTGAGGCTGGGGAACAAGAAACCTACAGTCATAAAAAGGAGTCGAAGCACCGGGGATTTAGCTCAGTGGCACCGTGCCTGCCTTGCAAGTGCAAGGTCCTGAGTTCAATCCCTGGTACCAGAAAAAAAAATCCGCCAGTAGAATGATATCCAAAACCTGATTAGCTATCATTAAGGACAAAGGCCTTTTCATAGTTACAAATACTGAGAGTTTATTATCTATAGATAACTGAAAGAATACCGAAGAACTACTTCAGTATGAAAGAAAATGAATCCAGAGGAATGAACACAGAAATGTTGTACTTGGGGGGAAATCATACCTGAAATTTAAAAGAACAGAAATTTTTATTTTGTCTTGGGAAATAACGTTTCTACTCAATATTAACTATGACACGAGAGACAAATTATTGTCTCTGAAACTGTTCCCATTAGACACTGAGGTTATCACTGTCATAAAGTGTATGGAAACCATCAGGCTGTCTTAATGGAACGCCCAAACTTGTATCACAAGAATCGTAAACTTTTCAAAATGAAAATTACACATTCACATGTCATAATTAAGCCTATATTTAGGGGTTGAGTAAAAAAGAAGGCTCAGCTTTTCATTTATAATTGACCGTTTGAAATTCCAGTAAGTGTTAATGTTTTGAGGGAGACAGAATTCCCAGTACTACTCGAGAATAAATGACTTCAATCTCTAAACATCCTAAACTTAGACTGAGGTGAGCTGTTCGATTACCTTTGACTTTTCGTAACCTTTCAGCTTCTTTCTTGAATTAAAGGGTTGGAAAAAGATTACAATACTTATTACTGCAAACCAGTATTTCTGCAGTTATAACAGGCAGCACTGCACATCTGAGGCTGACCTCAACCTTTAAACACCTTATCATTTGATATATCATTTTCAACATGTCATTTTCTGCTTATCTCTGCCAGTAGTGTTTTTCTTTGTGTGAAGTCAGGTGAGTTATTTAGGTTAAAACAATCGCTCAGATGAATTTTAGCCCCTTCATATTAAATCCTGAGTACTTATTCGAATAATCTAGTACATTTTAGTTAATTTAAGAAGCTTTCCAACCCGTTTGCTGCTGTGTTTTTAGCCAGGAGATTTGGCAGGATGTTAATGAGGATTTGTGAGGCGGGGTCCCCACCCTGGTGAATCAGGAGACTCGGGAACCTAATTGGGCCAGTTCCCAGGTCCCCACAGACAGATCTGGGCGGATAGCCAAGGAGATCACATTTTACGGTGATATGTGTGTCATCAAAGCAGCACCGAGGGCCTCTGCAGTTAGTGCCAGTCCTTTACTGTCCACAGCAAGGTTGTTCGCTAGTGTGAATTAGTTCAGCAGACTTAGGCTGCAAATTGGAGTCAGCCTGTTACTCAGCAGGCTGTGTTCTGCCTTTCTCACCATCTGCTAGTGTGTCCTTTTGATATAGGGGGAAGAGGTGCGGGTCCCAAACCTATTAGATATCTGAAATGTGAGTTCATGTTCTCTAAAATCGAAGAATGAATTCTAGGAACAATGGAGGTTAAGAGTAGGAAAAATTTATTGGGAGGGAGAAAGCTTCTGCCTAAGACAGAGAGAGGCGGACCAGAAAGTGGTTGCCCACCCACCCCACTTTTCAAGGATGTTTTATACAGCAAAGCCATGTGCTGAGGCGGGTACAAAGTGGGACAAAACTATAAGACCCAATGGAAATTTACAAGGTGGGCATGAGGTGGGGCAAAACCACGATCAACCAATAAGATTTCAAGTACAGTCACCCCAGTAATATTGATTAAATGGGGGTAAAATGGGGGAGCAAGTCACGTAGCAAGCGTACAAGGATTTTCAGGGATATTTCCTGGAAAGGCTGGGTTAAGACCTTGGACCCCCACCCAGGTGATTGATACCTGTTTAGAATCTCAGTCATTGCTATTCAATCTACATGAGTATGCTAATTTCTCTCCTTTTACAATGCTGGCCTTCAGTGAATGTGTCTTCACTGTCCTCCATGTTGGCTCCTCATGGAATGGCCCTGTCTAACTGCCTATAAGATATCTAATTGGGCGGGGGATTTAGCTCAGTGGTGCCACCGCCTGCCTCACAAGCGCAAGGCCCTGAGTTCAATCCCCAGTACCAAAAAAAAAAAAAGATATCTAATTAACTTACCTAACTACAATACTTTGGGATACAGACTTTAACACTGCCTACCCAAGAACAATTAGAAAGACAACATTGGTGCGAAATATCATAGGATCCAGGCTAAATGAGTCTTCCTATTGTCATCTTTTTTGGCTAAAGTCTGCATTTTTGACATTATAAACTGCTTTTCCTATGACTTCTATGATATAACATCATCCCGGTTTTCTCTTTTTCAATTATTAAACGAACAAAAAACCAAGGAAGACATTTGTGTGGTCTACTAGTGGGGAAGGACTTCTCAAATCAGATGCACCAAATGCGAGCCCTGAGGTGAAAATGAGGGCCGTGCGCGGGTGCTTCGATACCCAGCTCCAGAGAGGCCCTTTACAGACCGGCTCCATCGGGTGTGTACAGCCAGACCGAGGCCCTGGGTGTCACCTTATAAGCAGCTTTCAATCCCATCATCATTTGCATTCCACGTGTCTTCTAAACTGTTATTGTGGAGCCTTTGTGAAAAGCCTTGCTGAAATGAAGATTTACTACGTCCATCTTCGATATTCCCTTGACCAACTTACTGATCTAGTTATCCTACCAAACAGAAACCGGGTTACAGTTTGTCCGAGTTTGTTCTTAGTGAATTCACGTCAGCTACATGATCACTCCATGTTCTTTTGTTGTTGTTTTGGGAGTTTTTTGTTTGTATTTTGAGACAGGGTTTCACTTTGTAGTCCAGCTTCCCCAGTAATGGGGAGACTTGTACCACCATGCCTGGCTTCACTACATGGCTTTTAAATGTTTGCCAACTGTTTAATAATCCATTCTAGACTTTTCCTGATAATAAGTCTCAAGCTTTACAGTTTGCAATTCCTTCTTCTTTTTAACAGTATGTCAACAAGCCTTTCATTTTATACTTCAAATTCTCTAATAAAAACTAATGATTACCATGAAAGCTTTACTTTTTATTTTTAGAATGCTTTAGCCCTTGTGATTTCCAGACGGTGTACTTCTTTCTGAAAGTCTGAACCTTTGATCATCCCAGGCTCCAGCTATTGCTTACCTTCCCTGACCATTCTCAGGGTTGGTATAGACTTCGAGCTTCTCTTGGAAGCTGGTCTTGGGTCCAGGCACTGAAATAACTCTGAGGCAACATTCTCTCTGACACTTTACTAACTTTAGGCTGTCGTCCCCTCTGCTGTTTTCCCTCAATTTCGCACTCTAAAATTATGAAAATAAAATATGCTCATCATAAAATGATTCAAACATTACAGAAACCTACAAAAGCCCCCCTTCCCAGCCAATCCTAATGAATGCCCACTGTGAACAGATTGGACTATGTCCTCTGGACATTTCTCATGCACTAATAGATATTCTTACATAGTTTATATCGAGGCCCCAGCCCTTATATTGTGCTGTGACTTGATTTTTTCACCTAACAATCTCTGATTAACATTGTTGCTCGAGTGTCACACACACAGCACAATCTGTTTTCAGTAGGTATGTGGTTTTGCTTTGTATACACTGCAAAACAATCCACCGGCATAGCTTTACAGCTGTCTTCTTTTTTGCTTAAAAAAAGAAACTTTTATTGGAGATAATTGTGGACTTATTTGCAATTGTAAGAAATTGAGCCCATCACTGTGTACTTTACTCAGTTTCCCTCCATGGTAACACCTTGCAAACTGTAGCGTCCTGTGAGAGCCAGGACATAGATGTTGGTACAGTCAAGGTACGCAAGTCCTACCACCACCCATGTCTGTCTTCCTGGCCCTTCCTTTCTACACCTGCCCTCTCTAGAGACCAAAGGGGAAACTGCAGGTAACAGCTGACTGTCTGGGGGGAGACATGGAAAGGGCTCTGCTCTGTCTCAGAGTCATGCTGCCATCTTGACATGGTAGTGCATGCTTTATGACCGCCTTTACCTTTCATTTCATCTTCACACACACTGACTACATAGGTAGGCTAGACAAACAACCACTGCTATTTCTCACATTCAGAGACCTTGTGTGACCTGCCTCATACCTCAAGACTAGAGATGGGATGAGACTGAAACATGTGTCTCCTCTGAAGCCCACTGCTTATTACACCATGTACATTGCACATGGTAGGAAAATTGGGCCAACTGAAAAAACCATGGTGAGCATAGAGTGAGCAGTGCTAGCTCCCGGGGGTTTTCATATGGTGAGACAGAGAGAATGAACGTTCTCTGCGTGATTCTGGAAGCATCGGGATTTCTGCTGATGCAGTGGAGACAGCTGAGATATGACACACACTTCCATCCCTAAATGGAAGTCTGGCTCATAGCCCTGCTTGTGTGATGGGATCACTTGGAGTGCTTTAAAAAAATAATCACCCCAGGGCCTCAAATGGCAGGTAGTCTGAGTCAGTTGTCTAGGACTGGAAAGCATCTCAGATCATTCAGTTTTTTGAGACAAGGTCTCACTATGCAGTTCAGGCTGGCCTTGAACTCACTATATAGTCCAGGCTGGCCTGGAACTCATGGCAATCCTCCTGCCTCAGCCTCCCGAGTGCTGGGATTACAGGTGTCCTCCACCACAGCTGGCTCAGACGATTCTAACATGAAATCAGCATGAAGAACCATAGAGTGGGAAGGTAACCTGGGCTGTGAGTGAAGTTAAGCGTTGCCCAGTTTCCAGGAAGGAACAATCCCCCCTTCCCGAACATCTGCTCATCAGAAAGGTTTCTGATTCCTCAATCACCAAACATACCTCCACCTGGCACAGAACCACGGTTCAGATTTCTGTCCATCAGCTGTCCTGGCAGGTAACGGACCGTTCAGCAATCAGCAAACAAGGGAGAAGCAGGAAACAAAAAATCCTCTGTTTGGAAACAGGGAGCAAAATTAAAAGGAAGTATGATAGAGTAGAGCCTCAGAATTTGCTCCTAAGGGAAATTCCTCGAAGAAGTGCGACTGGATCCTTGGAGGAGACAACAGCCGCTGGTCTCTGGGAGAATCTGGGCCACTGCCAAGCAGTCTTTCCAGGGAAGGGCACTTGTCACCCCAGGGCCTCCAGATTCCTGTCAGCCCCAGGTGGCCTCCAGGGATGAAGTAGTGCCACACACAGCCTGGCTCTGCTTCCAGCGCTGGAGCAGGGACCCAGCTCCAACACAGTACTCCGAGCTTCAGAAGCACTTTCAGGAAACTCACATCCACTTAGAGGACATCTGTCTTTTGACAAGGAGCCAACTCTTGGAGGGCACCACAGAGTGGGCTGAAGAAACCATCTTTAAAGAAGGTTTTGCATTCTTTTCACCTAAACTGGGAATCACTGAGCAATTCTCAGACCCTATTCACTCTAGGTGAAAGGTCATTTACAAGTAAATAACCTAGAATTTAAAATATAACCTAGCAATTTAAAAAAATGTTTCATTATATTTGTTTTTTTAAAGATGGAGTCTCTCCATTCATGCAGCTCCTTCTCTTCTTCCTTCCACTCCTCCTCTTCCCCCTCCAGCTCTACCACTGAGCTACATCTCCAGCCCTTTTTTATTTATTTTTGAGACAGGGTCTTGCTATGTAGCCCAGGTTGGCCTTGGACTCACAGCAATCCTCCTGCCTTACCTCCTGAGTCCATACCTGTGGGATCACAGATATGTGCCACCACACCTGGCCTCCAGCCCTTTTTTATTTTGAGACAGTCTCTCTAAGTTGCCTAGGCTGGCCTTGAGCTTGCAATCCTCCTGCTTCAGCTTCCTGAGTAGCTGGGATTACTGACATATGCCATCACAACCAGTTCAATTTTATTCTTCTTAATGATTATTTTGGTAATTCTGGGTCCTTTACATTCCCGTATGCATTTTTAGGAATCTAAGCTGAAAGAACAACAGCAACCAGCTTAGATTTTGACAGGGATTGTGTTGAGTCTGTAGATGAGTTTCAGGAGTATTGCTTACTCTTAACAATATTAAAGTTCTTTTAATGATTTTTTTTGAGATAGGGTCTCAATATATAGTTGAGACCGGCTTTGAATTTACTAGGTAGTTCAGGTTGGCCTTGCACTCACAGCAATGCTCCCGCCTCAGCCTCCCAGTGCTGGGATTACAGGTGTGCACCATCACGCCCAGCTCATCCATGCTTTCTGATTTATGCAACATAAAAGCCGGTGGGAGGGTGGTGAAGGCTGGGTTGGTGGTGGGAGTAGGTTTTTAGCCTCCTGGATGCACGTGAGCATGAGGGAGATGAGGCTACAAAGTGAGAGTTCAGGTTCTCTCCCAGAACAAAAGGGTCGACTTTGGAAAGTGGCTCCCTGGCTTGACTCGGGGCTTGGAACTCAAGGGAAACGGTTCTGGTGACCTCTCAGCATCTGTCTTTGGGTTGTATTTCCCTCTGACTCATGGTGTGAGGGCCCTCACTCGGTGCCCTGTTTCCTTGGACCTGTTTCTTTCAGATGGATCCTGCCTGGCTGCCTGTGACCCGAGTGTCCCCTTGGTCCAGAGAACCCAGACAACCTTGCCTTGCAAGTGGTGGTGCCCGTGAGAGCTCTGACTCGCCTCTCTTCCGGCCCAAGGTCTTGGCAGATCTCAGGTTCCTGCATTCAGACTCCAGCAGCTACAGCACCACATCTGGCTGAGATTCCTGGGATGCTTAGGTCTTCCCAGGCCCCAAGGCTGTTTCACTGGCAGGTCCCCTGAGGCAGGCCTAACATCTTCCATAGCTTGGCTGTCCCTGTTCAGGCACCTTGTGATGGTCTATCTGACTGCAGGGACCCAGCGCCTGTGGGACAGCACCTCTTGGGCTGGGAATGGGACTCAGGGCTTCCAGAATACATGTGGTCTTGGTTGAGTCAGAAAAAATGGCTTTAGTCTTCAAGATACCTTACTGCCATCTGCTGGAAAGTTGTCACAGCGCTACATAAATCTCTACTAACTGCAGTGATAGGGCCCCCTGGATGTGTGCGGTGTACCCTAGCCCAACCCCGAAGAGCACTTCCCAGAAGAAAGGTCTTAACACCCTCTGCTTCTATGAATTCCTTTCAACAACTCATTTTCTGAAAAGTCTTCTCATCTACAGAATATGTGCAGATAAGAGTTGATCTTTTTGTAAGTCTTGTCAGAATGCATCTCTCCCCTCCCCTGCAATGTGGGAGTATTGATCGCAAAAAACAAGTTCAACCTTCCTTGTCCAAAGATGCTACAAGTGAATTCTACCACATATTCAAGGAAGAAATTATGTCAGTTTTCTAGAATCTATTACAGAGAATAGAGACACGAGGAATACTTCCTAATTTATTTGCAGGCTAATATTGCAAGAAAAGAAAAGTACAGACTGATATATATCTCTCAGGAGCTTAGATGCTAAAGTCCTCTATAAAATATTAACAAGCTTGGCTTGGAATTGGTGGGTGGCTGGAGCCAGGAGGTGGAATCTATTCTCTTTGGTATTTTTACAGTTTTTTTCCCTCAGTGTTTTCCAATTTCACTATGGAATGTCTAGAAGTATTTGCAGTTGTTGTTTAAGTGTGTTAATGCTTGGACAGTGTTGTACTGGTAAATATTTAACAACTGGAGTGAGAGTGGGACAATTTATAGTGAGTTTACCAATGTTTGTGATATAAACATTCCCACTATGGCCTACTTCAAAGATGTCACAAAAGTGACATCTTTGGATACAAACTTTGGAACAGATGCTATATAGCATGCTGCTGGATTTCAGCCACAGACATACAATAGACATAACTTCGAGGACACAGGTAATAGTAAAATAACTAGGAAATAATAAGCTTTAAATATTACTTCTTTGTATGATAATTATTTAATTGCCAGCTTATGCAATTTAATTTTAATAATGGCTAGCACTTAGCTTGCAAATTTTCTGAAAATGTAATAATCATCTCTGAGGAGAGATGATTCACACTTCTTGTTTTTTTTTTTTTTTTTTGGTACCAGGGATCAAACCTGGGACCTTGCACTTGCAAGGCAGGCGGCAGAACCACTGAGCTAAATCCCTGGCCTGTGATGAGCTTACTTTTTAGGATATCCATTTGGATTTCCTTTATGTTTCAACTGTAATGTATTTTTTTTAGTTTTAGAATTTTTACTTGAGATTTGAAAGAGCTATCTTTTTAAAAAAATGATCCTATTCTCACTTTATGTTATCTGTCACTTCATTTTTAAACATTTGAAATTTTTTTCTGCCTATTTTTAAAACTTCTTTCTGTCTGTCTGTCTGTCTTTCTTTCTCTCTTTCTTTCTGTAGTTCAGGCTGGGTCTGAACTCACTATGTAGCCCAGGCTGGCTTTGAACTCCAGGCAATCCTCCTACCTCAGCCCTCCAAGTGCTGAGATTACAGGTGTGAGCCACCACGCCTGGCTAAAATTTCTACTTTTTGAAGTATAATCTGTTTATGATTATTTCAGTGAAGTTCCTCACAGGAAATAGATGATGTACTCATCCTAGGATAGTTCCAAGAAGTTTATTTACAAAGGGATGAGTTACGGAATTGTGGGCAAGGAATGGGTAAGCCACCCAGGATGATGCAATAACCTGTGAGCAATGGCAGCAGAGCCATCGCTTGGGCCTGCAGAGGTGAGAACAGGGAGATCTTTCTAGGCTTTGGAAGGAGCTCAGTAAGACAAGATGACCTTGAGCAGTTCAATGACCTGTTGAGAGATGCCACTGCCAAAAGCTGAGAGTGAGCCAACGGGGGAATAAAAACTTGGCTCCAACTCTGCAATCCAGGGCTTCCTGTTGGCTAAAGGAAGCAGAAGCAGGGAACATGAGAACCTGTGGTGCAGCGCACATGGGTCTGCCTTAGGCAACACGGGCCAGGTGGAAGAGGTTGGAGGGCGGTGTTGGGGGAAGCAGAAGGGAGGCCATGCACTTCCTCACACAGAGGCATTCCTTGGTGTGATTGCCAGGTTCTGGCTGTAAGTTCATCCTCGTAGAGTTTGTTTTACGTGGGAGTTCCTTGTAGGCTCCTCTGGGTTGAGAAGGACTCGACCAGAAGTTTTGTTTCCCTGTTCCTATAAGAAACACTGGATTTGGCCCTCTTTTCGGGTGAGATTCCTACACCTTACAAGTGATGTGAATCCAGTCCTGATGTTCATCTGATTCCTGGCTTCTTTCCCCACAGAGGACCACAGTCCTGGCTTCTTGGCTTACTTCAAGCGTAGCCTTTTGTGGCTCCTGGCCTTATGGGGAGGAGGGAGCTCTCTCCTTTTTGAAAAAATGAGATGTCATTTTAAAATATCTATTAAATTTTTAATTTTTATTTTTTTGTACCAGGGATTGAACTTGGGTCCTTGCGCTTGCGCAGCCGGCAGCGAAACCACTGAGCTAAATCCCTGGCCTAAATTTTTTATTTTTGAAAAATTGTGTTGAGACACAAAAAACATTTGCTATCTTCTCCATTTTAAGGGAACATTCAAGTGGCGTTAAGCACGGTTGCATTACAGTGTTACCAACCTCACTATCCAGCCCGAGAACTTTTCATCTTCCCAAATGGAAATTCGGTACCCATTAAATGTATTCCTCCCTCCTCCCGGCCCTGACAATCACCCTTCTACTGTTTGCCTTTATGAATTTGACTACAGTGAGTGCTACCTCATAGAAGTGGAATCATGCACTTTTCTGTCTTTTTGTGACTAGCTGCTTTCACTTAGCAACATCCTCAAGGTTCATCCTTGTTACCACATGTGCAGCATTTCCTTCCATTTTAAGGCTATTATCCCTTGTAAGTATATACCACATCTTACTCATTGGTCCATCCATCCACAAACACTTGGTTCTATGCTTCAGGATTGGGCTATTGCAATATTTGCTTTTGGCTATTGCTGCTGGGCACATGGGTGTACAATCAGCTCCTCATCCTCTGTGGATTAAGACTTAGTGTCCTTTCCTCATGTATATATTTCAACTGTATCTGTTAGCATCAGAGGCCTATTGCCAATTCCCAGGCCTCCCTGAGTGCTTTACAGCCTGCCGTTACCACTCAGGGCTCCCAGGTGTAGAAGTACAGGTTATGTCCTACACATGGGCACCCAGAAAGGTGGCACAAGGGGGTGAAGTCAAGTTGCGCTCCACTCACCAAGCCCTGTGCCTATGAGGCTGAATCTGCTCAGAGGTTGCTCCCTTTTCTGGTTCAAGGTAAGGCCACCTGATGAGTTGGTTGCCTTGCTGCTTACTCTCTTGCCTCTCAGCAGGGCTTTTCATTTCTGCTCCAATTTTGGCATCTAGGAATGTCCTTGTCTTGCTTCTGAACTCATCCATGTACTTAATTTTTTGTTTTAGTTTTAGATGCTTAGGATAAGGCTGTCTTAGTCCAGGCACTGTAACAAATACATCATAGCCTGGGTGGCTCAAACAACAGACATTTGTTTCACATGGCTCTGGAAGCTGGAAGTCCAAGGTCTAGTGTCGGCAGACCCAGTCTGGTGAGGGCTCACTTCCTGGTTTGCAGACAGCAGAGAGACGAGGAAAACAAACTCTGTAGTGTCTCATTTAATGAGGGCAACAGTCCCATGCCTGAGGACTCCACCCTTCTACCTCCCACAGATCCCACTTCCAAACAGCTTCACCTTAGCAACTAGGCTTAAATATTCAGCCCATAACAGGAAGAAAGATCTTTCACTGGCTAGAAGTCATGACCCTTATTCTTACTTTAAAACATTGCAGATGTAGCCAGGTGTGGTGGTGCACACCTGTCATCCCAGCAATAGGGAGCTGAGGCAGTAGGAGGGGTAGTCTGAGGCCACCCTGGGCTACGTATTGAGTTCAAGGTCCGCCTGGATTCATAGCGAGACCCTGTCTCAAAACAAACAAACAAACAAACAAACAAACATCTTTTGTATTTTTTCTTCCAAATTAGATGGAGGGTTTAGTTAGAATAAAAGAAACAGGAGATGGGGGCAATGATAACAAAAGAAATGTTAAATTGTGAATTTATTAAGTTGAGAGCAAAGAAACAAACATCAAATAATAAAGTATGCATGTCATGCTAGGACCATCTTCATGCTAAAGGGAACTACTGAAAAGAGAAAGCTTAGCTGCCTATTTTGAAAAATCAAGACAAAAAGAGAAATGTGATGAGTTGTATTTAGGCTGTATCATTTGGTAGCTCACATTACATAAAATGTATCTAATATTCTAAAACCCCACACAAACATAAAAGACACAGCCTCTTTGCCTCATAAGACAGAGAGCAGAGTGTCCCAGTTATTCCAATCGAGCACGTGTAAGTGCCGACTGGCTCTCCTGCATTTGCAGCCCGTCTCCAGAACCAGACACCTCTGATTTAGACCAGGAACCTGCCCCTGCCTTCCCCTGTTAAAGCATCAGCCCGGCAACCAGGGAAGATCCTCTTGCTCAGTTTCACCGGCTCCACTTGAAGTGGAATTTGAAGGGTTTTCCTTTTAAGGTGAAGGGTTTTAGTTCTCCACTGTCCTTTCCCTTACACAATGACTGGGAGAAGTTAACATGAATGTTGTGCCACTTGTTTGGAATGTGAACGTAGAAGCCATAGCCTAGCATTAGTATTCTGAACCTAAACATGAGGTCAGACTTCAGAAATCACCCTAGTTTGGGGGTCCATGGTGGTAGCCTAGGATATTTTTGTTCGTTTTCACTTTCTATTGGGCAAAGAACATGAGCAGAGGACCTGTGGCTGAGATCTGCCTGGGAGCCTGATAGCAGGTGTGCTGGCTCCAACCACTTGCAGGAGCAAGTCTAGTCTCCCCTCCTAACAAAAGACGGGCTCTTTTATACTGACGCTCTGCTCAGTCTTTAGAACACTCAGTTTTCCAGCAAGTGTCTGATGTGAGAGCAGCCAAAGCAGGAGTGAAATGAACAGGAGTGTTTCAAATCCACACTCTATGGGAAGACCCATCCCTGTGCTCACAGTGGAGTAATGGAGGGTGGGCTTTCCTGGGATGAGAGGGATGTGATCAGAAAGAGAAGGAGGAAAAAGAATGGAATATGAAATTAGAAATAGTATTTCTGGACCGTGAAAACCAGTAGTCCACCCTTTCTAGGATTCTGTTCCCTGGGGGGCTGAGGGTGCAGAATATTAACTCCCAATCTCAGCCCACTGTCTTGGTGGCTACCCTTCATCTAGTTCTGAGGCGGTCTCATGTGGGCAGGAGACAGGAGGTCTGCTGCTCCTTTATCCAGGTGGAAGGAAAGACATCTTCTGTGCAAGTGCGTGTGCCAGAAGATGGAGAAGTGGTGGATGTTCCACGAAACAGGTCTGTAAATAGGTGCATGTAGGCCCCTCCCCATGACAAGGTAGATTAGGTGTTAGTGATTACCCTCCTCGAGAAAATCCCACTAGAGAGAAAGACTACTCTTTGGTGTGACTGCTTATCCATCTGGGCCACACTGTGTCCTCTGTGGATCCCAGCAGAAGCCTGGGTGGTGGTTCCTCCTCCAGTTCCTTCTTCCGATCCCCACACTTGGTGTCTAGGAAAGCCCCCTCCCCATTTTAGAGCTTATGCAGAATCATTTGATCTTGCGGGGTGGAAAGCATGCAGATGTGAGTGTGTGTTGCTCCAAACTCATCATCCACACATTCTCATATGCAGAGTGCTGACATTATAAGCCACTCTCTTTTTCTTTACTCTACTGGTCCTAGTGTAATCGTACCTGCCACACAGGCATAACAATGGGTATTTGTTCCTCTCAGTACTTGGTTGCAGGAATAACATCCTCTCATTAAACTCTTCCCAGAGGCCTGCATCACTTCATAACCTCAGTTTACCACCTTGTCCACCTGCAATGCTGCCCGAGATCTCCTCCCTGCAATGCATCATATTTTCCTGTGCTTGCCTTGCTCTTTTCTGCACAAACTCTCTTTCATGGGCTTTTAGGACTTTCTGGCATTGAGCTGCCCTCTCCCCTCCTTTCCCGACTGGGTCTAGAGGCTTTTGCGGGGGGGGTCTTCCCTGCCTCCTCTACTCTTTCTCCTGCTTCCCTGTCACTGGCATCTCATTCCCCAGTCCCAGAGGACCCTCTAGGAAACGAATTTAGCAGGAAGCCGGTCTCTTCAGATGGGTATTCATTTCCTCTTGGGCCGTATTTTTAGCTTTTGTGCAGTCTCTGAGAACTTGGCTACAGAAACATCGCCAGGAAGAAGCAGAACACGGGAGCAGAGAGGGAAAGGTGAGGAAATGAAGAGAGAAGGAAGGGGCTGCGCAAGGGCAACCCCAAACTCGCCAAGGGGGATTCTGGAGTCACCCTAAATAACCCCTCTTCCGATCTTTTACTGCGCAGAGTCCTCCTCACGTGCGTCACTTGCGGCACAGGCGAGCCTCTTCTGGTTCTTCAGATGAGAAAACCAGGATATAAATTAAGAATAACATACCTGTGATGATGCAGCTGTGAAGGCCGAGCTGGATCTGAGGCTGCTGACTTTGCTCTCCCTTTCCTCCTGCCATTCCATACGCCAGGAAAGGTGAAGCCGTTGGCTGAGCATAGGAGAATTCAGGTCCTCTTCCAAAAGGCTATGCTTTTCACAAATTAAAACAAAAGTTAAGACTTAAGCACTTGGTTATCATGATTCATTTTTGTGTGTGTAGTAGCAAACTGTTTTTGACAGTACTGAGGATTGACCCAGGGGCTTCCCACTGAGCTACATCCCCAGTCCTTTCATTAAGTTTTTATTCTGAGACAGGGTCTCACTAAGTTGCTGACTTTCCTAGGCTGGGCTTGAACTTGCAAACCTCCTACCTTAGCCTCCCAGAGGGCTGAGATTATAGGTGTTCACCACCATGTCCAGCCAGTGAATAATTTTTAAATTAGACTTGTTTTTGTACAGAGAAAGAATGAGTTATTTTCCAAATTGGAACTGTCCCTTAGGAGCCAATAATAGAATGAGTAGAAGTGTGGAAGAGTAAATCTGCTTAAAGTGAAATACAACTTCTGAAAATTCAGAGCATTAGGGGTAATTTCCGAATGGACAGAAGCTCTGCTCCAGAGCAGTTTCTCTGCATCTGGAGCAGAGGTGGAGATGGACACAGAGGCCACTAAGGCTCCGTCCACAAGGCAGAAGTGGGCACTTCTCATTAGAGGGCCATTATCCCTCTCTGTAATCTCAGAATCTTGTGGACTTTCCTTTGTCCTTTCTGTGCTTTGGAAAAAGTTCTTCAACCTTAAATCAAGGAGCTCTTCCAACTTGAAGAACTCTGGAAGACACTGCTGTGTCACTGCCTTTGGAAAGTGAGTCCTAATAGCTGGGAGATGGTTCTCAGGCAGGCGAAAGAGCAGCACAACAAGCCCACAAACAGCCACTGTCAGCTGATTGTGGCCACTCCAGCCTTGGAGCAGAAGGCTGCCTGCTAGGAATCTGAAGCCGTGCAGTCAGGTGGCCTCTGTTTGCCAGGGCCCTGCCTGACTTAGGAGTCAGGTTGCTCCTCCCCCTGCCCCAACTGCCCTGCAATAACCTGCTCTGTGCAGAAAATTCCAACGAAGTTTGGGGTGCCTGAGGTCATAGAGCTCTTTGTAAATTAAGGAGAAAAGTCAAGTTCAGCAGCCTAACCCTATCTCTAAGCCAAATCTGGGTAATGTGAAAGGCCTTCCAAACAACACTGCTTAACCCTTTCTGGGCCAGAATCCTGTGAGTCTGGGAGTCAGGCTGGGAGGGTGTCGCCCGCGGCCCCCTAGAGGCCCAGCAGGTAGCAGCTTCGGCTTCCTGGGTTTACTACGGGAAGGTGAAGGGGACAGGTGGGAGTAGGAAGGGGAAATGAAAGACAGTAAAGAAATGCCCCACTTTGCCTTTAAAAAAAGGAGAAAGAATGGCAATATCAGGGTGGGCTAGGGAACTTCTCTGGCCCCACTGGAACCCAGAGTCCTTCGGCCCTGACGCCTCCAGTCAGTCCTGGCTACACAGCCCCTCTGCTTCTCTCCTTCAGGAGCATTTCCTGGAAGAACCCTAAATGTACTTAAAGGCAGCGCTGCCTAATTTAGGCTGAGAAGTGTTGAGAGACAAGGTGCACCCAGACTCACATCGGCTGCACCCTTGGGAGATGGTGCCAGCATCACCTATGCTCCTACTCTGGTTGTCACTTAGCTGAAAGACCTTGTGTTTATGGGCAACCAGAGAGGATCAAGATAGCTCTGTCCCAGGCTCGCTCCCTGGCAGCAGTGTCCCTCTGTTTTGCATTACTGTGCCTCTTCTGTTTGAAATGTCAAAAGTGAACCAAGCCCGGCTCAGCTGGGGACGCTGGTGTGCTTTTCTGCCGGGCTGCAGCTCACACTGCTTGCCAGGCCAGCCTGGAGGAGGCACAGTGTGCGAACTGCTGAGGTCTTGGCTGCTGTTAGCCCCGTCCAGCTGCCTCCGATGGCTGCCCAAGGTGTGCAGGTGCCCAGGTGCGTGTCCCAGGGGCAGGGCGGGGCCACGCAGGCCTGCATCTGTTGGGGCTGCCCACTGAGTGCCTCCCTCCTGCGCTGTCCACCAGAGGAAGAGGCCACGGCAGGGCTAAGGAAAACAGTGGTATTGGGCACATTGATAATAGCCCTCCTTTACCCAGGAGCTGTCAGGTGTCACGTGGTTTAGGTGCATTAGCTATTCCCGTGACTGCATTCCAAGGTGAGTTTCATTATCCCTATTTTATAGATGAGAAAACTAAGTTTTCAATTATGGAATGTGTTGAATCCTCACTGCTAACAGAAGGTGGAGCCCGCGTTCAGATCTGTGTGCCTGAGTTCGAATCCTGTGTTCCTTTCATATTACCACTGCCTGTTCATTTTTGTCCAAAGGAGAGAATTGTTCTCGAGCTTTCCCAGGATGCTGTGAGCTAGCCAAATCTTTTCTTTCTTCTTTCAAGTGTCCCAATGTTTGTAAATATATGCAGTTATATGAAACCAGGGAATGAACACGATCTGGTAACTTAAAGTTTGTACTGATTTCCATTTCCTCTTGGCTATTTAACAGGCGTCTCAGAATTAGCACATATGAAACCAAATTCTTGGGGGTCCCTCTGTCCTACCACAGCTCACATAGTCTTCCTCATTGCAACTCCGTTCTCCTAGGTGCTCCAGTAAACAATTTGATGTCTTATTTAATCCTTTTTCTGTCATAAAACATCAGCAAACACTGAAGGGTCTACCTTTAAAGTATATTTCAATCTATCTCTTATTGCTGCTACTACCCGGATGCAAGTGTTCCTTTCTGTTGGCTTGGATGATTGTAATAACTCATTTCCTGCCTCTATCTACATCCTCCTATGAGATGTTATCCAATATTACAAACCAGAGTAAGCCTTGAAGGCAGAAGTCAGGTCATAGCATATCATTTGTCTGCTCAGTATGCTGATCAGCTTCTCATATTACTAAAATGAAATGCAAAGTCCTTATAATGGTTTATAAGGCTGTACCTCTTTCAGAGCCTCCCTCCCTTTGTGAATGATTTCCTAATTCTCTCCACTACCCTCAATGACTCTGGCCACACACATCTCCTTGCTTTCCGTAAACATATGATGGCCATTTCTACCTCAGGACTTTGTACTTGTCCACTCTGCCAGGAGACCTATTCCAGACACCTGGCCTCCTCCCTCTTTTCTGAGATTTCTGCTCAAATGTCACTTTATCAGTGAGGCCATCTTTTTAGTAACTGTGGTAGCTAGTGTCCAAAAATGGTCCCATAATGAGCCATACCCTCTAGTATTCACAGCCTTCTGTGGTCCTCTGTCCCGTGATCTAGGGGACCCTATGGTTCATTTTGACCAATAGAATGTGGCGGGGGTGACACCTGCATGACTTCTAAGGTTAGGTCATAAGAAGGTTTGCAGTTTTTGCCTGGATTCTTGGAACACTTGTTTCAGGGGGAGGCACAGCGTGTAAGCAGCCTAACCACCCAACCCTGTCATATTGTGAGGAAGCCTAGGGTAGCCACAGGGATAGGTCATTTGGAGGCAGAGTGACACCTGGCTGGACCCCAGATGTTCCAGCCTTCTCAGCCGAGGGGTCAGCCATGTGAATTATGATGACATTTTAAATGCCAAATGTACTCAGTTCTCTACCTAACTCCAGCCTTCCCCCAAGCGAGAAACACCAAGTCAACCTACAAAATAATAACAAATTTTGTTGTAAGTTACCAATAGGGTAATTTGCTGTGCAGCACTGACTGTCTGGAATGGAAATCAGTATGACGCTTTATACCTTCCTTACCTTATTTTATTTTCCTTCATTGCTCTTATCACTACCCAGCTTGCTGTGTGCAGACCTATTTGTTATTATCTCCCCATCTCCACTGGAATATAAACTCTGGGAAGGCAGAGGCCTTGTCTTCTTCAGGACTCTATTCCTAGTGCCTGAAACAGTAGAAGCCTTAAGAGGCCCTTAATAAATATTTGTTGAATTAATGCAAGTTCTCCTTTTTCTAAGCATAACAAATCCATAAAAAGAAATGACTGCAGTTATTTTCAATAGCTCCTGCCTTTGAACTTTGCTCTGATGGACACATTGTCTGGAGCAATCTAAAATGCTTCAATCTTTGCCTTCCCGTGGAAGCAAACTTTCCAAGGGGAAGAAAGTAAGGTTCCATTCGGTTCCGTTCTTGTATTATGCTCTAACCCTGGAGGGAGGGACCAGGAGTGTCCTTGCCTCCTCTCCCTGGAAGATCCTTATGTTGGAATCCTAACCTCTCTATGTGATGGTGTTAGGAGGGGGGGCCTTTGGAGGGGACTGGGTCATGGGAGGGAACCTTCATGAATGGGATTATTCCCTTATAAAAGAGCTCTCAGCAAGTTCTCTAGCCCTCTTTCTGCCGTGTTAGGACACAGTGAGAGGATGGCTGTCTGAACTAGGAAGCAGGCTCCTACCACACGTGGACTCTTCCACCACCTTGATATTGGACTTTCCAGCCAACACAAGTATTAGAAATAAATGTTTGGGGCCGGGGATTTAGCTCAGTGGTTCTGGCACCTGCCTCCCAAGCACAAGGTCCCGAGTTCGATCCCCGGTACCAAAAAAAAAAAGAAGTAAATGTTTGTTGTTTAATCCACCCAGCCTACAGTATGCTGATATAGCAGCCTGAACTAAGATGACAAGGAGACGAGTCAGACAGATTCTATGAGAACTTCCGTTAAATGTGACCAAATGGAGGCACCTAGGAGAATCAAGTCAAACTCCCATGAGGGGTTCTTGTCAGTCCTGTACTGCACCAGTCACCTCTCCCTTCACTCATTTCTGGAAGGATAATTGCGGAATGCCTGCGTACTCTTGCATACTAAAATATGGATTCCCTACATTCACAGTTATTAGTCAGAATGAAGGAAATGAATTCTATTGAAAGCCATTGAAATGGAATGCTTAAAGTGATTTAAAACTTTGGAAATAAGATTTTTTGGGGGGTGTAAATACAGTTCAAGATCTCACCCCGAACATTTCTGTCAGCGTAGAGATGTTCTGTTCTAGCCACTGGCCTTGTTTACCTCTTGTTTTTGGCACTTAAAGAGAAAAGAGGCAGATGCTCCTGGAGTCTTTGAAGAAGTAAGTGTGAGCAGGGCCAAGGGCCTAGCCTTGGGCTGGAGTGTCCTGTGCCAAGTGACCACAAAGTCTGAACATCTACCCATCTCCTGAGCCTTCGCCTGAGGTTTCCGTTTGGGCAGAAGGTGCATTTTCTCCAGGCATAGCGACATGGCACCCAGTCCCTTTAGACTTGGATGGAGAGAAGAGAGACACTGCCTTGCTGCGAAGGCTCAGAGGCTCGTAGTGACTGCGCTGCCAACGAGGACACCGAGCAGGTTTGCCATGAAGATCTCGCATTTAGGTTTCCTCAATGTGCTCTTTGTGACCCGGGGAGCTGCCAGTCTCAATTTGGAAAAGGTCACTCTTTGGTCATTTCCCCAGAAAAGGGAGACTACAAAAAATAGCCAAAGTTTTACTTTTCTCTAGACTGAAAAGCTCTCTGGCTTTGCAAAAACAGCTTTTTAAGATTCTTTTACTCCCCTGCCTACCTCCCTGTGGTTCCTTTAATCTTAGAGTGAAGTCTAAGTATCCCGTTGAAACAACCCCATTTACAAAATTAGAGAACTGAGATTTAGAGAGGCTTAAAATCAGCCAGGACATGAGACAAATCTTCAGATGCAAAGTCCATGCATCCTCCACCATAGAACACTGTACAATTATGTGACCCTAAGACTTTGAGAGACATTCGGGACTAAGGTCACAAGATTGCACATGCTCCTACCTGCCTTCTGGAAGAGAAATTAGCCTCCAGTCCCCATGCAACTATAGCTGAAAACAATAAATATTGTTCTAGTTTGCTTCTACAAATTCTGAATTCTAATTCACAGGAACCTACAAGCGAGTTTAGACATCACTTAGTCCAAATCTAATATAGGCTATATGGAAAAATTCAAAATAGCCTTATTTAAAACAACCAGTATAAGTGTCTTTGGATACAATTTTTACAGACACATTAGTGATAAATGACTCTGTGAAAACAATAATATTACAATTAGATATCTTGAAAGCCACACAGATCCTTTTTATGTTCATAGCAAAATTACAGGTTTGACATATACAGCAGAATGAAGGTGAAAAGGTTATTTTAGGAAGACTGAAAGTACAGTGATGGTTTTGGCTTTCATACAAGATTCTTCCCAGCAGCTAGATTTAGGGTTTAGATTATGTGACTAGACTATTTTATAAAAACAGAAGTTTTTGCCAGGCACTGACATGCAAAATATAAACAAAAATCTTTTTCCTTCAGGGACCAATCAGTCCAGTTATAGTTGGAAGTTCAGGAATTCATCTGCACATACATGGTAATTAAATCCAGCTTCTAACAAACTTAAAGTTAAATTTTAATGGCTTTTTATGGCAGGGTAATAAATGGCATGCAAATGAGTTAAGGATGGAGAACTTGGTTTATACAAAATGTCAAAAAAGTACTGATTGATACGTGGTGAAGAAGAGACTGTGGGTATCTGTGGGTACCTGTGTCCTAGATGTAACTCAGCCACAATTGGTTCTTGGACAAATTATTAAGTTTCTTGGTGCCTCAGCTTTCTTTTTGGTAAGATACGATAGTTGTGCTTGTTTTGTAGCTAGTATCCCTGTAGTACTGATGTCTCCAAAGCTCTTTCCTACATATGATCTAATTTAATCCTTGTACTTTTTTTTTTGAGACAGGGTCTTGCTATGCAGTTCCGGCTGACCTTGAACTCACTATGTAGCAAAGGCTGGCCTTGAACTTGCAGCTATCCTCCTGCCTCAGCCTCCTGAGTGGTGGAATTACAGGCCTGTGCCACCATGCCTGGGAATCCTTGTACTTCTATGAAATAAAAAACGACAATGTTACTCTCATTATATAGTGGGAGAAACTGAGGCTCAGAGAGGCTAAAATATATGGCCAAAGTCATAGAGAGAGCTAAGGGTCAGACACAACTCTGTAAGTAGTTCCCATGCCTACTGCCTCTAAAAGTCTGACGTAAGTAGGCTGTGTTTAGTCATTGCTCCGTTAGCACCAGCTTTTTAACGCCCCCAGGAACAGCTTGCTCTCTATCGTGCAGGACTGAATGCTCCTTTGGTTCAGGGTAGGAGGCTCCAATTAATTACTAAGTTAATAGTCAACTTTACAGCCAAGCTAATAGCAGAGCCACATCACACCGGCTCTGTCTCGTCAAAGCAGCCACTTTTAAGGCTTTGTGCTGATTCATGTCCCTGATATTTATTAGATGGTCTGGGCCCCCATGAAAGTGCATTCTTCTGTTGCTGTGTCACTGACAGTGGGAAGAGTCACAATAGCAGCCAGAACACTTACAAGTAAGCAGTGTAAAATGTACTTAACAAGTTTAAGACATGATGCTATTGTGTGTCTTCACACTTGTTCCTCAGATCTAACTCCAAACAGCTGGTGATTCCTAACAAGCCACTATTTTGGCAGTTCCTGATTTCCATCCAAAGTCATATCCATTTACATTTGCATGGCATACTTTTACATTTTCAAAGTGCCTTCGTGTTTATTATTTAATTTTATCCATATATAATGCTAACAGGTGGTCGAAATTGTTCTCTGTGGTCTCCCGAACAGCTATTTATTTATTCTCTGCTTTTCTGTTTTTAGTCCCACAAGGGCATTATGAGCACTAAAGAATGAACATAACGGGCGTCATAGAGCCACCATGAAGATAACAGGAAGAAGAACAGTGAAGTGTGGTAATCCGCCTAAAGGCAATGGGGCTGGAAGCCAAGAGTAGTAATGATAACAGAAAAGAGTGAGGTGTGTTTGAAAAGTCATAAATCAACCTCAAGATAAAACCTAAGGTCAGTCAGCAAATGGGCAATTCCAAAGGATAAGAGAAAGTGATAGGAACTGGTATGGATATCTTTGTGGCAGAAATGTCAGTAACATTTAAGGATTCAGAGAGAGGTCTAAATAAACTTTACCAAAATCTATGGATATTCAAAGTCAGAGAAGTGGAGGGAGGTTAATTCTGAGGTGTTGTGGTTTAATCAAATCCTTTTTTATAATAAAGTTTTAAAGATTATTTTAAAATGTTAGTGTTTCTTTTTAAAAAGAAGAAATATATGTTCACATACACTTAGGAAGAATATCTGGACGCATATACACCAACGTCACTATGGTAGGCACAGTTGTCAAGGTCAGAATTCATATTTGTATGGACCTTGATCTGATTTGATGTTGAAGTTTCTAAATGTTCTTGAAATATGTATAACAGTATTTTCCTTCATAAAACAGTAAGTTCAGTGTCCTTTAAAACAGGAGAGCTACCCCAACTTGAAACTATACTACAAAGCTACTGTGATAAAAACAGCATGGTACTGGCAAAGAAACAGACCCGAGGATCAGCAGAATAGATTAAAAAGATGCAGAAACAACTACAGACACACTCAGCCACCTCATCTTTGACAAAGGAGCCAACAACCCTCATTGGAGGAAAGATAGCCTATTTAATAAATGGTGTTGGAAAAACTGGATTTCAACTTGCCAAAGATTAAAACTAGACCCATACAGGGCTGGGGATTTAGCTCAGTGGTTTCGCCACCTGCTGAGCAAGCACAAGGACCCAAGTTCGATCCCCGGTACCAAAAACAAAAAAAAACACCAAACAAACAAAAAACTAGACCCATACCTATCACCATGCACTAAACTAAGATCAAAGTGGATTAAAGATTTAAATATTAAGACAGAAACACTAAACTTGCTGGAAGATAAGTTAGGTAGAACTCTTGAAGATATTGGCATAGGAAAAGACTTTATGAACAAATCCTCAGTAGCACGGGAGCTAGCACAAAGAATCAACAACTGGGATCTCATCTTATTAAAAAGCTTCTGCACTGCAAGAGAAATCACCAACAGAGCTAAGAGACAACCTACAATGTGGGAAAAATCTTTTAGCAGCTGTACCTCAGACAAAAGACTACTATCTAGAATATATAAAGAACTGAAAAAAAATCAGACCTCCCAAATTCAAAGACCCAATTAAAAAATGGGCATCTGAAATGAACAGACATTTCTCAGACAAAGAAGTAAAAGCAGCAAATAAACATATGAAAAAATGTTCAACATCACTGGTCATTCGAGAGATGCAAACAACAATGAGATTCCACCTCACCCCAGAAAGAATGGCTGCTATCAGGAAATCAACCAATAACAAATGCTGGCGGGGGTGTGGAGAGAAAGGAACCCTTCTCCATTGTTGGTGGGAGTGCAGACTGGTGCAACCACTGTGGAAATCAGTATGGAGATACATCAAAGAATTAGGACTAGAGGTCCCATTTGACCCAGCTATTCCCCTGCTGGGGATCTTCCCAAAAGAATGAAAAGACTCATACCACAGCGATATATGTGCACCCATGTTTAAAGCAGCACCGTTTGCAATAGCTAAAGCTTGGAAACAACCCAAGTGCCCATCAACTGGAAACTGGATACAGAAGATGTAGTTTTTTTATAAAATGGAGTACTACTCAGCCATAAAGAACGAGAAGCTAGAGACATTTATAGCTAAATGGATACATATTTAGGCCACACTCTTAAGTGAAATACATAGGACACACATGTGTAAATACCGAATAGTTTCTCTAGTGTGAGAAACTGAAAGTGTAAATAAGGATTAAAAAGAGTAAAACAAATAATTGATAATTTGAAATAGAAAGGAAAGGTCCAAAGGGGTAGGGGAAGTGGGAGGGGAAGGGGAAAGGAAAGAAGGGAAAGGAAAAATTATGAGAAAAGAAAAAAATGGAATGAAATCTATGTAAATAGGGAAGGGTGGAGGGGGTGAAGGGCACACAGGGAATGGGGAAAAAATAAGAACCAAGATACATCACATACAGGTACAAGCACCCAGTGACAAATGTAAATGTACTGTATACCTAAAATGTACCAATAAAAGAATTTAAGCAAAAAACAAAACAAAACAAAATAGGAAAGCTACTACCTTCCTGTAAATTTCCTTTACTTTTTTTTTTTTTTAATGTAGTTCAGGCTGGCCTCAAATTTGTGGCGATCCTCCAGTGCCACCGTGTCCAGCTAAGTTTACTTTTTTTTTTTTTGGTATCGGGGATCGAACTTGGGTCCTTGAGCTTGCCAGGCAGGTGCCGGAACCACTGAGCTAAATCCCTGGCCTAAGTTTACATTTTAAGTCAACGTGCTTCAATCATGGGCCCATCAAAAAATTGGTTTGTGATAGATGAGGGAGAAGGAAGAGAAGAATGAGATGAAAAAGTCACAAGATGGAAAATAAAATATGATGGTCATTATTTTAACTGATCCAGGAATAGAGTACGCATCATCTTTAACCTGAGTCCCATTGCATTTACCAAGCCCAGGAACACTCAGAGCAAATGGAGAGTGAGGTTAATTCTGAGGTGTCATGGTTTAATCACTAGCCTTTTTTTTTAAAGTCTAATACTCAGGGCCTCCTTACTATTTGATATCTGGAAAGGCTCCCAGGAAAAATCCAAAGATCAGCCCCCTTAGGGAGACCCTGGCTTTGGGACTGAGTTGTTTGTTTTCCTCTCCCTCCACTCCAGATGCAGCCACACAGCCACCTAGTGACCGGGCGGGGAACTGCAGCGGCTGGGGCCCAAGCCTGACCGCTCCCTTGTCGAGCAGACCTGGAAGGAGAGGAGGCCACCTGAGGACTCACTTTGCAGGGGTGTCTCCTCGTGCAAGCCCCTCTCACACAGAGCCGTAAATGCTCACCTTGCCTTACAGGGTTATGGAGGAGATGAGATGAAATCACATAAACTGGAACGCACCGATTTTTAAAAAATTACTGTGACTTTTGTTAGTCAAGCCCTTAGAACAGGTCGCTGAAGAGCCTTGTTAGGTGAAAATCTATCATAAATCAGAGAAGTTAAGATAGGCAAAACTGGGAAAATCAATAGTCCAATATCTTTACTTCAAAAATGAGGAAACTAGCCGGGCGGGGCGGGGCGGGGCGGGGCGGGGCGGGGGGGTGGTGGTGTCCACATCCGCAGTCCCAGCACTCTCGGAGACTGAGGCAAGAGGATGGCAGATATGAGCCCAGGCTGCACTTTTTCTGTATGTGTACTTTGCTCTATTTTATGAGACGGACAAACTGAAGGGGGATTATTCCAGGAGACATGGAGGGCCGGCGACGCTGGCAGTGGAGGAATTCACCAGGCAAGGACAGCATGGAGACGAGTGTGGACCAGGTCAGGTGTTGTCCAGAGGCAGCAGGTGAGTTCCAGGAGAGGCCCGCGCCGTCAGGGTGAGAGATCCGGTCTGCATGAGGGTCTGAGGATGCGGACGGGGGGCCGGGCAGCGACGTGAGTACCTCAGGAATGTCCTTCCCGTAGAAGCGAGCCGGGTGGGTCTTCTAGGAGCACCTGTGTGGTGTCTAGGACGATGCGTTCTCAGGTGCAGCTGGACAGGAGCACTTCCTGTGGCCTCTCGGAAGGCCTTCAGAGTCAGAGGAGAGAGAAGACCAGGCCGGGTGTGGGGAGGGACGGGAGGGGCTTACGCCCGAGGCTTGCTTTCATCTCAGCACTTGGTCCGAGTCGCCGTATTATCTTCTGACCACTCAGTCCACCAGGCCGAGCGAGAGCTTTCCAAGGGAGAGCTCTGCTGCTAAGGGTTCTAACCCTCTTGTTTTGAATGAGTGACCACTATAGGAGCCACCATGGTCGTTAAGGGATTTTAAATCTTCATAGGAGGGAAGGCTGAAAGAGTCCACAAAGGTTAGAGTGGTTTTTAGTCTTCAAATATCCGGAGGAGGGTACGAAGTGGGTTTTACTGGTCCTACCTGGTGAGACAGTGTGGAGGTGTTCAGGGAGTGGGACTCAGAGAAAGACAGAAGTTTTTCATATTTCAGTTATTGGATAAGAATAAGATCCCAAAGTCACACAGCAAGGTGGAATGAGCACTGCCTTCAGGACGCACTGAAACTGGGCATGAACCCTGTCTCTGTCCCTTGCTTGGGTTAGTTGTGTCCTTCTACCGAGGCTCAGTTTCTGCATCTGCAAAATGGGACTCCCATGCTAACTACCTTGTGGGATTGCTTTTAGGATCAGGGATAAGGGTTTCAACATGCCAAGCCCACTGAAGGTGCCCAATACATGGCAGAGATTATTTTCCGTAGAAAATGAAATACTGTAAAAGATGGATCTATCTCAGTGAGAGAGCATCCCTCTTAATCCCCCAAATCCATGATTGTTAGTATTTTCCTTCTTGGAGTCACACAGCTGGTAAGTGGCAAGGCCTTCTGCCCTGAAATGCCTTTCGGAAGAGGGCTGCCAGCATCAAGCTTTTGCCTGTCCCAGCTAAGTAGATAATCCCCCAAGAACAGTCAGGCCTGAGGGACAGGACCCTGCCCCCATAAATTCAGAGTGGGTTCTGAAAAAGCCCAAAGAGGGAAAACCTGGGAAGGCTGTTCCTGGGATGGGGTGTAACAGACAGGTTACAGCCTGAGGATGCCAGGTTTCCAAGTGTAGTGGGCAGAGAAAGTGTTTTAAAGAAGTGCATCAGAGGACAAGCCAGATGGTAAGCTGCCTCACCATTTCTTAGGGGCTAGCTCATACTGGCTAAGTTAATAAACTGTTAGGTGGAGACAAGAGATGCTACTGTGAAAACTGAATGCAAAGAAAGGGACTCGGTCCACAAAGGGGAGAAAAACTTGGGTCAATGTTCCCACATCCCTTTCTTCCCCTGGTTCCAGACTCCACATTTCCAAAGGACAGGACCTGCTGGGGCAGGGTCCTCACTTTCTCCTCCAGGCACTGTCCCAACCTCTGTGGGCTACAAGGTGTACAATGAATGCTTAAATTTTTAAAAATGTAAATTACAGTAAAAGAGATCGTCATGAATCTACTCAAAATAATCCCATTTGCTTTGAACACTCTTATCCCATCGTTTTTGCCACTTTTTCTTTTCTTTTTTTAGTTTTTTGAGACAAGGTCTTGCTATTAGTTCAGGCTAGCCTTGAATCCACTATGTTGCTCAGGCTGCCCTCAAACTCATGGAGATCCTCCTGCCTCAGCTTCCTGAGTGCTGGGATCACAGGCATGTGCCACCAAGCCCAGCTTTTGCCATTTTCTCTTTTTTTTATTCTTTAATGCAAACAATATTTAATTTTGAAAGGCGGGGTCCTTGTTCCAAGCAACATGGTCAGGAGTGTTCTTATTTCATGAGGTAAGGCCTTTCGTTTTACTGATGCCTTTTTAGACAGCACCATGAGAAGCCTGTATGAAAAGTATTATCAAAACATTTCAAAGTTGAGGTTAAAGTTCAAATATAGGTTGCCTTTCCAAAGATATCACAAAGAACAGCGTATTTTATAACCTGAAAGTACCTGGCCATTTACAAATGTCCTTGCATCTTTGACATATATCATGAATGTTAACATAGTTTAACTTGTTGTTACAGTATTCTGCAGTATGTAAGACACAGGTTTCACCTTGGGTAGAGACTGACTTGTTCTTCATATAAATTCCATGAAATGGAGTACACTGAGATTTGGTTAATTTACCACAGATTTACATTTGTAAGTTCTTTGCAATAGTAATTCTTTGGTGAATCCTGAGGACACAACTTTTAAGAATGAGTTTTTTGTTTGAGATAGGGTCACTTCAGACTGGCCTTTAACTATGTAGCCCAGGCCAGCCTTGAACTTGTGGCTATCTTCCTGACTTAGCTTCCAAAGTGCTGGGGTTAGAGGAATGCACCACCATGCCTGGTAAAAATGAACTTCCTAAGCTCACTGCATTTGTCTAGTTTCACTCCAGAACAAATCCTTTTATAAGAACAAAATTAACACTTGACAAAAACTCAGAATATTCATTACATATGTAAGGTTGCTCTCCAGTTCAACTTTCTATTCCAGTTTTGAAGCTTGGAAAAAAAGCCTTAGCATGCCCATTAACTTTGCTTGGCTTCCGCAAAGAGAAGTTTGATGTCTAGTGAATTTTCAGGCTTGCAAGTCTCTGTTGTGCGTGCGTTATGTTTTTTATAACTGTTGCTCTTTGGTCTGGATTGGGATCTTGATTATTGCTTGACTTCATTGGAAGGTTTTGTCACCCTTCCTACATCTTATCAGTCATATACAAATTCTCCTGTGTTATGCATGGTGTGAATCTGCACATTCATCTCATTTCTATGGTTTTTCTCCAGTATGGGTTATCTAATATGTGCTGAAGTGTGAGCACTGAAGATAGGATTTGCCAAACTACTTATATTTATCTAAGGGTCTCTTGAGGATATATTTTGATGTGTTCTGAGTCCTGAGTGCATATTAAAAAATTTGCGACCCTCACTTCATTTGTGAGGCTTTTTTGCAGTTTGAATTTTTTAGTGAATACTAATGTCATATTTTCCCCTTCAGGCATTGTATTGGCAAGGTTTCTCTCCACTGTGCATTAGCTTATGGTTATTTGTGGTTAAATGATAACTCAAGGCTTCTCTCATTTATTCTACATGAAAATTATCTTCCCAGTTGGAATTGTCCAATGTTTTGTATGGCTTGAACACTGCATGAAGGCTTCTGCCTCATTCATCAGCTTTCTCTCCAGGATGAAATCTCCAAGGAATTCCAAGTTAGGAATTATCACGAAGCCCTTGCCATATTTTTTTTCTAGTATGTATTACATGCTTAGTTAGGCTTACATGCTAAAGCGTGTATACTCATTGAATCTGTAAGATTTCTCACCTCTGTGAGTTCTCTGGTGCATAAAGTGTTAAGGCACATTCATTATATTACTATGGTTTCTCTCAAGTATGAAATCTCAGATGATGTACTAGGAATGAGTTTAGACTGAACACTTTGCCACATTCATTATATGTGTAAGGTTTCTCTCCAGCGTGAATGCTACTATGATGTGCAAGGCGGGGATTGCGACTGAACACCTCATTGCATTTGTTAAGGTTTCTCTACAGTGTGAATTATCAGATGTTTTGCAAGGTATGAATTACAACTGAATACTTTATGACATTTATCATATTTGTAAAGTTTCTCTCCAGTGTGGATTGTTTGATGCTTTGCTAGAAATGACCTACGACTGAACACTTTACCACATTCACTGCATTTGTAAGGTTTCTCTTCAGTATGGATTCTCTGATGATTTGCTAGGTATGACTTGTGCCTGAAGACTTTGCCACATTCACTACATTTATAAGGTTTTTCTCTAGCATGAATTATCAGATGTTGTACAAGGTAGCAATTGTGAGACTTTAAAGACCTTACCACATTCATTACATTGAAAATATTTCTCTCCAAGATGGATTCTCTGATGATTTGCTAGGTTTGACTTTTGACTGAAGACCTTGCCAACATTCACTACATTTGTAAGCTTTCTCCCCGGAATGGATTCTCTGATGATTTTCTAGGTATGACTTGAGACTGAATATCTTGCCACATTCATTACATTTGTAAGGTTTCTCACCAGTATGAATAATCTGATGACGAGTAAAGTTTGATTTCTGATTGAAGACCTTGTCACATTCATTACATTTGAAAGGTTTCTCTCCAGTATGTATTCTTTGATGGTTTGTTAAGTATGACTTTTTACTGAAGACTTTTCCACATTCATTACATTTGTATAGTTTCTCTCCAGTATGCATTCCCTGATGACTTCTAAGGTTTGATTTCTTATTGAAGACCTTGCCACCTGTAACACATGGAAACCGTTTCTCTCGAGAACGGATTGTCTGATGCATAGTAAAGCATGTGTCAAGTCTAACCTGTCTGCTGTGACACTTAGTCATTTGTCTGGATTTCTTTAAAGCACAATTCTTGAATGTCGTGGATTTTATATCTTTCCAACACTGCTGTCTGGAACATTTCTCCAGTATGACTCTTCCTTTTTGGTGGAAATTCTTGATGGCACATTTAGGAGAGGAATCTGTGTTCACACTTTTGACACTTCCCTCCCATTTGAGTTCCTGGATACTTTCATGTGGTCATGCACACTCCAGGGTTCTCCTCCTTGCTCCAACATGAAGAAAACACTCAGGTCGAAAGGAGATTCCCAGGGAGACCAGGTTCCTGTAGTTCTCCAACATCATGTCGCTGTATAAAGTCCTCTGAGCAGGGGCCAGGTAGTCTCACTCCTCCTGGAAGAATTCTATGGCCACATCCCCAAATGTCAACAGATCCTGAATAACAGCCACTTTCAACTTGTTTTCTTTCCTCTTCCTCCTCTTCCAGGCTTCTTCCAGCATGGCGCTGTGACCTCTATTCCACGGGATGCACTTCCGGATCTGCCACTTTCTGAAGTGGGACTGGTAGTGTCATCTTTTTTGGGGGGGACCTTGTGCTTGCGAGGCAGGCGGTGGCACCACTGAGCTAAATCCCCGGCCCCTGGTAGTGTCTTTAGTTGCACTATCATGACTGCTTCGATGTCCTGAAACAATTTAAAATGTTTCCTTTTTCTAGTCATTTTGACTGTAGGGAATAGCCAGAAGTTGCATGGTGCCATATCTGGTGAATAAAGTGGACAAGGACACACTGTCATGTTTTTCTGAGTCTGCCTTTCCATTGGATGTCACTCAGCAGCAGCAGCATTCACTGTAATTTTGATCACACCTTGCAAACACTCATGAAAGAGGACTTCCTGAACTGCTTCAGAAAGTGGCGAGTGCTGGGCATGGTAGTATATGCCTGTGATCCCAGCACTTGGGAGGCTGGGGCAGGAAGATTGCCGAAAGTTTGAGGCCAGCCTGGGCTACATAGTGAGTTCAAAGCCAGCCAGAACTGAACCCAATTGTGACCCTGTCTCAAAAAAAAAACAAAGAGAGAGAGAGAAGTGGTGAGAAGGATGGGATAAATGGGTTCCAAGTGAGGGGGAGGATTTTGAGAGGAATTAATGGCAATGTGTCTTTTACTATAATAAAAAATTTAAAATTAAACATTCACCATATTTTTAAATTACCCCTTGTATTTCTGCCCTGAAAACAAGGAGAGTCTTTTGACCAGAAACCAGAGGAAACAAACACCCAGAACACTCTCTCTGTGTCTTGGGCATTGTGCCTTCAAGTCAGTCCAATCCTTTGAACTTGTTTATCCTCTAAGCTGCTAGAAGTTTTGTTGTGGCCCATACAACTTCTATACTGGATGAAAATTGAGTATGAATTTAGTTCACTATAGGTTTGGGCTTAATCAAAGGAAAGAAAACAATAGTAGCTTCCTTTTGTAAGTAGCAACTTATTTTAGCAGTTTTCCTCTTCTAACTGAAGGCCTTGGCAGAAACTGACAGCCCAAGCCCACACGAAACCTCAGGTTTTAGTCATCTGTCTCCTAAGGATGTTACATCATTTTTCAGTTCACCAAATGGGCATCTCCTCACACACATACCCCTTGGGAGCTTCTGCCTCAAGGATGTGGGAAGTTTGCAGCCCATGATGATGTCCAACTAGACCACTTTGTTTGGGTTTCCCATTGATGAGGGATGTTTCTCTCCTCCTCGGTCGGTGGGCTGTCTCTCTCCCAGCAGAACACAGAACAGTCACTTGTCTTACTTTTGAGATCCAAAGAACTCCTTGGTACAACCTCAGAATGCTGCAGGAAATCATGGCAAACTCACAGTGGATAATTTGGGGAAAGTATAATAAAGAAGACTATTTACAGAGCTAAGATAAACAGAGTTTTGGAGCGGCCACAGGGGATTGGGCACCATGCTGGGTTAGTCCCAGGAGGAAAGAAAATGCAGTATTTCCGTGGGGTTGTGGCCCAGATGTTAGTGTGCACGAGACTCACCAGGACTCCTCACTCCCCCCCTTCCCCCAGCCCCTGCCTCAGAAGGTTGGGCAGCACTGGGGAATTGTATTTCCCAGCTTCCCTGGGCGACCAAGCTGCTGGTGCGGGAGCCAGTTTGACACAGGCTGTGGACCCACAGAGACAGGCGCCCCAGCACGGCGGGCTCTGGGGACCTATCAGCCTGGTCTCCTCCACTCTATTCCACCCTTCGCTCTGCACTGATTAAACTCACCGGACTGGAAGGAAAGGGACTAGTGAAGGCCCAGGCTAATCATCCGCATGGAGAGTAGAGAGGAACTGCAAGAGGAAAATACCTCCACCCCACAGTGTCTTCAGATAGCAGTTTCCACTGGGTGTAGTAGTACATACCTGTGATCCCAGCACTCTGGGAGGCTGAGGCAAGAGAACCAAAAGTCCAGCCTAGGTATTTCAGGAATTTAGCCAGACCCTGTCTCAAAATTTTAAAAATAAGTTTAAGGGCTGGGGATGTAGCTCATTGTGAAGATCAAGGGTTGAATTTCCAGTACTAAATTCAAACCAAACCCAACCAAAACAAAAACTACCTTCTCCTCACCATTTTTCACATTCTCTCCTATTTCTACTGCTCTAATGTTCAGTGTATAAATCATTCATATTGTGATTCTCACAGTACTCAAAGGGTAGATAGAAATAGTGTTATTTACGAATAAGGAAACCAAGTCTCAAAATGGTAAACGTCACTAGACAGGGTCTTAGAAGTTCCCAAAGCTGAGATAAGGAACTTAACCCACCCAGCACATAGAATAGGTTCACAGTTTCTCTGACTCTCATGGAGAAAGAATTTCCAGGATTGGTCAGGAAGGGCCATGGGAAGGGTTTACTAGGCAGAAATTAGAAGGTTTGGACTCAAAGAAATAAGATCACGTGTGTGTGTGTGTGTGTGTGTGTGTGTGTGTGAGAGAGAGAGAGAGAGAGAGAGAGAGAGAGAGAGAGAGAGAGGGAGAGAAGGAGAGAGAGGGAGAGGGGCTTATTTTCAGGAGCTGGGCTCATTCACGCTTCACTTGAGGCATGAAAACCCCTGGAAAAAGTGGCCCTGGCCCACTACAGGGATGGGCCAGTTCTGTTTATTTAAGATAGGTAATTTAAACATTCTTTTGATTCCCTCAACCTGTCCCTTTACCTTAGGATCAGGTTCTTTCCTTTACTTTGACAATTAAGCCAATGTGTGGACTTTAGTGTTCATGGGGAGTTGGGGTCCGACAGTCTGGAAGGGGAGGAGCCCAAATTGAACCAAGGGATGCGGGTATGGACGCCTTGGGTGACTTCAGCTGCGTCTCAGAAGTTGCAGTCTTCTTAAAAGTACAGTTTGTAGTTTTTTTCCTTTTCTCTGTTTACTTTTCTTTTTCCTATTCCATCTCAGTAAAGGCTGAGCTTCTTTTAAGAGCTGGGACTTTAACACCCTTCTGGGCTCTTCCTCCTCCTTCACCCTCCAGGCACTATAGTGTTCTCTTCTGGACAGGTGGCTCCCTTTCTCGCCAGATAAGCTAAACCTTCACCTGGGGCATTCAATGATTTAACCTCCTAGGAGGACTATTTCCTTGTATTCTCACAGGTTTTCAAACTCTTTTGATTCACAGCTACTCTGAGTTTTGATTTGGGGGCTTTGAAGAGACCAAGAAATAAAGCCCTTGACTCTTCTTTTAAATTCTTGAACCTCTTGAACCTGTTACCCAATTCTGGAGTTTAGTAGATTCTTTCCAGGTCCTTGGTGTCCCGAACAATGAGTTGGGCAAGACACATGAAAAAGGTAATGAGGTTTTACATTTACTAAAGGTAGGAAAGAAGTAGATTCTGCAGATGAGAGCTGGCCAGTGAGGTTAATGGCAGAAGTCTTTTGTACCCTTCATTCTTCAGGCCGCATCAGATCTAGGCCACCCTACCCAAAACTTGCTTGATTTTGTGGTGGAAGAACTGGAGATAGCCTTTCTGATTGGTCCCAGGTGCAGGGCCTGGGACCTATGCTCTGCATATGGGCTCAGATCTCTGTGATTGACGTTACACACACTTGGTCAGCCAGTTGGGCACACCCTAATCTCCTGCCTAGAGCCAGGTGTGGTAGCATGTGCCTGCAATCCCAGCACTTGGGGGAGGTGAGGGAGAAGGATCACTGTAAATTTGAGGCCCACCTGGGCTACGCAGCGAGACCTTGTATAAATAAATGAATGAATGAATGGCAATTCAGAACCTACCAGGAAATTAACATAAAAAACAGGTGACAGGAGACCACGGGCAGAGGCTCACTGCCAGACCTCCCAAGTGGACACAGGCCTCTGTGGAGCAGGGGTGGGCACTCTGGAGGTAGGGTGGGTGCAGGATGAGAGGATGAGGGTGCGCAGGACCTTGCAGGGATGCTTATGGCTGTGCTGATTTGTCTTCTGCCACTCTACTTAAGAATAGCTTGACCTTGCAAAACTGCAGCTGTAAAGTCATGCTGTTTCCTCCTCGCCAAGCACTGCAACTTCTAAAAGAAAGAAAAAAACAAAAAAGCAAAACAACACTTGAAGTGGCTGAGATATTAACTCCCAGAGTCAGCTACCCAGGAGAAGGGAACTACAGGGAAACATCGGTTCCCAGACCTTCTGATCAGTAATCTTCAGTGTTTCAGAACCCAGAATACCTGGTGGGCTTCCAGTAAGATCACAGAATGGGCCAAAGCTTTGCTAGTCCCGCTGTTTAAGTAAGAGAAGAGTGACTAACTTGCATGGAGATAATGGGGTTATACAAAGCAGAATAGCACCAAGAGGAACAGCCCTGGAGGGTGCACAACCTGGCACAGCCTCCCTGCCCAGTCCCGCACTCCCTCCTAAGAAAATCCCTGCCCAGTACCTACATTTTGTGAATTGGCCAGTTGGATGGGAGTTGGGCCATTTGCCTGATTGGTTAGCTTATGTTGCTAAAACCTGATTTGCTTTCCACTTGCCCTCCCTTCCTGAATGCTGGCTGGCCTGTGGGCAGGCAGAACAGACCGAGAATTGGTGACAACTAATCTCTCCTGGTGTGTGTGGGGGGACCAAGTCGAGGAAGTACCGGTGAAGCCTAAATGTTCTCTTCACAAACCTTGTGAAGTGGTAGTTTCTATTTTATGGACCTGACAGAGGGAGAGAATGGTTTTCTCCAACACGTGCTCTGGGCAATATGTAAGAACTACTGATACCATTCGTGCTGATGTATGATACAGGCTCTGCAGTTTCTGAAGACTTGATGATTCTCAGTAGTAGCCTCAGGGTGGTGGGCAGGTAGGTAGACATTAGCGGGCCTGAGGCACAAGGGAGGGGGGGTCTCAAACAGTGTGCTCTGCCCTTTATAGTTAACAGACAAAAACTTCAATGCAGAGTCCATTCATAACCATTTGTTTGGTCTCAGACTAAAGCCACTGCACAGAGCACAGTGACAGATTAAGGTCACACGTTGTGCACATTCCTTCCAATACCTGGCCCCCTGGCCGGCTATTTCCAAAGCAAGGCAGGCAGCCTTCCTGGGCACCATGACCTATATCCAATGACAGCAGAAAGGGGAGCATTCTTTAAAGACCCTCCCTCCCTGGGCTGAGACCTGATGTAGATTCTTCTATGATTAAGGCCCTGGAGAGAACACTGACCCCCATAAAAGAACAAAGAAGACACTTCTGAGATAATGAGACTCCAAAGTAACTCCTGAGGGAAATGTCAAATAAAACAATGTCTGTCATCATAGTTCCCCAAACTCAAGGAATAACTCTTAATGTATACAGAAACCTGTCCAAACTCACACTTGGCCCAGATTATCTTTGTGACACTGCCTACCTTCTATGTCCATTTTACAATAAAGTCTACCTATACTTCACCTATGTGTCTTGGCTGAAATCTTTCATCAAGGACATAAAGGAACTGAGGACCAAGGAGTGAGGGGCCAATTTCCCAGTGATATTATCACCTTTATGGAATGTTCTTGTGTGTGTGTGTGTGTGTGTGTGTGTGTGTGTGTGTGTTACCAAGGACTGAACTCAGGTCCTTTGCACATCTATTTTTACTTTTGAGACAAAGTTTTGCTAAATCAAAAGGCTGCCCAGGCTGGGCTCAAATTTGTGATCCTCTTGTCTCAGCCTCCCAGAGTAGTGGGATTACAGACATGACCACCACTCCTGGATTGGAACATTATTATTATTATTATTATTTATTTTTTGGTACCGGGGATCGAACTTGGGACCTTGTGCTTGCGAGGCAGGCGCCAGAACCACTGAGCTAAATCCCTGGCCCTATTATTATTATTTTTTTAAACTTAATTCATTTCTGATCTCTTCCTACAGTGCTGTGGATCAGGGCCTAATCAAATGCTAAGTACTTCCTTTTCTTCTGGAAGATCCTCCTTATTCTCTCTAGAGTTTATCTCCTTTTCTTATCCTGACCTGGTAGACTATGGGGAAAAGTCATCACAAAGATTTCCTGGGAACTGGAGTTTTAAAATGAGTGCATGTGGGAAAATTCTGTCCAAGTATGGAGGGGGGTTTGTGTTTGCCTCTACTTATTTATTAAGCTCCTTAGGGAAAAGAAATCTTAAAAGCAGCTCAACCAGACTATGTAAATACATGGTACAGAATGGAGTTTTGTTTCACAGGCTGTGGCTTGAAATAGGTTAGACAGAAGCCAGGTTGGAGGACTTTGGGAGGAGCAAGGATTTGCCTTGCAAAGGTGTGTGTTGGGTAGGAACTGACCCAGAACTTGACCCATGGACCTCTTCCAGCTGAAGTTTTGACCAGGCTGATCCAAGGCTGGGAGTGGGGATGGGAAAACATTGCAGATGCACTCTGTCAGCTAGAGGTCAGGGCAGAGGGGAGAAAACCCAGAAAAAGGGCTGTGTGAAATGTGAATCCGAATCACCACAAGAGAGGAAGAAAATAGCATGTGTCATCCTGAAAAAAGCTCTTCTAGGGTGTTTCTTTTGGCTGCCTCTCCTCTGGAGAGTCTCCCTTGGCTCTCGCTGCTACAGTTTCAGACTTAAAAGGAAGCCACCTTCAAGTAAATTCCCTCCTTCTCTCAAGAAAGAAAATAAAAGGAAACAAAGTAGTGTCCTGGTTTGCGAACATGGGTCAGACTTAGAGTGAATTCCCAGCCAGGAGCTGGGAATGTCTCCAGTCACCTCTTGGTCTTGGTCCTCTGGTGCCCTCTTGGGCACAAGAGTGGAACTATGTTTTCTAAAGTTGGTAAATTAGCCCTCAGTTGTGTGGCCCTGTAATCCCAGCCCTGGGAGGGTGAGGCAGGAGGATCCTTGAGAATTCAAGGTGAGACTGGAATGCATAGTGAGTTCAAGGCCCACTTGAACTACAGCAAGGCTATCTAAAAAAAAAACAACCCCAAAATAAATAAGTAAATACAGTAAAGCTGCCTAAATCTCCACCACTACCATTCCCTGACCACTCCCCCCCCCCCCCGCCCGCCCCCGGAGTCTCATTCTCCAGTGGGAAGGCTTCTGGAACAACTTCTTGCTATTCTTAGTTTTTCCCTCTGGCCAGCACCTACAGATCCTCCTCAATGTATTAATTTTTTTTCTAAACAAATTATATTTCTGCTTGCATTTCTGGTCACTAAGCCCCGGGGGGAGGGGGGTGTGTGTGTAAACAATCAGCATGAACATGCACTGCTGAAATTAATTTTTAGTTTTATGGAAATATAAAATACATTAATATTCCATAGAACTTCACCTGTCGCAAGTGAAAGATTTTGAGTAGTTTATAGCATTGCACAATCATTGTCACATTAAAATTTTAGAATAGACAGTTTCCTCCTGAGTATCTGCAGTCAGTCTTTATTTTCAGTTCTAGTGTCAGCAACTACTGATCTGCTTTCGACTCTACTGATTTGCTTTTCTGGTAATTTCATACAAATGAAATCGTATGTTGCCTATTGTGACTAATTTGGTTTAGTCTATAGTCTTCAAAGTTCAACTGTTATTTATATTATGTATCAGTGCTTCATTCCTTTTGAGAGCCGAATGACAACAGCCACATTTTATTTATCCATTCATTAGTTGATGGGTGTTTTAGGTTGTTTCCAGCTTTTGACTATTGTGAATAATGCTGCTATGAACATTTGTATACAGCGTGAAGAATAAGTTCAGTTTTTCTTTTTTTTGTCTATCAAAATCCAGTTGTTGAAAAGATTGTCTTTTCTATAAAGAAGTGTTTTGGCTACTGCATAAAAGTTCAACTGGCCATACACTAAGAGTTTATTTCTGGACTCCCAATTCTGTTCCATGTGTAAGTCTATCTTCAAGCCAATACTGCACTGTCTTGGTTACTGTAGGTTTGTAGAAATTCTTGTCGAGTTACCGCATCTTTGGAAAATCACACTGCCATGATTTCTTTTACCAATTTTTCATTCAGAAAGCATTCATTCAGCGACGTCCAAGGCTTTATTGGTCTTCTAGATATTGTATGCCCTTCTCTAGACAATGTGCTGCAATAATGTACTATGCAGTAAGGTGATTCAGTGGGTTTTTCATTTCTACTTTGGAAAGTGATAACAAGAAAGTTTGAGGTTTTACAAAACTCATCATGTCTGTGTTTAAAATATTAAATTCCCTTTCCTTTAAAAATGTGGCTGCTCTCGGGCAGGGGATGTAGCTCTGTGGTTCCGCCATCTGCCTCGAAAGCACAAGGTTCCGAGATAGATCCCCAGTACCAAAAAAAAAAAAAAAAAAATCTGGCTGGTCTCAAAATGATGCCTCAACTTAAGTAGCACCATAACAGTACAGTATTTGAAAAAATTCTGTTGAATAAGATATAATAGGGCAAATGATCAACATCTCCAAAGCCAGGGAAAGAAAGCAGCCTTTATCATACTTCCCTTAGAAACAGTTTTACTAGATCTTCCCCTTCCCGCGTCAGTCAATTCCCTGATCCTGATGTTATTAGCATCATTTTTTCTAGAGTCTTTCCATGTGGGAAGGCTAGAAAGCAAATCTTCAAACTTCCCCTAAAAAGTCATAATCAATTTTGGGGTAATAATCTTATTTTGGGGTAAAATATTAAATTCTAAAAGAATATCAGTTTTAGATAAGAGTTTAGTATTTGGAAAAGTTTTTAATAAATTAAAAAGCATTCTTGGGCTGGGGATGTAGCTCTGTGGTACAGCAGTTGCCTAACATGCTCAAGGCCCTGGGTTCAATCCCCAATATAAGATATAAGTAAATTCCAGAAAGCACAAAAAATACTCAAACATCTTTTGTCAGCTGAGAGAGCAGCCATATTGAAATGGCACTTGAAGGGCACGCGGACCAAGGAAGAGAGCAGCACTCAGAGAATTGAAGGGAAAGATTATCGCTAGTGGGCCTAGCGGAAGTCACCTTCCAGAGTCTGAGCCCCATTTCTAAGTTTGTTCTCATATATATCCGTTCTTTAGCCAGAGTGGGGGAGCAAGCAGAATGTTAAAGTAGAACTCAGCAAAGGGTAGGGACGTGGAGGTAATGTTGCTTTTTAAACTTTTTTTTTTCTTTACAGTTTATCTTTAAGACATAGGGAGATAGGGAGGTACAGGTAGGTGTTGTTTCAGCATGACCTTCCTGGGTTTAGCAGGAGGGGCAAGCTCCGAGAGACTGGGCAGCCTTGTGGCGGTCAGTCTCTGTCCAGCTTTGAGACCGTTGGTCTCTGCTGTCTTTTGTTCCTTTCCATTTCAATATCTCATCTAACTTCTCGAAAACTCCTAAAGTCCTTTGTACACTCAAGAGAACGAGAGTGAAAATGGAAAATATTGTTTTTTTCCAGGCCAAGGTCTGAATCAGGGCCTTTACATCCCTAGCTCCCCATTTTTTATTTTGAGACGGGTCTTGCTAAATCGCTAAGTTGTCCACCCTGGTCTGAAACTTTTGATCCTCCTGCCTAAGACTCCCACATTGCTGGGATTACAGGAGTGACTCGGCAGAGAACACCAAAGTACAATTCTTCAGTTTTGTCGTCAGGTGGCCTGGAAGGGGCTCCGGGCCTCTGAAGTCGCCGACCCACATTCTGAGAGCCCCCGAACTGGATTCTGTTGTAGGGAGGAGCGGTAAAACCTACGGCTAGAGGTCACTATCTCCGTAGTGGCCGCGGAAAGGAACGAGTGTTGTGACAGGCGACAGGTGTCTGTCAGACCCGAAAGGAGCTGGGAGGCCTCGCAGGCGTCCTCCACAGCGAGGCTGGGAGAACGAGGCCCACGGGCTCAGGACTCATCCTCGCGCGGGGTCCGACTGCCACCAAACCGCAGGGCCGAGCCTCGAAGGCCCCTAAACCCCACACGCGGCCGCCATTGCTTCCGCGGACTCGGCGGCCCGGGACGGCGCCGTGCTCGCGCATGCGTGCGTACAGGAACATTGCGGGTTCAAAACGCGCGAGCGCCTACGGAGGCCGTGAGGGCGTCGGCGGCGGGGCGTGCTACGGGGCGGCTCGGGTGTGCGGGCGGCGGCGATGAGCGACATCGTGGAGAGGACGCTGACGGCGCTGCCGGGACTCTTCCTCCAGAGCCAGCCGGGCGGCGGGCCCGCGGCGGCCAAGACGCCCTTCTCCTCGCGCCTGGGCGGCCTGGTCCGCGGCGTCACCGCCCTCAGCTCCAAGCACGTAGGTGCGGGGCGGGGAGGCCGGGGCCGCGCGGGGAGGCCTTCCCTTCCGTGTGACTGGAAGCGACCTTTTCCTGCCTGGACAGACCCAGGGAGGCTGCAGCAGGTTCCTTTCCCCTTGACCCTCCGTGTTTCCCAGCGCTCAAGTGGACAAGCATATTTCATACTTGCTGTGAGCTTACAGGAGGTGTCAAGTGTGTGTAAATACTCAATTCGTGGGTAGTGGCAGGCATTGCTCACCTGCAGTTTCTTCCCCGTTCAGTTCTTCCCTCTGGGTCCCTCCATCAGCTGGACGCACACATCTAGATAGATCCTACCAAGCCAGCCTGCTGTGCGCACCTCAGGGGAGTCAGAGGTTCTTAGGCTAAGGGGTGGGCAGAGAAAAAGAAACTTAAATTCTCCCAGAGTGTAAAATTTGCTGAGTAAGTCTCTGCCTGAGATGGACTTTGAAAATGAGCTGTTCTGGGAGAAGTTGTTTTCCACCGACTTTTGGGAATTGCACGGTTTGTATAAGATGCTGTTTCAAAGCCTCAAGGAATTTATATCTTAAAAACACATAGTGTGCCATAATTTGTTCAACAGATATTTATGGAGCAAGGTTATGTGTTAGACACTGAGGAAGGCATATTCTCTTCTCCCAAAGAACAGCATCCGTTTGAGGCTTAAGTATAAGCATGACTACAAGGCAATAGAAGTGTCAGGAGAAAAGAAAAACAGTATGATAAAGGGTTAGAATGTTTTTGTAAGCTGATGTCAGATGATGCTATTCTGGAGAGGGTTGGCCTGCTACACATTGCAGAATCATTATTTGTGAAAGTTCATATTGCTCATGGTTTTGTCCTTAGCTCATTTTTATGAAATAGCGAATGACTTTTTTTTTTGGCTCAGTGTGGAGGTGAATACCTGTAATTCAAGCTACTTGGGAGACTGAGGCAGGAGAATCCAGAATTCCAGGCCAGCTTGGGCAATTTAGGAAGACCTTGTTTGAAGAAATAAAATAAAATGAGAAGCAAAAGCTGATGATGTATTTCCACGGTAGAGGCCCTGGGTTCAATTTCTAGTGCCAAAAAAAATACATTTTTAGTCTTTACATTGTAGTGTATCCAAATGTGGCACTACTTCACTAGTAGTTCTTAACCATCTCATGAAAACCTGTTATCTTAGTCACTTTCCTGGTTGCTGAGACCCAATACCTGACACCCACAATTTCAAGGAGGAGAAGTTTATTCAGGCTCACATTTTTAGTTCATAGTTGGCCTGCTCCAAGACAAGAAGGGCATAGAGAAGGGGTCTAGTGACCCACCTCTCCTGGCCGAACCCCGTCTCCTGTAGAGCCCCATGATCCAGTCACCTCCCAAACACATGCGTCTTTGGGGACATTTAATTTAATTTATTTATTATTATTACAGAATTATTATTATTATTTTTTGAGACAAGGTCTTGCTATGTAGTCCAGGCTGGCTTTGAACTCATGGCAGTCCTGTCTTCGCCTCCCAAGTGGTGGGATTACATGTGTGTGGCACCATGCCCAGCTGGGGACATTTTAGATGTAAACCATAATATCTGCTAATTCAGTGTGTATTTAAAGGGAGCAATAAAATGGGGCCAATTTTTAAGTGTTTAAGGAGATGAAATATAATGGAAAGGCTGGAAATGTCTACATCGGGGTGTGTATGAGAGAGAAAGAGTGTGGTGGGGCATGCTTGTAGTTCCAGCTACTTGAGAGGCTGAGGCAGGAGGATTGCAAATTCAAGGCCTCTCTGGGCTGTGTAGTGATTTAAAGCCAGCCTGGAATATGTACCAAAACTCTGTCTCAAACAAAAACAAAGAAAGGAAAGAAACTGTTCATTTGTGTCTTCTTACTCTATTTTTCAATTCCATGAAGACTTCATATTTCTAAGAGGAAGACATGAGATTTATCTTGGGCCCGGACACGGAGAATCTCTTTCTACTTTCCGCTTTTAATTTTTTAGATGCATTTTTCTGGTGAATAGTTTTTCAAGGGGCCAGTATCTGAGTGAAGAAAAGAGGAGTGGTGGATTAGCCTCGAAATACTCTCTCTAGGGGTGATTCTGATGGTTGGCGAGATGCAGATCTTCAGCACATTATATTTATCTCAAAATAATGTTCCTTTTTAATTGAAAGTAGTATTTTATTTTTCTCCTTTAAATACTGTTACAGTTTAAAAAGACAGTTATTCAAGCATTTAAATACATTCACCTTTTCAGGAAGAAGAGAAATTAATCCAGCAGGAACTGAGTAGTTTGAAGGCAACCGTTTCTGCTCCTACTACGACACTGGTAAGTTTGCAGTTGGTGCCAACACATGTGCATGTGAAGTCTGGCCCACCGTGACCAACAGTGGCAGCTAACTGATAGTTTCTCAGGTGTCTCAAAGTCAAAGTTGGCTGTAGGTGGTAGCAGACATTACCTTAGATTTTATCGTTGGGTGCTTCAGTGGACTGAGATGACGCTGACTGTGTAAAGTCAGGACAAAGGTGACGGTAATCACACATATGTGACTGTACACCCCTGGGACTCCAGTACACATCTTGTTTTAGTGTTGTATACTCTGAAAGGTTTGTATGTGTCATTTAGCGTAATATTTTCTTTCTGAAATTGATACACATTTTTTGTGGGGAGGCTGGGGGAAGTGGAGATCAAACTCAGGGCTTCATGAATGCTAAACTCACACTGTGCCACTGAGCTACACCCCCTGACTCTGAATTGTTGATCTTTAATTTTAGTGGTATACCTTTTGGAGTATAGGTTGGCTGGCAGGTAGAATAATTTTTTTCTTGCTGTGAAACTGAGTGTACTGCACAGCAGTTAAATCAAGGCCAGTTACCTGTTTTTGAACTGGATAAAATTTAATTTTTTTTTTGGTACCGGGGATTGAACTTGGGACCTTGCACTTGGAAGGCAGGTGCTGGAACCACTGAGCTAAATCCCCGACCCCAAAATTTGATTTTTTAAACAGCATTCATTCACCAACTACTAATGAATAGCCACTATTTGGAGGCTATAGTTGAATTAAAGAGTGGAATTAAGACCTGGGTTTTTGTGGTTGCTATTTTTTTACTTTTAATGATTGCACATTTTTATTGGGTACAATGTGATAATTCAGTACATCTAAACAATGTATAATACCTTTTTTTTCCTTGGTGGTACTGGGGGTTGGATCCAGAGAGCTCTGGATTACATCCCCAGCCCTTTTTATTTTATTTAAGACAAGGTCTTGCTGAATTGCCCAGGCTGGTCTTGAGCTTTGATACTCTTGCCTCAACCTCTCGAGTTGCTTGGATTACAGTGCTGTACCACACCTGGCTTCCTTTTTTTTAAATGAGGTTTTTCCCAACCAGCATTTAATAAGCTTCATTTTAGTGAGTATGTTTTGTGTCACTGTGGGGATGTTTTCCCTCCCCCTAATAAAAATGCCAAGGTGATCATTTTGCATGAGTACATGATCAGGAACATGAATAATATTTGTAAAGTCTGAGAGAATGTATATATTTTCTTTTATGGTCATCATAATATGTGGACCAATAAAACTCAAGATATCAATCTGATATCTCTGTGTAGGTTAGTATGTGTATGTTAGTGTGTATAGTTGTAGATATCTGTATAAAATTTTTTCTTTTCTTTTTTTGGTACGGGGAATTGAACTCAGGTCCCTGAGCTTGCAAGGCAGGCATGGTGCCATTGAGCTAAATCCCCGGCCCGGGTATCTGTATGAAATTTTTGTACTTCATGTATTTGATAGAAATGTTAAAAATAAATGGTTTCATTCATTTATTCATGTTTTGAGGTGCCAAGTCTGGACTCTTGTGACCACCCGCCCCTGACTTAGCCTGTCAGAATGATGGAATTAGAAGTGTGCACTGTTGCACTCAGCAAATAGTTTCTTTTTGTTAGATTTCCATTTTGTGTATTTGATATCACTAGGTATACTCTTTCTTTTCCTTTCGTCCAGTGTTGGGACTAGGGCCTTCTGCACGCTTTCAGTAGCAAATACTATGCTACTGAACTACACCTCAGCCCTACAGTTTTTCTTGCAACAAGGCATAAATCTGGCATTGAATATAACTAAGATTAATAGGTAGAAGTTAGGGAACCAGGGCTTGGAAGAATGATTATATAATAATCATGGCCCTCCATCTCTGGGCATCCCTCTTAGAGTTGTCTAAGGTGACTTTTATTCTTTTATTTTTTTTGTACCGGGGAGCGAACTCAGGTTCTTGCACTTGTGCAGCAGGCGGCGAAACCACTGAGCTAAATCCCTGGCCCTCTAAGGTGACTTTGAATGGTATGAAAACTGTTAGAAAAATTGTAAGGAGAATTACTACGTTCAGGAATGCAGTTTTTTTTCTCTAAAAATAAGAGAATAATAATGTATGTAGTAATTTTACTTAAAGCTCATAATGACTTGGAGAACTCTTGAGATAATGTTTTAAATCCAGATTGAAACTTAATGGCTTAAATTAACACTTAGCTTTCTAATTAACACGGAAGCCTTTGAAGAGGGACATAGTCTTTCTTGGTGTTTAGTAATCTTTTTTTGTGGTGCTAGGAATTGAACTCAGGGCCTTGCACAAAGCTAAGCAAGTACTCTGAAGCTCAATCTCCCCAGCTCCTGTATTTAGTAATCTTAATTAATGTGTTAATTAACTTTTATTGCTTTAAGCACAGGTGACCTCAATTGAGTCTCATTCTACACTTTCCTATGGTGTCTTTTTAAGCTCTGTGTTTACACACGTGTGCACATACACACGTGCAGTGCAGTGCTAACTATCCTTGCTTTTGAATACTTAATTTTACTATTACTATTAAATTTTAAAATGCTTATACACTGTAAATATTTTTTGACTTAATAATTCTGTAATATGCTAATTAATTTTTAGATTTTTTTTTTCCCTATTCTTAATTGGCCCAGACCTGCTCTGCAGAGCATGTTTCTTTTTGTGTCTTTTTTTTTCCCCATATATGTAGACCCTATGCTCACATTTTCACTGGCTTCTTGGAAAACAAAGAATGTGTCATAACAGAGAAGCAGTCAGATTTTTGTGGAGACTAGGAGTGCATTCTAGGCACCAGTGTCAAAGGCCCAGATTCTGAATCAAGTGAGTCTTTTTCAGGTGAAAGCACAAGGGATTATTTATGATTAAGGTCTGTCATAAGTTATCAAATAAATGCAAAATAAAAATAAGACATTTTCCACTGATAACATTGGTAATATATATTAATTATAATTAAAATTTTTTTTGTATATCCTTTTATTGATACATTTTAGGTGTACAATATAATGACATTCATCATTGGAAATATGCACCTTTACATAATCTCTCTTGGTTCTTATTTTTTCCCCTTTCCCCTGCCCTCCCTATTTACAAAGACTTTGTTTCTTTTTTTTCATTTTCTCATATTAATTCCATTCCCTTCTTAATTTTAGATACTATTTTGAAGCATTTTTATTTCTGACTAAAATTTGCTACAAATTCTGAGAATGCAAATGTTGTACTGATAAAACAAATTTATGTAATTAAAAAAAATTTTAGCTTGTCTTGCAAATATGAAAAGACCCCACTAAGAAATTAAATATCACTGGAGTAACTATACTTTTAATGAAATCATGCCCCTGAGTCCATGATAATTGTGAGTTACTTAAAGAGCTTAGGCTGGGAGTATAGCTCAGTGGTAGAGTGCTTGCCTAGCATTTGTAAGGCCCTAGATTCAACCCCCAATGTTGCAAAAACAAGGGAAAAGAAGAGAAAGAAAGTAAAGTTGTGCACAATTTTACTGTGACTAGTGAAGGCTAACTAGCCCCACCCCGAGTTCATTAAATAAGAAGTACTTATAAAGCAGACTGTTATATATATGTGGAATAATATTTATGAAGAAAGTCTAGGTGCCATATTATTTATTTTTGTTTGTTTGAGATGGGGTCTTGCTGTGTTGTTCAGGCTTGTATGATGATCCTCCTGTCTCAGTCTGCCAAGTGCTGGGCTACAGGTGCAGGTCTAGCTTGCAATTTGATTTTAAATGTGAAAAATATTTTTATTACAGAAATTGTTGCCAACTTGTGAGAATTTTGTGGGTATTTTCATTTGACAAAGTATATTTCACTTGTATATAATTTTATTTAATTAATTAATTTTTTTGTACTGGGGATCCAACTCAGGACCATGCACTTGCAAGGTGGGCACTGAGCTAAATCCTCGGCCCACTTGTATATAATTTTAGATGCCACTGTGGATGAAATTTTGTATGAGGACCACATGTATCACATTGTAACCAATTTTATACTGTGGGCATATAGAATTAGAAATAGGTACAATTGATTTATTTTCACTATCACCAAAATATTTGAAATAATCTTACCAAAATTAATACTATTGGTAATTAAGATTGGAAGCAACTTCTACTTAGTCTGATATTGAGTGACTAATTTATAATATGTATTTTTCTCTTCAGTGCCAGAATTATCTGTTAAATTGCAACACGTACTAAAAAAAAAAAATTGGAGAATTTTATTTGTTTATATAGTGGCTGGGTATTTTGTTTTCCAGAAAATGATGAAGGAATGTATGGTGAGACTTATGTACTGTGAAATGCTTGGATATGATGCTTCCTTTGGCTATATACATGCAATCAAGCTAGCCCAACAAGGAAACCTCTTAGAAAAAAGAGTAGGTATGTACTGGATGTGTTTATGTGTTTAAGATTTTCATATTTTAATATTGTCATTGAAGTTCCAGTTGCTGTATAAATTGAATGATGGTTCTGGGCATGGTTGTGCACACTTGTAATCCCAGCACTTGGGAGGCTGAGGCAGTAGGATCGCTGTGAGTTCAAGGCCAGCCTGAACTACATAGCGAGACCTTATCTCAAAAAACCAAAGGAAAAAAGAAGATGAATGATGGCAAATATAGAGAATATTTTTAGAACTCTGCATTATAATTTCCAAACCTTTAGAAGGTCACACTTCAGAAATCCAAAGACTATAAATGAAACTACTTTTCCTGATTTATATAACATTTTTGAGTTGTAGAGATGAAAAATCGCCTGCTCTTGTAAAGGTATTTAGATGATTACATGTATTTGTCAAAACTCATGGAGCTATATGCTTAAAATTAGTGAATTTTCTTGTATGTAAATTATACCTTAATAAACCCGATTTTAAGAAGTTCAGCTTTTTCCATCAGCTTAATGGCCAGAAATGTTTCTTTATAAGATAAAAAACTAAAATTGATTAGAGTAATTTAAAATATCCTGTTCTTGATTTCACAAATGTTAGCTATGAGGATCAGCAGTATCTTTTTAAAATTTCTATCTCTGTGGTGATCCTATAGGCTATTAGGAAAAAATTCTCTCCAGGCCTTAAGTCTTCTGTTTTGCCAAGGTTCAGCTTTGTACCGAATCCGAGAGGGAAGCACTTTGGAGTGGTGCGGGGATGCGGCGTGCTCTGGGTGCCAAGGTGTTGACAAGGACTGGTGCTCTCTGTGTTGGAGAGCAGGGCAGGGAGGAGGGCGTCTTGGTAAAGCACACAGCGTCCCACTCGGCGGCCTCACTCCTCCAAAATGTCTTTGATCTTCTAGATTTCTGTTCTCCAGGGAGAGTGTCCTCTGGCACCCTGCTTCCCCTCCATGTTCCATGTCAAATTTTAGCTCTTCTCAGGTCACTCAGATGACTTCCACATCTTAGTTTCTGGACTAATTCTAACATCCCAAAGGCAGGATTTTTTTTTTGAGGTATTAAAGTTGTCTTTATTAATAATTTACTTTTTAAAAATTTGGACTTCTCACAAAAATGTGGAATTTTTCTACAAGTGCTTTATTTTATACAGACTTAAAAAAGCCCTTCCTGTCATATTCACTGTTTTTGAGGCCAACCTATAGCTTGGAGTTCATCTCAGGAAGGGTTTTCATGTGTCTGAAGTCTTTCTAATCATGCTGTTCTGAAAGGTTGTGTATGGAGTATTTTTCTGTTATTTTCTTTCCTAAGAAGGAAAAGCTCAAAAGGAGCTTTCAGCCAGTGTTGAGAATTTTGGGAAAAGCGAAGGCTAATTTCTCTATCTCTTGCACAAATGATATCATACTATATAGCTTCCATAGTTGTTTTGATGTCTTCATAACTTTATGTAGTTGTATAATTTTTGTTGGGTGGATGTACCATAATTTTTTTCATCTAGATCCCCTTATTGGTGGACATATGGGTGGTGTTTGATTTTTTTGCTTTTACGAATACTGTGGTAACATTCTACATGTATTTTCTCATAGTTATGGGAGGTCATCTTAATGAGTTCTCAGAGCCATTTTTATGGACATTTATGATCTTGTCAACTAGAGTGCATGTATCTGTAGGCATTAGATAATCTTGATGTGCTCTCTCAAGTGGAAGTCACTTTTTAAGGTAGTATTTAAACCTTTAATCTTTCTATTCTCTGTGTTGTTGCCTCCTCTCTCTCCTGGGGTTTCTAAGGCCAGCGTGGAACTTCTTCTGGTGGAAAATGCCATCTGGGTTTTTGTGTGAATATTGTTGGATAAGTACCTTTTAGTACCCGTTAAGTCAGGTGTGATGTTAAGGGATTTATTTTGTGAGACAGTATTTATCTTCATTTAAAAAACGAGAAAATGGGGCAACTTCTTTCTTGAACAGAAGCTATCTTTCCCTCAGTATTCCTACTCTTAACCTCATTGTTCCTAGAATTCATTGTTCAGTTTTAGAGAACACAAAGTCAGTGGATCAGACATCTAACAGACTATCTGTTTAGCTTTCCAAGTGCTGCCACAAAAACGATAGCTGAATCAGTTGTTGAAACAGCACACACGATAAATCCGTAGAAGGAAAAATAGAAGACATCATTGATAAGACAATTACAGGAGACTTTCAGAAGGAGCAGAAAAAATTTGTTGAGGAACAGCATACAAAGAATCTGAAGCAGCCATGCCCTCGTGGGTTGACAGTCTGGATGAAGAAACCATTCAGCAACAGATCCTGGCCTCATCAGCTGACAACAGGAATTTCCTTTTTGACCCTCCAGCTGGAGAGCTGTTTCATTTTGACTTTGATCAGATGTACCCTGTTGCCTTGGTCGTGCTGCGAGAGGGCGAGCTGCTGAGCCAGATGCACTTTGCTCTGGTTCCCAACTCGTGAAGAAGGAGGTGTTCTGGAGGAACTATGAATGCATGACCTTCATTGAGTGGTTGGCCCAGCTTACGGCCCTGGCCTGCAGCAGCAGGTCTCAGGCAAGGAGAAAGCAGCCCCATGGATGCCGACTCGCTGCTGATAGTCAGTGCGGCCCAAAACGCCAGCTGTCGTAATCAAATCTCAGTTTAAAACTCAAGTGGATGAGGAAGAAATTTCCACAAGCCCAGGCATTTCTGAGTTTGGCAGTGATGCCTTCAACGGCTGTAACTTGAATCAAGGAAGACTTAAGGAAAGAAATGGAGCAACTTGTGGTTAACAAAAAGGGAGAAGAGACAGCTGTGTGAGAAGAGGATTGTGCCAATTGGGAAAAAGAACTGCAACAGGAGCTTCAGAGGTATGAGGTGGTCACAATTGGAGAAGCAGGATGAGCACTGGATGTGGAAATAGAAAAAATGCTTTGGGGAGAAAACTAGCTGACTTCTGCAGCAAATGAATAACCCTTGCTGTCCTGCAGACTGGCATGAAATTCTTGATGTTGACTCTCATTGAATCAGAAGGCACAAAAATTCTTTTTTTCAAGCCAAAACTTGCCTCTTCTTTAAAAAAAGTATATAGAGCAGTTATTCTAATAATCACGAAAGGGATGTTTTATGTAACATTTCCTTAATATAAATCCCATTAGAGTTGTTCTTTTCAGCAGTAGAAACACAGGTTCTTTGCCACAGAAGCACAGGTACAATTTTTAGAGTTCTGTTTTCCACAAGATCAAAAATATCATTTGTTCTTTGGTTACTGTTCTGTAAACATTTGTGTTCCTCACTACATTGCTGTTGGTACATGGATGTTACAGTTCTTACTGGATAGATTACTATAAAATGGCCAAGTCATACCAAAGGATTTAAGAGGAGCCACTTTCAGAACTGTTTTCTTGCTAGTTTTTTTTCTAAAGTTCCATCTGAAAACCAAAAGGTAAGATAATGAAGTTGATTGGAGATGCCTGTAATCCCAGCACTAAGGAGGCTGAGACAGGAGAATTGCATTGAGTTCGAGGCCAGCCTGAACTACATAGTGAAACCTTGTCTCAAAAAATCAAAAAAATAAAGTTAATAAGATTGCCACAGTGAGCACAGCTTGCCAGAGGGTGATTCCATGAGGAGCTGGGTGTCACCCTGCACTAGAGCGCTTGCCTGGTGTGCATGAGGCCCTAGGTGCGAGTCACAGAAAAAAGGAAAGATTAGTATGCACAGATATTTGTAAAAACTATTTTTCCCCAGGGTCTTGTGCCTTTCATTCACTCTTTTGTTGCTTTACTTGTTCTTTCTTTTTAAACTAGACCACAAATGTGGCATGATGGTTTTTGTAGCAAGCAGAGTCTTCTGTCCTTTTCTATTAATGACCTTCAGAACCCTGTGGACCCTAAACCGTTCTTGTTTTCATGTTCACCGTATATCAGGGTTTGTCTTAATTAAACACCCAATCTTTGTAAAAATAAAAAAAAAATGAGAAAACAGAGGCTCAGAAAGGTCAAGTCACTTGTCCAAGGTCATAGAGTTGGTGAATGTTAGAACCAAATGTGAACCCAGATTTCTGTGAGTCAAAGCCTATATATATTCTTGTCCTATACCTCACTCCTAGTCATGCCAGATGTATGCTCTAGTCATTGTTTACTCTTTGTTGCCCTGAAAAGCTTTTCCTTTTTTGAGTTACAGATTATCTTTCTCCTTCATTCTTTGGTTGTCAACACAGGTGGGTATTGTTTGTAACAGGCAGAATTCCGGTTTCCTTGAGATGGTCTTTGGTTTAGTTGGTGGATGTTGCTGTTGGTGACCGGGTTTGGGTGATGCCGTAGCTGAACACGTGAGTTCTGGGCCATCAGTAAGACTTCGTCTCTGCTCCAAGTGCTTTTTGGGGTTTTTCTCATCTCTCTTGGGCCTGGTCAGGTTTTATGTGTGCGTGTGCACATGTGTGTGTGTGTGTGTGTGTGTGTGTGTGTGTGTGTGTGTAGTGCTGGGGATTAGACTCGGGCCTCATGCCGTGGTCACATGTCCTCCCACCTGACTGTGGGAGCCATAGCTCTGCTCCCCTGCAGGAGTGAAGACGTTGCAGTCAGCTGTGCTGCTGCTCCTTATCCTGAGAACAGGGCGTTTGTGACTGCTTTCTCGGGTTGCACAACAGATACAGGCGGTACAGATCCAGGGCGGTGATGAGCACGGTTACCATTAGAATGTAAGGATGTAAGGACACGTCCGAGAGACTTGGGAGGAGTGAACAACGGTGAGGTGAGAGTGAGGCCTCGGGCTGCGGGTGCCTGACCAATCCAGGAGGTTGCTCCTTTTCTGCCCTCATCATTATGCATATTGGTGGAATAATAATACCTACCTCCTAGAGCTGCTCTGGGGGTTAAATGAGGTAAGGCCTGGAACGTCCTTGACCCATGGTAACTGGCTAATAAATATTCTTGTCAGTCTCAGAGGCCACAAGAGAATGGCCTGAAGTGTGTCGATTGTATGTCCATGGCATTTGTCATGGCATCAATATATTTCATCCTAAAATGTGCTTTTTCAGGTTATATTATTCAAATAGAAATGCTTATTTAAGGCCATGAGTCCATTCAGTGTGGTAGATAGTTTTTCTCTGCTCAACAGCTGTTATTCTTTCAATAGTGTGTCTTCAAATTGAGAAATACGGAACTGTATGTGGCTTAATGTATCATTTACATCATGTAGACTGTTACTAGGCAGCTCACACCATAATACAACAACCAGTATTGACTTAACTGTAATAACTATGCGAGTTTGTGAAGACGTACTGTTTATAAAATAGAGAACATTTTGATTGATGATGTGGAGATTTGCACAGGAAATAGAAGGCACATCCTAATGTCTTTATAGGGCTTTAACTTGGTATCTATACATCATGTGAAATATGTATTTTTTTTTTTTTTTAGACAGGGTCCTACTCTGTAGTCCAGGCTGGTCTTGAACTCACTGTGTAGTCCAGGCAGGCCTCAAACTTGCAGTGATCCTCCTGGCTCAGCCTCCTGAGTGCTGGGATTACAGGCGTCCACTGCCACATCCAGCCCTGAAATGCATAATTCTGAAAAATTTCAAAATGAAGAACACCTGAAATCTTCCTTAGCAGTTTTTTAACCTCATATTTTGCAATTTGTTTTTATGTTTACCTGAAACTGATATATTTTGACACTTAAGACTTTTGGAACATATTTCATTTAACTTCTTGGGAAAAGTTTATTTTCAGTAGGTAGTAATGAGACTTTCCCCCTTAATTTTCATAGGTTATCTGGCTGTGTCTTTGTTTCTCCATGAAAGTCATGAACTGTTGCTTCTCCTGGTGAATACAGTGGTAAAGGTACGATGTTGTATGTTGTTTAACCTGAAATCCCGCATGACTCCTGTGGGCAACTGATGTTTCTCTTTGATCATAATGAGTTAGATGACTGTGGAAGTAGGTGGGTTTACCAAATAGGTCTAGGAAGCTCTTGTAGACCAGTGTTGTAAAAGGGGGCTAAGTAATAGAACTTACAGAGTTGTGAGGGTGGTATGAGGCACTGTGATGAGCAGCTGCTGCTGCTGCCCATGCTCCTGCTCCTGTTGATGGTATTATCATTTCATTAAAAACCCAAGTTGGAATTACAACCCAGATTGCCAGCCTCTTAAGTACACTTTCCACGCTGCTGTCTTTGTCTCTCCGATCTATCTCAAGAGACAGAGTTATAAACTGAATAGCTGACATCTTTAAAATACAAAAAGTCATTATAAATGGATATAGGATATGATCGAGTAATTCAATTGTAATAAAAATAATTTAATCTGCACTCTCAAAATTTTGTCCTACTAAACTTGTAATAGAATTAAAAATGAAGTGCAATTGAATTGTTGAGCTTTTTCATGTTTATCTTGTAGGTTACGTACATACCTGAGAGTCTATGTGTGTAGTATTTTCTGAATTTTAAGTTGGATACTGTATTAAAGTTACTAATGGTTTAAATTTTTTTCAAACTTTAAAAATATTCTGAAGTACTATTAGAATGATTTATAAACTATATGTATATATGAGTCCATATAAACATACGCAGTCTGTTGTATGACTTCTGTAATTATTTTTAAATTTCCACTCATTGTTAAGAAAAATTCATAAGGGCCTGGGATTTAGCTCAGTGGTTCCGCTGCCTGCCTCGCAAGTGCAAGGACCTGTGTTCGATCCCCAGTACCAAAAAAGAAAAATTCATAAAATTGTTTTTTTTGATACAGGGTCTTGCTCTGTAATTCAGGCTGGCCTTGAACTCATTGTGTAGCCCAGGCTGGCCTTGTACTTCTGGCAGTCCTCCTAGCTCAGCCTCTTGAGTGCTGGGATTACAGGCATGGGTCACCATACCAGGTTATAAAATTGGTTTTTCATTGGTTTGGAAATTTCTCTTTTTTTGTTTGTTGGTTTGTTTTTTTTGTGAGATAAGGTCTCACTATGTAGTTTAAGCTGGCCTTGAACTCACTGTGCAGCCCAGGCTGGACTGAAATGCATGGCAATCTTTTGCCTCAGCCTCCTGAGTGCTTGAATTAAAGGCATGCACCACCATGCCCCCTTGGTTTGGAAAATTTAAAGTATATAATAAAGAGATTACTTTGGCTAGTTTCAAAATGAAAGTTTCCTTTGGTATCAGTTGATTTTTGGCCATATTTATCTGTTGACTTTATTAAGGGAAATGAGAGGAAGGGGATGTTCCTATAAAGTGTGACATAAGTCTGTACAAATTAATTACAGAATTGGAACAGAATTACTAAGTATGTAGGACCATTGCAATGTCGAGTTTGCCATCCCTAGTTTCAGAATTTACACTGAATGTCTTCTTTGCTTAATAATTATGCCAGGATCTGCAGAGCACCAACCTGGTAGAAGTTTGTATGGCACTTACTATCGTCAGCCAGATTTTCCCTCGAGAAATGATCCCAGCTGTTCTTCCACTGATAGAAGATAAACTCCAACATTCTAAGTAAGTAAACTCTTTCAGCATAGGTATCTGCACCATATATTTCAAAACAGAGACAGACTAGAAAATTTCTAGACTTTTACCTTAGTGCTACCAGAATTGAGAATACTCTTTGCCTACCAGGTATAACACAGGAATCCCCAGTAGAAGTGTTCTTATTTTTATGAGGGTTTAGAAAATGTCAGGCAGCTTTTTAGTTAAACTGAGAGACAGTGAGGCTCAGGGTCTGGAATCTGTGGCTTTTCTTCCAATTTTACCACTAATGAGCAGTGGTTCTGTTTTTCTTTCGACTGTGGTGGGGTTGGTTGGAGCTCGTTGGTTCTCCCAAAATTGTTTTGAGAGTAAAGTAAAATAATAGAAAACATGTAAAGGTATTGTAATTGCTGTGAATGTGAAGCTTCCATGTAAAAGGAAGATGCTTTTTGTATAATAAACACAATGTTCAAATTCTAATTCACAGCAGAGTACATCCAAATAAACATTAACTTTTAGTATTTTGCTAATCTGCCCTTATAAGATTACTAACACTCCACTGATGTTCAACTTAATACACACTTTCACCACACTTGTAATTTATATTAACAAAGCTCTTTTTAGTAAAAAGTTTGTAGTCATTTTCCTTTATGATTACATACAGTATGTTAGTTACACATACATTCCCTTTTTTTTTTTTTTTTGGTACCAGGCATTGAACTTGGGACCCTGTGCTTGTGAGACAGGCAGTGGAACCACTGAGCTAAATCCCTGGCCACATACATTCTTGATAAAGAGTTTGTTACTCACACAACATTTCTGTATTTCATATGCTCCATGAAGTCAGTATTGTTTTTTTGAAGTCAGTATTTTTAATGTTATAGATTGTAAAATGTTGTCTTATAACTTGCATTCTTTTAGAAATTTTGGACCTTGAATCCCATAGCTAAAATGATACTATTTACTAAGAATGACAGAATAACTTGTAGGTTTTCCAGACATTTCATAATGTTTTATATGTCAGATCTTTTCAGAACAGAGGATGATTATAGGCAATTAATTATTGGAAATAGTAACTTTTCATGGGTATTTATAGGTTGACCTCATTATAGCAGCAGCATATTTTCATGTCATTTCTCCTTCCCACCACTCTTTGGTAGTGACCATACTTACCAACCATTTGTATGAAATCATTCTGAGAATTAAAAGGCCTCTTTTCAGTTTTTTTCCTTATGGCTTCCCATCCAGTGTAATTTAAATCCTGGCTAGAGTTAGGCTTTTTGAAACTGTACTTCTGTAGTGGCCACGTGCAGCTTCTGCTGGGTCAGCCGGTGGGGACCACAGAGGTGTGAAACCAGGCTTGGACGTGGCTTTTTAGCCTTGGCTGTTGCAGCTTCTCAGTCCTGGAGCCCAGATCTACATCTCTTGATGTCTTGTGTTCGTCCCCCCACTTAGGGCCAGGCCTAGAAGTTCTTGGGCTAAGTTTGTCTTCATTTCTTTATGATCTCTCCACTTTCTCCCAAAGTTAATACTGGTTAACGCCCAAAGACAATACATTGGTAGGTAGTTTGCATTTATCAAGATGTTAATACTAATGGCAAGTCTGTTGCTAATCTGCTGTTATTTTCATGTGAAAAGAATTTTCCATCATGGCATAGTTTGCTTAGAAGTAGTGAGTTGTCTTATTAATGGAATTTAGTAGAAGCTAGGTAACCATTTGTTTGAATTTTATAAAAGCTATTCTTTGTTGTTGTTCTTCTTCTTTGTTTTTTTTTTTCTTTAAAAAGCTATTCGTTAGTAGAACATCAAGTATTGCATTGAAGACCTCAGTTTTTCTTTCTTTTTTTTTTTGGTACTGGGGATTGAACTCGGGTCCTTGTGCTTATGCAGCAGGCAGCAAAACCACTGAGCTAAATCCCCAGCCCTCTCAGTTTTTAGATTGTATGATTTTGAGTAAATGAAATATATATTAAGGAATCCTAAAGTAAATACTTCACTTTTGCATTGTTTTCCTGTTGTTTTGAACATTGCCAGACTGGTCTTCAAATATGTACAGGTATGTAGAAATATGTACAGATGTGTACAGATATGTAGAAATAGGCATGAGAGGGAATACAAGAAATATAGTTCATTGAAAACTCTGTCAAGAATATAGAGGGCCGGGGATTTAGCTCAGTGGTTCTGCCGCCTGCCTCACAAGAGCAAGGTCCTAAATTCAATCTCCAGTACTAATTCCAGCTGCAACTACTCAGGAGGCTGAGGCAGGAGAATTGTGAGTTAGAGGTCAGCCTGGGCAATGTAGTGAGACTCTGTCTAAAAAAATTATTTTACAAAAGGGAGGACTGGGAGGTTAGCCATTAGACTGTTTGTCTAGCATGTGGAATGCTCTGACTTTGTACCCAATGCTGAAAAGAAAAACAAAAGTAAGATAGTATCCCTTTGTTTTTGCTTCATATACTTTGAGGTTTTAAAAACAGACTAGGCAAGGGGAGGCATAACTTCTTTTTATTCTATGTGTCTCTTCATCTCCAGAGTATTTAGAGGATGCTTTCCTATCATACAAAAAAGATTTTAATACTAATAAAGAGACTGTTTAATATTCCTAGCTGAGATTGCCTGTTACTGCTTTAAACTTACTTTTGATGCTTTCCCAGTTTCTAGTGATGAAATTTTAAAAAATTAAATTAAGAAACTAAGAAATTTGTTTATCTTGTTTTAACTGCTTTCAAAAGTAATACATGTACGGGCCGGGGATTTAGCTCAGTGGTACCGCCGCCTGCCTCACAAGCGCAAGGTCCCGAGTTCACTCCCCTGTACCAAAAAAAAAAAAAGTAATACATGCATGTTATTAAAAAGTTCCATAACTAGAGAATTTGTAACATGGGCAGTTAAAGTTTCTTGAGATCTTACCTTCTAGAGATAACTACTTTTTATAGTTTAGTATATTAGAATAAAGAAATTCATATTAAATATATCATTCTCTTTCTTTTTTTTGTACTGGGATTGAACTCAGGACCTTGAGCTTGCAATGCAGGTGCGGTGCCACTGAGCTAAATCCCTGGCCCTTTATTTCTTTTTAGATTAAGGTTATAGCTGACCTTTTTAAATCATCTGGCTTGTAATCTTCAAACCTAATGTCTAGAGATTCAGATTTCATTTTTTGACCTTAGGGAGATTATACGAAGAAAAGCTGTCCTGGCACTGTACAAATTCCATCTCATTGCTCCTAACCAAGTACAGCATATCCACATTAAGTTTCGGAAAGCGCTTTGTGACAGAGATGTGGGGGTTATGGCTGCTTCTTTGCACATATACCTTAGGATGATTAAGGTAAGGTGGAAATTGCAGCAGATACTTCTCTGAATACCATTAGAGAAATACAATTATAGAATTAAATTTCACTAAATGCTTAATTAACATTTGATGCTATTATTGATTTTCTAATAGTAATTTTTGTTAAGTTCTTGATTTCATGAGCTACATGCATGTTACAGAATTAGACTTTTTTTTCTTTTTTGGTACCAGGGATCGAACTCGGGTCCTTGGGCTTGCGCAGCAGGCAGCGAAACCACTGAGCTGAATCCCCGGCCCTAGAATAAGACTTTTAAAAATGGCTATTTTTTCATGTGTCCAAAGAAATATAGAAAAGGGTAGCTCTGGAAGGAGATTTAAGTTGGCAGATTTGTGCTTGTTCAAGCAGTGATTCTCTTACATAGCCTCATGGTTTGAATAATAACTGGTAGAAATGGGGGGAATCACACCAGGTGTAGACTGCAGTGCTGACTCTGTCTGTCCGTACTGTGGCAGATGAGGAAAAAGGGTCAGATGGTATGGTAAAAATTTCCTCTAAATGGTGATGGTGGCTTTATTCTAATTTATTTTCAGTGTATTGTGTGAAACCTTTTCAAAAGTATGTTTTTGTGAGTAATTTCATGAACACTGTAACAAAATGAAATACGCTGTTGAACTCTTACGCTTACGGAACCAAAGCTTGTCTTCTCTTTTAGCCAGTATGTTCCAAAATAGTATGGTATATAAAATCTTATTTTCCTCTAACATTTACTAAAATTTGAGAGGCAGACGCTGGAACCACTGAGCTAAATCCCTGGCCCCAATTTACTAAAATTTGAAAGTGCTGTTTTTTCTCTTCTAAAAATTTGCCCTTGATACATAATAAAAATTACAATGAAGACTCTTAACATCCATTTAGGGAGGATATATTTAATTTTCCCAGTCCAGGAGATTAGTCAGATAGATAATCAAGGCACTCTCATTCAAAAATAGAGATGTATGTACATACTGTGTGAGTAATTAATTCTTGACTGACAGCTCACTGATTTGGGGGCTTTGAACATTTACACAGTCTCGGCTGTGCCCCTCACCTGAGAATGAGTTTAACTCCTGCTGTACACAGGGTACAAAGATTGTGAGCAAGCCTTGATTTTCATCCAAAGGAGTGGTATTACTGGCCCCTTTCAGTATGCCAGTGCTTTTTAGTTTTTGCTTAAATGCCAATATTGGCTATTAAGGGTTCCAAGATGTAATTATAAGAACTTTTGAAATGTGATTAAACTAGGAAAAAGTAGGGAGTAGGAGGCGTTTCTGGAGATGAATCAGCTTTTGGATTGGGCAGCCAGAGGAGTTTCATCATGGAAGAAATGATACATACTAAACACTGTTTCGTTAAATGTGAATATAAACTTCAAAGTGAGCATGTTTTAAGTTACTAGGTTCTATGTGGCATTTCAGCTAGGCGTGTTTAATATTTGAGAAAACATTCACAGAAAGTTGCTTTTTTTTTTTTTTTTTTTTTTGGATGTAGGAGAATTCCTCTGGATATAAAGACCTGACTGGGAGTTTTGTAACAATCTTAAAGCAAGTAGTTGGAGGAAAGCTCCCAGTAGATTTCAATTATCACAGCGTGCCAGCACCATGGTTACAAATTCAGCTCTTAAGAATACTAGGACTTCTAGGAAAAGACGACCAAAGGTAAACTATTCTAAGTAAGTCACCTAAAGCGCATATGGTAGCCTTAGGCTTTAGTCACCAAGAGGTTCATGATAAACCAGATCCTACTGGGCTTTATGCTAAGTAGACCTGTGTGAGAAGTATGTAATTTCTTAGGTTGCTGGGGATCATCCTGGCTCTGCCTATCCAGGCAATCCTCACCGTGACGCTTTCTTCATGTCCTCTAGAAGTTGGGACACTTTCTGCAGAGGGCCAGCGAGTGACTGCCTGAGGCTTTGTGGGCCACTCGTTGTCTGGTGTAGCCCTCAGCTCTGCCCTTGCAGTTGAAAGCGGCTGTGGAGAGTACGTAAATTAATGAGCATGGCTGTGTTCCAGAAACTTTATGGACACGAGAACTTGAATTTCATAGTCTCCACGTGTCCTAAAATGGTGTCCTTTTGATTTTTTTCTAATCATTAAAAAATGTCAGAATGCCTCTTAGCCTGCACTCTCCAAAAGCAAGGGCCTGGCCAGGTGGCTGCCAGCTCTCCCTGGTTGCTTGTGAATTCACTTTTGAATCCGTTTACCTTGGATCACTCTTAGTCCATGACTTGTGTTAGACTTTTTTTTTTTTTTTTTTTTTGGTACTGGGGATCGAACTCTGGTCCTTGCGCTTGCTCAGCAGGCAGCGAAACCACTGAGCTAAATCCCCGGCCATATTAGACTTTTTAGGATATCTTCCCAACCATATGTATTTTTGGTAACTGTAAATTTTGCCATACCTTTTCAAACTTATAAACTTTTGTGGTCCCTAGAACAATACCAGGAAGGTCCCTTACACCCTGCTCCTTGACCGTCAGTTATTTGCACTCATTTCATCATTCTCTCTTCCTATGTGCATGTACACATACCTCTGTTTTTCCTGAACTGTATGTGAGCAAGATCGATTACATTTTAACTCCTTTGAGAACAAGGGCCCTGGCTGGATCTCCTGATGTGTTTCTGTCTCAGGAAACCATTTTCATCAGTTGTGTGAGCTGAATGGACATGGCTTCCTCTCAGGCAGCAGAGCATGTGCATATTCTGGTCTGCTAGCCTCACCTTGCAGCGGGCTGTCCTCCTGCTGTTCCCTAGAAAGGCTTCCTGTGAGCACCTGGTCAGTGCTAACTGGACCTTGTCGCTTCATGGTACTGTGTTAGGTGATTTGCTTTTGTGTTTTCAATGTTTACAAAGCTCAACCCCTGATGGAAACCTAGAGTGAAAGGAGAGGATGGAGCAGAAACATGTTAGACATGTTTGGTTTCAGTATGTTTTATTTTATGGATCTCCAGCGAGTCCTAATGTGGAACTGTAGTTGAAGGTCATTAGAATTCTGTTTTACAACCACTAATTTCATATTAGTATGCGTTATACCTTCTTTGTTTAAAAAAGACTTAATGGGGCCGGGGATTTAGCTCAGTGGTTCTGCCGCCTGCCTTGCAAGTGCAAGGTCCCAAGTTCGATCCCTGGTACCAAAAAAAAAAACCCAAAAAAGACATAATGCCATAAGTTGAATTTGCTCACTAAATTCAGGAAGCTTTCTCTTCCCTTCTTCCTGGGATTTGGAGAATGTAGACAGAGATGCATGAGGAGAGCTCCCCTTCGGAGTGCTGAGTGGTAACTAGGCCCCGTCGAATGAGCGAAGGCTGGAACCCTGTGAATGTCACAGGCCACCAGGGTGCTTTCTCCTTTGCTGCCCCAAGTCTAATGAGATTTTATGTTAACAGGAATTTTAGAATTCTTAAGGCATGATTAGCTCAGTGTGGCAAAGTAAAAATTGCATTTTATAACATATTTAAAGCATTTATTTGAAAGACACAATTCCCAGAAAAGCCTTTTCTACCCTTGCTTATTTTCTTGTGTTTTATAGCATTACACTTTTTAGGTTATTAGCATTTGACTCAGTCATGTCCACAAATGCTTCCGCATTTCATGTGGTTAATTATGACTCTTAGGCCAGACAGCGGCTTTTGAAATTGAGAAACTACAGTATAATCTCGGTTTAGCATTACCAAATTTTGGGGGAAGGATTGGTAATGTCTGCTCTTGTGGAAGAAATGCTTACACGATAAAATGAGAGATTTTAGAATACAGTTGTGGATTCTTATTTTTGGATTTTATACATCAGCCAAGACAATGCAAGTAAATACACTTAAGATTAATTTTTTTAGCTCTATATTGGGAAAAAGAAGAGAAATTTTTCAGAAAGAGATGTAATGTTCCTGCTATCTAATTTATACAGCCCCAGATTATTTTGGAATTTTTATTTTACAGCCTGGTTTTTCTCTAAGACCACTGTGTGTAACCTGTGTTGCTGTTTCCCATTAGAGCTTTTTGAATTTGTAAGACATATAGAAATCTGAGAAGCAGTATTTTTCACATTGACCTCTTGGAGAAGACTTAGAGGCTTGGAAAGTGCGAGTGCGAGAGCTCCATGAACATTGCATTGTTTTTTAAACACTCTCAGCCCAGTTACCATACCTACGGTAATTAGGGACATAAAGACATATAACTGGTAGAAATCTGTGAATTTCACACATACATACTTATGTATGTGTGTTTGTATACTTTTTTTATTTGGTTGGGAGTGAGGATTGAACCCTTTGCACTAAGCCATATTGCCATTCCTTTTTAAATTAACTTTTGAGACATGATCTTGCTGAGTTACTAAACTACTCAGATGGGGCTCAAACTTGGCAATCCTCTTTTCTCAGCATCCTTAAGTGCTGGACGTACCACCACACCTGGCTTATTTCTTTATTTTTATAAATAAAAGTTAAGTTTCTTACTGAAGAACTGCGTTGCTATATAGGGAAAAACTAGTATTTGAATATCTTTAAAACAACAAATTGATTAAAAACAATATGCTGTTTAGAGTAATTTGGATATGTGAAGTATTACTGTAATAACAGGTAGAACTATTTCATTGCAAAGAAAATGTAAAAGATAGTGTATTCAATCAAATAACAACCTGGTTTGTAAACAAGGACCAGGTAAGAGTTGCTTGACATTTGTGTGTCTTCTCATGGACTAACCAGTCAACTTTGATGGACAGGAAGTTCAACTCTTGAAAAGAGCAAATGAAATCTTTTAGAAGTGAGATTTGTATAACTTCATAAATTGAATTTCTTTCACTTCTCTTCTGTAGATCCTCAGTTTTAAAGAGAGAGAGAAGTTTGAAAAACTGTGTAATAAGGGTTAAAATACTATAATTCCACTGCAAATAAAATATCTTTTAAACAGGACAAGTGAATTAATGTATGATGTTCTTGATGAATCCTTACGAAGAGCTGAGTTAAATCACAATGTCACTTATGGTAGGTAACATGTATGTGCTACTCCAATGGCTAATGCTGTTTTTGGTATTGAAGCTAAACCTGTGTTAGAATACTGTAAATTCCAATAGAATTTTATGGATAATTTTAAGATGATTCTTTGAGATAATATAAGCACTGAATAATAGTAGTAATTTGAAAGTGTGGAGTTTTCTAAATGACCTAAATTCATTTTTATAATTGTTGCTTTATTGAAAACATTTATCAAGTATCTAATTGACTGTGAAGATTCCTCAGTAAGTTTGTTTCACATTTTGTAAAGTTTCTATTTGAAAACAGTTTTTAAAATCAGTCAACTACTTGTCAAGTGATTATTAAGTTTCGGTTATTTGTCAGGCCCTGCACCAGGTGCTTGGAATGCAGCTGTGAATAAAACAGTGCTATCATTGGGTTTACAGAGTGGCGGCATTGTGAATGTTACCCAAGAATTATAGGGCACTGTGGGAGGAGGTGGCAGCTAGTTCTAGGTGAGGGGAGAAGAAGGGAGGCTTTCTTCGAAAGCAGTATGATAGAAGACATCTTGTGGGCCGAGGACATAGCTCAGCAGAGCCACATCCACCTGGCAAGTGCAAGGTCCTCAGTTCGATTCCTGGTACAAGAAGAAGATGTCTTGTTACCTGGCTGGGTTTAAGGGTCTCTGGGGCTGAGAAAAGGACCCTAACCACCCTGTAGAGTAAGCTTGCAGGCTTGCTGACTACCACTTCAGAAAAAGAATTCCCAGGAGAGCTGGGATGCCCATCCTCAGGAGGCAAGTACCCCAAGTCCTTGTTCCCGGCACTGTGCTGGGGGTGGGAGGCCCTCGAGGAGCTGCCCCCTTCAGTGTCAGTGTTGGGCGGCCAGGTGAGAAGCCTGATGTCTCGTGCACGGGCAGGAGTGAGCAGGGCGGTCTCTGCTGAGAGAAGCAGCACTGATCAGGAGGACAGTGTCAGCGGAGCCCGCCCTCCCACCACATGACCCAGACTCTCCACCCTCAGTGTCAGAGGGGCAGAGTGAGAACCCCGCTTCCAACGCCCTGGGGCAGGGATTGACTTCAGTCCAGTCTGAAGAGGGGGTCTGAAGAACCTCATCTGAAAATAATCAAAAGCCAGATGTCAGTGATAAAACTAAAGTCAAGAATGTTAGAGGATTACTATTTTTTAATCAAGTGATTTTTATTTAGTACTTGGATTAGGACCTGGGTTGCTACTGAACAGGGAAGAGAGTTCCGTGTTGTGTTTCTGAGTTCAGAAATACTCAGAGGCACTGATATTTTAACCACTGCAAAGAAGGGCAGCAGAATGGCTGCTCTTTCAATTATGTACTTCCACTCAGATCTTTATAGAGCTGGAGGATAGAGAGACTTAACTCTAGGTGGGAAAATAATTTTAAAGTCCATTACATTTTCAACTAAATTTTGCCTAGGGAGACAAATAATTACTATTTCTGAACTAGTAATTTTTCCTAAATCAGCATCACAGAAATAATGTGAGTATAAAAGTATAGATTAAATTATTTTGTTTTTTGAGACAGGGTCTTGCTATATAGTTCAAGCTGGCCTTGAACTCACTATGCAGCCCAGGCTGGCTTTGAACTCAGCAGTCCTCCTGCCTCAGCCTCTTGAGTGCTGGGATTCCAGCCATGTGCCACCACACCTGGCAAAAGTATAGATTTTAGGTGGGTAATGACAATTTTTTCTTAGTAAAGTAAGTTTGATATCAGGAGAACTGTAAATGTCAGGAGACTGCAAATAAAAATGTCAGTAATGGTGGAAAATAGAACATTATCACTTTTAATCTTATTTAGGACTGTTAGGACTTGGGGAACTTTTTTCAAATAGTAGGCCAGGTCAGTAAACATTTTAGGTTTTCCAGATTACATAGGTTTCTGTTGCATATTCTTCTTTGTTTCCTTTTTTTACAGTCTTTTAAAAATATAAAAACCATTTTAGTTCATATGCTTACAAAAACAGACTGAAGGCTGGACTTGGTAGTTTGCTCATTCCTGCCGTAGGTAGTTACTGGTAATGGGTTGGCCAAGGAGTTGGTTTAGTTTGTGAAATTAGAAAGTCACCTTTTTTCACAGCCCAGAGTGTAGACATTTTATAGCTTATCATTTGAATTCACAAAGTTATCTTTAGGTTCCATCTACAGTAATTAAAGTCAGCTTCCTCTTAAAGAGTAGCTGGGATCCTGATTTATTTTTCTTCTCTTATGGAAGAGGATATATAGTTTTTTTTCTGCAAAATTGTATATTACTTGATAGGCAACACAGTGTAAAATGTAGCCTAATTGAATATTCAGGATAGATCTTGCACATAAAGAAAGGTCTGGCTACTATGTTTTAAGATTTTGGAGATTGAGAAGGAGTGATTTTTTTCGACACTTGACCTTCTTCACCTTGTAGTAGAAGTCTAAGTCTTCAGTGTGTCTCACTTCTGATGCTGCAGTTCCCTAGGACTTGATGTCTCGGCGATTCTTCATTAAGGCAAAGCTCCCATTCCTCAACTCATGCTCTTTAAAAGAACTTGAAAAGGGCCGGGGATTTAGCTCAGTGGTTCCGCCACCTGCCTCGCAAGCGCAAGGACCGGAGCTCAATCCCCAGTACTAAACAAACCAAAAAGAATTTGAAAAAATGTTAGTGTCCACTTTTATCACCATAGTTACCAGACTCTTGACTGTATCTGAAAGTAAAACTTGAACACTATCAAAATGTACAGTAGACTCTTTTATACATTTGAGATTCGTTTTAAGTAACTAGCTTGAAGACTTTTGAATAGTGACCCTCTTCTTGAAATAATTGTAGAGCATCCTAAAATGATCACATTGAAGTAAACTACGTACATAATTTCTGTGTCTAAGTGGTAGAAATGACTTGAGAATAAACTATTTTAAAGCATCAGAGGAGTGCTGGGAAGTCCTGCTGCTCATCAGAATGTGAGCTCCTCAAGGGTAGGGTTTTGTCAGTTTTGCTCACTGCTCTACCCATTGTTCTAATGCCATGTGTGCCACATAAGAGATGTTCAGTAGAGTATTTGGTACACAGATTGAACGTACCATTCTTACATATTAGCAGTGCCATTTCCTTTATATCTGGGGTAACTTACTCCTAATACCTGTACAAGGCTAGAAAGAGTAGAGGTTTTTTTCTTTGAAAATTTTCTGTAAATAAGATTTTTGACTAAAACTGATCTTCCAATTAATTTGCTTTAAGTTCTCCGTGAATATATTTTTATTGTGCCATTTTTCTGTTTTTTTCTAGCTATTCTATTTGAATGTGTGCATACAGTTTATTCTATTTATCCCAAGTCAGAATTACTTGAGAAGGCTGCCAAATGCATTGGAAAATTTGTTCTGTCACCTAAAATAAATCTGAAATATTTAGGTAAGGTGATGGGTCCTTTTGATGGAAGTTGTAGAGAGCTGTTGAAATTTGCTGAGCACTTGCTTCAAATCATTTCCCATAATGTGATCTTTGTTTCTAGGACTGAAAGCTCTTACCTGTGTTGTCCAACAGGACCCCAGTCTGGCTCTTCAGCACCAGATGACAATAATTGAGTGCTTAGACCATCCCGATCCCATTATTAAAAGAGAGGTAAATTGGTATTTTGAATGGTGTGTGTGAAATGTTAAAATCTGTAAACTTTTTGTTGGTATTTTGGAGAGAGATTATAGGTGGCCTGTGTGTGTGTATTTAATTTTGCATATGATTATTTCTAGTAAGTTTAAGTAACTTTTCTGAAAAGTACTTCCAGTGTTCACAGGAATGTCTTTAAATTACAGTTAGAGAGGTTGCATCCAGTTATTTGTATGAGTCCATTAATTTTTTTTAGCCTGAACATTCTATCAATGGGAATCTCATATTTAGACTTTCAAATTCATCTCCTCCCTCCTTTCTTTTTCTTTTTCTTTTCCGTTTTCTGTTTCTGTTTCTTTCTCTTCCTTTCTCTTTCTCTCTCTCCCCTTCTTTCCTCCTTCTTTTTCTTCTTTCTGGCAGGATCTTCCTGTGTACCTCAGGCTGGCCTTGAACTCTAGAGATCCTTCTGCCTCAGCCTCCTAAGTACTGGTATTACAGGCATGAGTCACCATGCCCAGCTACAATTTACTTTTTGGCAACATTACTTTCCTTTGGCTCTTTTTAGTTACAATTTCCATTTCTTTTTTTTTTTTTTTTTTTGGTACTGGAATCAAACTCAGGCAGGCCCTTGCAGTTAAGAGGCAGGCAGTGGCGCCACTGAGCTAAATCCCCAGTTTGCATTTCTTGATCCCTTGTTAACTGACTGCCCAGTAGCTCTACATACAAATAGAATAATCAATTGTATTATAAACAAATATGTTATTGTAGTTTTTGGTGTTATCATTCATAGTTTCATAATACTGTTTTTATTTCTCTTCCTCAAATAGACTCTGGAACTTCTTTACAGAATTACAAATTCACAGAATGTCACAGTTATTGTCCAGAAAATGCTTGAATATTTACATCAGAGCAAAGAAGAATATATCATTGTCAACTTAGTTGGCAAAATAGCTGAGCTGGCTGAGAAATATCCTTTGCTTGGTACATGCGTCACGAAACACCCTCGATTAGCTGGTGACTAAAATGATTGGTGTAGGTGTTACAGGTGCATTCAGAGACCCAGCAGTAACTTGCATTCTTGAGTTTTAAGCCTTTAATTGTCCAGTATAGGAATTTGTGTAGACTTCCTGGGGGATGGCTTTGTTCCTGTGTGTGTGCGTGTGTGTGTGTTCAGAGGTCAACAGGAAAACAGTGGAAACCTCTCCCCAGTTCCTCTTCCTTTCTGTGTTGGGGGTGGCGAGTGGTGGGGCTTGAACCTCGGACCTCACGCACACACGTGCTAGGCACACTGCCACCAGGCCATACTCCACTCTGCAGTTCCTCTTCGCCTGCTCAAGTTTCTTTTCTGAGTAGAAGTTCTTGTGGGGAAAGGAAGGAGTGGATGGAGGAAGGGGCCTAAAATGCATCCTTTGAGACGTTGTTTGTCCTAGTGGTTGCCACTGTCAAGCAGTTGCGGAGTCATTTTGCAATTTACTTTTCTTCACCCTTATTTTCTTTTAAAGAGACTGAGTCACTTACAGCTTTCAAGGGTATTACATTATTTTAAAGATGTCTGTCATTTAATTCTACAAAAGAGTGAGTGGGTAATGTTATTCACAGAATCTTGGGAGTTGCTGAAGTGTGGTTTTGCCCAAGACAGTGCTGTAGTTCTGGCCCAGAAGAATTATGAGTCTTTGAGCTGCTATGGAGCATGGTAGAAGTTAATTGCTTGTTCAGATGGTCACACTACAGCCTTTCCCCTTCCTGAAGTCCATAGCATTTTCCCATTATTTATTTATTCCCTAGATAGCTGGCTCATTTCTTTCAATTATTTTGCATTTATGAATAGGATGCTTACTATGGGTAAGCCTGGTGCTAGAGAAAGTGATATAAACTCAGTTTATAAAACAAACTTTCATTGAACATCCATTTTACATAAAACTGGAATATAGAACATTGGATAACAGAGGTTAAAGATAACAGTGCTACACCAGAATGGATTGTGGTTGTTTTTAAAAGGTAGCTGCAGAAAGGATGATTTTAATAAGTGGGATTTGGAAGTGTGCTTGTTCTTAACACCGTGGACACATATGCTCCAGATAATGTGTGGTTTATTCAGACAATGAATGCTGTGTTTTCAGTAGGGGGAGATGTAATGCACCCTGATATCCCCAGTAACTTCCTGAGACTGCTAGCAGAAGGTTGGTAAAGATTTTTAAGTTAAGTGTTGTTTATTACAGAGCCCTTAGGGAATTTAGTGGAAATTAAAATGGTGTATCAATTGATTTGTAGGTTTTGATGATGAGATGGAAGAGCAGCAGTTAAGACTCTATGCAGTTCAGTCTTATCTCAGTTTATTAGATATGGAAAATGTATTTTATCCACAGAAATTTCTTCAAGTTATGAGTTGGGTGAGTAAAGTACATCATATCATACAGCTTTATAACTACTTTAAAAAAAACCAAATATTACCATACCTCTTCCAAAAATCATTCAATTCTACTCAGCTAATTCTTTGAGCTGTCAGTTTGATGTCCCTGTGGTTACCCTTGTTGCTTGATTGTTTGTCCTTTCTCTCTCCAGCTCACTCAAGTGGGTGTTTATCAGGGTCTCTATTTATGTTTGCATTGTTTATCGTGTTTTTTATGTGAGTCTGTGTTTGAATATGTGAGTGTTTCCATATCTGTACTGTGTTAATTTTCTTTTGCTGCCTAACAGTGCTACCACAAACCTAGTGGCAAGTCAGGACTCCGGGCCTGGCTTAGCTGGCTTCTCCTGCTTCAGTTTCCCAGGGTTGCAGTTAGGGTGTCAGTGGGGGCTGTTGTCTTCTCTGGAGCTTCCCTGGTGAAGAACCGCTTCCAGGCTGGGCCACAGGTCACAGGTCACTGTGCACAGCTCTAGTTATCATACTGCTTAAGGATTGGTGTTACTTAGTCCTGTTGACTTCTCTCCCATTCTTTTACTAGCTATAAGTTTTCCTTTGCCTCTCTCTTTTCTTGCTGGTGCCAGTATTATACCAAAGACATGAAGATAGTCCATATATGTCATTTAGAAAAGGTTTACACCCCATAATTATCGCTCTGTAAATGATTCTTAGGCCAGTAGAATTGTGTGTCACCTATGTAAGGGAGACATGAGGAAAAGGGTGTGTAATGCAGATCAGTGTTTCTCATGGTCTGTTCTGTGGACCACCTGCATCAGAACCACTGGTGCTTGCTCAAAATGTGCATCCTCAGTCCCCATCGAAGCTACCCTAACAGGATATCTGAGGAAAGAGACTGGAAATCTCTCTGTAGGGTTTTTTCCCTTTATTTCTGGTAATCTGGTGATTAAACCCAGGGTTCTCACACCCTGAGTCCTGGCCCGTTTGAAACAGGAACTTGCTGAGTCACTGAGTTACCCAGGCGGGGCTTGAACTTGTGATCTTCTTGCCTCAGCCTCCAGAATTGCAGAATTGCTGGCATTATAAGTGTGCATCACCAGGCCTGGGTAGAAATCTGTTTTATGAAATACCACAGGTTATTCTTATGCATCCAAGCATGTGAGAACTGCTTGTTTAAACTCTTGCTGGAAACTAATAACAGAATGTAAAAGTGCTTGTAAACCAACAATTCACTATAAAAGTTCCAAAGATCTGGGTGTGGTGCACTCAGGAGGCTGAGGCGGGAGGATCGCCATGAGTTTGAGGCCAGCGTGGGCTACATAGTGAGTTCAAGTCCAGCCTGAACTACATAGCAAGACCCTATCTCAAAAAAAGAAGGAAAAAAAAAAAAAGAGAAAGTTCAAAAGAAAACTAACTTCTAATGGTATTTTTACTTTATGTGTTGTTAATGACAAATATGTGGAAAATCTTTTTATATTGATTTCCAGTTCTTTTGTATTGAACATATAATTCTTGGTATTATTTTGAACCTAAAATCTAGAATTTTTTCTTTAATAATTTCTGCACTATGAGTATGTTTAGTCTAGATTAATTTCACTCTAACAGTAACACTTGGGTTTCTGAGTATAGTTTACTTGTGTAATTATGTAATACTTTTTTTTTGTTTTATTCCTAGGTGTTAGGAGAGTATTCTTACCTCTTAGATACAGAAAAGCCAGAGGACGTTATAAAGAGGCTCTATAAGTTACTTATGAGTGACTCCATTTCTTCAGAAACGAAAGCCTGGTTGATTGCTGCAGTGACCAAGTTGACAGCTCAAGCACAGGCTTCTGATACAGTGGAGAGAGTAATCCAGGAGTTTACCGTATCCTTGGATACCTGCATAAGACAGCACACATTTGAATTAAAGCATTTGCGTGAGAATGTAGAAGTTATGAAGAGCTTGCTTCCAGTCAATAAGAGCTGCGAAGACATGGTGGTAAGATATCTGTGTTGCATTGTTCTCAAAGTTGTCTTGTCTAAACATAGGGAGTTATTCTTTCATTTGTGGTATATGAGGAATATATCAAAATATAGTTTGTGTGGCGCTTAAGGAGAACGTTAACAGTTGTTTTTCTCATATTAGTAGGAAAGAGAATTTGAGAGCTTCCATTCAGTACTGATTCCAGATTGTCAGGAGCAGAAGAAATCTCTTCTGGGGAACTGCAGTCAAGATATTTATATCTTGTAGTGATCTCTTTTAATGATTTAGGGATTATTAAATAATTATTTTAATAATTTATTATCTCACAATATTTAGGAATTTGTCACCTTTGAAATCCTGTCAGTCATAATCTATTTCCTTTTTCTCCTTCCTTGCTTTTCTTTCAATATTGGGGATTGAACCCAGAGTCTTTGCACTGAGCTACATTCTTAGCCCCTTTTTAATTTTTCTTTTTTTGGTACCGGGGATCAAACTCAGGACCTTGCGCTTTCAAGGCAGGCGGTGGAATCACTGAGCTAAATCCCCGGTCCCCCTTCTTAATTTTTTATTTTGAGCTGATCTCTAAATTCCCAGACTGCTCGAATTTATGACCCTTCATCTCAGCCCCCCAGAGTGCTGTGATTACAGGTGTGAGCCACCACATCCTGCTCGCACTTTTACTTTCTTTGAGAATATTTAAAAAGCGGTCCTCCACATTGTGTCCTTCGGCTGTCTAAATTCATTACTGCTTGAATCTGATCACTCACCTTTGGTTCTCCTGTGTACTTTAAGCAACCATTGGTATAAATTAGAAAACTTCCAAAGGGAAAACAAATTTGTTCAAATTTTTATGTGTTAGATCTATTACATTTGGGAAAGACAAGAGGATGGATGATATCCCCACTAATGTTTACTCAGGTTTTCGTGTCTTGTGTTTGTTTTGAACACTTGTTCTTTATTTCCTGTAGCAGCTCTCGGGGGTGGAGGCCTTGCTTTAGCATTCAGTGGGCCTTCTAGATGTGCTCGTCAGAATAGTGACATGCTGTGCATGTGCTACTCCGGGCTGTTCATAGCAGCTTCTGCACTTCCCTTCCCCAGTAAAAATAATCACGATGATGACGTAACCTCATCTCCTCAGAATTGCGTTGAAGCTGACCCCTTCCAAATTCGGAGTGTGAGGTGCCGCTCTGTTTTTGAGAATTACTTGTTGCTGTAAACCATCTGAGCTGCTCCTGCTTCTGGCCAAAGTGGGAGAAGCGAGGCTCTGGTTACTGAGCTCATCTCTGCTCTCTCCCTTTGAATACATTGTGTTTATCTCCCCACCCTTTCTCCTTTTTCCTTCACTCTTTGTTTCTCTTTATCACTTCTTTATCTTTTCACTTAGAAAATTACCTCTTACACCTTTTTACTCTTGCAGAAATTAATTTTCCATCAATTTGTGAAAAAGCATTTTTAGATGGAAAGGAGTAGGATAATTAAGGTACTACAGGAAACCAAATAAAGGCTTCTCAAAGATGCCCAGTTCTTAATCCCTGGAGACTACACACATGTCACCTTAAGTGTTAAAATGTTGTAGATGGGATAATGTTAAATGTTTTGTGGCCGGGAGGTTATTCCAGGCTGTCTAGACAGTTGTGATGTGATCACTAAGATTGGAGAGAAGAATCAAAATGACCACAAGAACAAAGGTGGGCCACAAGCCTCCCTGTGCAATGGGGCCACAAGCCAAGCAACAGGCGAGCTCTGGAAACCGAAGGGCACAGGAGTGGGTTCTCCCCTGAGCACAGAAGGCACCAGCCCTTCGCTCAGGAGCAGAAAACCAGTCCAGTCACCCTAGTTCACAGTGTGTGTGCCTGCTCTCCTGAGAGGTTGACCACTGCTGTGATGCCCCAGCAATGTTAGGTGTCACAGGTACATTCTGCTGTGCAGAATGTGTACCTTACAGGGTCTTAGCTTAGTGATCTGAGTATCAGTGTTACAGAAAGCTAGAGAGTTGGGTAGCATTTTTTAGAATTGGGGCTTCTGTTTTTACCTTAGAATTTTGTTTAAGGGTGTATGGGCTGAAATTATTTATGTGAATATAGTCTGCTGCTTAGAGTGAACTTTTGAATTCCTAATTTTCACCTAATTTTAATATAGGTAGATGCTTCCTTATCTTTTCTGGATGGTTATGTGGCTGAAGGACTCAGCCAGGGGGCAGCACCTTATAAACCTCACCACCAACGCCAGGAGGAAAAGCTTTCTCAGGAAAAAGGTATTTTTTAAGGGTCTATAATAAGCTAGATTATGAGGGCATAATTTTTATGCAATTGATAGTGCAGTCACGTAAGTAAATGACTAAGTACATTTATATTTTATTAGCCCACTTTAAAACTGCTTGTGATTTGCTTACCCTGACTAGGTTTTCAGATACTCAGAAATAAAATAGTTAGCTTTGAAGTCTTCCGAAGCCAAGGTCTGCACATAAATAAATGCTTGAGATCTGAGCACCCTCCTGGAGCTTTGACAGAACTGGAAGGGAAAGTGATGCTGGTTCTTGGGGGAGGGGGCGGCACACAGAAGTGTGAGCTCACCAGTAGAAGTTTCCAGGAAAAAACTGATTACTGTGGACTAGTGAGTTACATTTTCATTCTGAGCAATCTTACATGTAAGTGTATGAGGGAACTTCCAACAAAATACTGGTGAGTGAGGTTAGGAAAAGCTAAGAAAGGAAAGAATAACTTTACACCTGTAAGGGAAAAACTTCTGTCATGGTTTTGGTAAAGATGCAATCATTAAGTTATTTGGATGGTGCGTAGGAGAAATGTGCATATGAATGAAGGGAAAGCAGTGAATATTATGTTTTGGAGTTCAGAATGTCAGTACTGAAATTTAGATACTGAAAGATCTTTTTAAAATTTATTCATCATTCAATGATTTTTTTGGGTAGATATTATTTTCTAGGTTATGCTAGGGTTATTTAGTTATGAGTATAATTAAATAGTTGATTCTAAAATGAGACCAAGAAGATAAACCCTATTAATAGACTTCATATTATCTTTTTGCAGAAGTATTTGCTCTTTTAGACTTCTACATTAAAAAAATTATTTTAAATTTTATTTTGGTAAGAATACAACATGAGATCCACCCTACCACATTTTTAAGTGTATAGTACATTATTGTTGCTTTATGGGTACGATGTTATACAGCCTTTTTAGTCAGCTTTCCAGTCACTGGAACAAAATATCCAACACCCACAACTTAAAGGAAGAGAGATTTAATTTGACTCATGGTTTGGGGTTTTCAGTCCATGCATGGCTGACTCCAAGGAAGAACCAGGATGATGGAAGGGCCTGGTGGGGGAGAGCTCCTTGCTTCATGGCAGCCAAGAAGCAGAGTGGAAATGGAGGAGGTGGGGAGGGGGAGGCACCATCCATAGGCACCCCAATGACATCTCCTCCAACCTGGCCCCACATGGGTCACTCCGCTGATGAGCATAGCACCCCCAAGACCCAGTCCCCTTCCAGAAGCCCCATTCTGAACAGAGACTTTTGGGGTACATTCTAGATCCAAACCATAATGGTTTCCCACATTTCCACTCTTCAGATTTGTGGATTTGACCATCTTAGATACTCTTTCTTTTTTTGGTACCGGGGATCGAACTCAGGACTTAGCGCTGTACCTAGATAGGCTTTTAAGTGGAATCATTCCATATATGTCTTTGTGTGACTGGCTTATTTCACTTAGCATAATAGCCTCAGGTTTCATCCATGTCATCACATATTGCAGAATTTCTCTCCTTTTCAGGCTGAACAGTATTTCTTTATATGTAAACACCACATTTTCTTTCCCATTCCTTGGTTGATGGATACTTTGTGTTCATATCTGGGCTGCTGGCCATTGTGAATAGTGCTGCAATGAACATGGAAATGCTGATACCTCTGTAGCACCTGCTTTCAGTGCTTTTGGATAAATATCTGGAAGTAGGATTGCTGGGTCATATAATAGTTCTGTTTTTAGTTTTTCTAAAGAATCTGCATACTGTTTTGCATAGTGACTGCTCCATTTTGCATTACTGCAAAAATAAAAGAGTAAAACACAATAATTAAATAATTTAAATAACTTAAACACTTAAAATTAAATAATGGGTCCCCGTCCTCCGGTGCCGCCCGGACTCGGCTCCTGGCTGCTCCGACTCGTGTGTGCCAGGGTTCCCAGAAAGGTTCTGCTCACACCACGCGCTGAGGGCCACCCAGGTGCCCACTGCGCTGAAGAGGCGGCAGGGCGGAGGCTCGGGGGTCCACCTGCCACCCCGGGTCTGGAGAATAGTGACTGTGGCACAGGCAGGTGTGCTGACCTGGGCACCGTGTCTCCTCTGTGGCTTTCACACTGAGCTGCTGCGGGGGCTGAGAGTGGGACAGGAAGAGGGACTGCTGGGAAGGACCCCCGGGAGCTCTTAGGCCAGGGAGGAAAGGGTCCCTGAAACATCCCTGTCAGTGGCCTGGTTCTGGCCCTGGAGGAGTGTGTCCAGCCACCTGGGGCAGAGTCTCTCTCTCCTGAATGTGTCCCTGGGGAGGGAGATCCAGGCAAGGAGAACTAGAGACAAAAAAAAAAAAAAAAGTGCCAGGAAGACAGACGGGCATTCGAGAGACAGAAAATGGAACAGAAAGCTGCGGAGCTGCTTGGCAGATGTGAGCACCTGCAACTGATAGTGGGGGCGAAGTCTGGGAAGATGGGCTGAGGGGGCCCTGCCTGGTGTTCAGGCCCCATTGTGGAGAAGGAGGTTAGTCTAGGGTGAGCGGAAGAAGAGCTGAAGAAGGATGAACGAGAGGAGGGTAGTGGCAGATGTAATTAATTACTGCATATTAAAATGTTTGTTTACAGAGAAAAAAAATTAAATAATGGCCAGGAATGGTCAGAGAAGTACAGCCAAATGAGTCAAGGTATAAAAGAATTGCAAAGTAAATTAAAGGAGTGTCCGTATAAGCCAGGCCCCTGGAATAATGAGGGTACAGATGGCTTAGTGTTGGTTGCCTGTGCTCGCGACCCCAAATATGTATTGTACTTCGGTAACTCCAGCCTCGGGGTGGGCTCACCTCGCCCCCAGTCTAGCTCAGGCATTCTCTTCTGCCAGAGCTGCCCTGGCCCCATTCTTCGTCTGGCTCACTTCTGTGTATGCAACGGCCTTTCTTCTCATCCTCTTCCCGCAGTCCATTCTTCTCCTGCTCCCTCACATGCACACTGAGTTAACTCCTCACAATCTTTAGTCCTTTTAGTCATTCATCATTGCATGGATCGCAGAGGCAATTTTCACTAAAAAGTGAAAGTTACATGATTTGGATTTAATTCTCAACCTGAGTTTTTCCAGGCCTTCCTTAGATGACTATCTTTAATTCTTTTGTCCCATTATGGAAATTTTATCTCTGCTCTCTAGATTCTTTCCATATGTAGTTTTTTTCTTTCCACGTTCAGATTCTCTACCTCTAATTTTGAATTTTTCTGCTCTTTGGTCTTTGCTCAAACATTCCTTGAGCAAGGCACTGTTGCTGAAGTGTTAAAGCAGAGGCTGCATGGCTATCACAAAGGTTATTAAAAAGAGGCCAATGAAAAGCATAGGAGAGAATATTCCTGCTGAGAAAGACCTTAGAGAGGTTTAGACAGGTAGTTCCCAAATATGATTATGAATCAGAATCATGAAGAATTTTTTTTAATAAGGCAGATTTTTGAAACCTATTCATAATACCTTCTTTACCGAATCTTTGAAAGCGTGGGTCTACGTATAAAATATTCTTGGAAGAGTCTGTCAAGTCCGATCGATCCTGTTTATCAGGTCAGCAGCTGGAAACTTGCTTTGGTCCTAACTCTTCACTTTGTGGATGAAGGAATTAAATTCTTGTTTTTAGACCTAATTAACATCAGACTTACATTGGGAATTCAGTTCTCCTGATACTTAGCTCCCATTTTTCCTCCTGAACATTGCTTTCCCTTCTGCAGCATTGACTTAGGTACAGGCAGTTCCTCAGTGGGCTTTGACGAGGCACTATTTCCTCTGGAGGAGGCCATGTTGACCCCACCGTTGGGAGGACAGCTCTGGAGCTAGCACCTGGGTTGCTCTGGTGCTGTCCTTTCCTGTGTTTGTCATCCGGGGTGGCTCATGGCAAACTCTGCCACAGTCTCCGCATTTATAAAATGTGGATACTAATTTCAGAGATTGACATATTTTCCAAGACACTTTTTATGATTTAAGAAGGCTCTTTTTATTATTATCTAGAGTCCCAAAAGATAAATTTGCCAGTTGGGATTAGGTTTAGCTAATAGAATGTTAAAAAGAATAACCAGCAAGGGGCTGGGGATTTAGCTCAGTGGTTCTGTTGCCTGCCTTGCAAGCACAAGGTCCTGAGTTCGATCTCCGGTACCAAAAAAACAAAACTAGAATAACCACCATGAGGCCTTATATGCATAGAGAGTTTTTGCCCTCTTCCCTTGAAGAGATAGAGCAGTAGGAAGCCCAGGGCTGGTGATGAAGACAAACCCGGACTCCACCTCTCTCGCTGTTCAGGTGTCTTTGCTCTTTCATTCCTAGTCCCAGATGTCTGCTGTTCCTTCCCAGCTTGCCCTGTAGCCAGCAGGAAAGGTAGATGTGGAGAAGAGGTTGTGTTCCCTTGGGAGGCCTCCTCCTAAAGTTGCACACAAAATGTGTGCAGAACTTCACTGGCCAGAACTCCAGTTACCTGGCAAAGAAGTCTGGAAGTGTCTCCTTTCTGGCTGGCCATGTTCCTAGCCAAGAAGTGAAGGTTCTGCCAAGCCTCTTGGTGCACAGTTGTAATCCCAGCACTCTGGGAGGCTGAGGCAGGAGGATTGCAAGTTTGGGACCAGTCCAGGCAACTTCACAACCTAGCAAGACCGTGGGTAAAAATAAAAAATGAAAAGGACCGGGGATGTAGCTCAATGTGAAGGCCCTAGGTTCAATCCTCAGTACCTTAAAAGAACAATAAAGATGAAGGTTCTGTTACTTAGAAAATGAGAATGGATTTTGGCATCTGCTCTGCCATAATAACTGTGCATTTTCATGGCTCTGATTGAATTCATTTAGATCATACAGGTTTAAAAGAATCAGAACTCGAGTAAACCTTGTTTTTTGGTGGAACTGGGGATTGAACTCAGGCCCTTGCACTTGCTAGACCTTGTTTTTTTTTTGGTACTGGGGATCGAACTCGGGTCCTTGCGCTTGTGCAGCAGGCAGCAAAACCACTGAGCTAAATCCCCGGCCCCTAGACCTTGTTTTTTGCCAGGAAGGGAGATTTCACATTGAAGGCTCCGTCAGATTGTCTGGTGCAAGAATATGCCTAAGAATTATCTTGTTAAGCAAAACATAGCTATCCTTTCATTTATGTATATATAACTCATTAGCATATTTTTGTGTGCGTGCAGCTACTTTTCAGTAGACCTAGTGTATCAGTTATCTTTTTCACTTAAATTCTTTTAAGCTTCTAAGGGAAATAAAGAGATAGGAATGAAGGACATTTTGTCTCTGTCACCTAACATACGAAGATATTATATGTATTCAGTAAAGGGTAGCTGTGTTATTATGTAGAGATTATTGCCATAAATATTGTAATAAGTTTTATTACCAAAGCCCCTTACAGTTTAAGGATTGTGAGTGAATTCCAGTCTTCAGTTACTTTAGTAGTGAATGGACTGGTAAGTTTTGCGTTTTTGCTTTGTTTTAAATACGAACCTCTGTTATTGTTTTAAAATTCTAGTTCTCAACTTTGAGCCATATGGACTCTCCTTCTCTTCATCTGGTTTCACTGGACGACAGTCTCCTGCTGGCATTTCTCTTGGTTCAGATATATCTGGAAATAGTGCGGAGGCTGGGCTGAAAGAGTAAGTTCCTTTCTTACTGAATTGATAACATGGGAGTGTTTGAATGTAGCATTCTATCGCTTTCATCCCTGTGGAGTTCAGTTAGCAGCTGAATTTGCTGTTGGAGGTGGGGCCACGTTGGGTGGGGATCTGGGGTGTGACTTAGAAGAGTGTTCTTACCCAGCTTCTCCGTTTTTCCTCTCACTCCCTGCTTTCTTGCTGCCATGGCTACACTTTCCTCTACCATGCCCTTCCACTGTGCCGCTTCTGCCCTGGAGTCAGCCCACAGTGGACTGAACCCACTGGAAACTGTGAGCCAAGCAAAGCTCTCCTCCTTTAAGTCATGGGTATTGGTATTTTGTCCTAGCAGTGGCACAGATGACTGATACACATCTTCATTCATTTCCAAACTCCTTTTGCAACCAGTGCCAAAGACTTCTGAGTCACATGCTCAGGAGTAGTCTCAGGAATCACCCCACTTCTCTGGTCTTCCTTTGCTCCATTGGTCAGCTTTCCCATTGCTGGGACAGATGCCTGATCCCAGCACCTTACAGGAGGACAGCTGCATTTTTTCCCTTGCTTTCAGGAGTGTCAGCCCTTGGTTGGTAGCTCTGAGCAGAAAGGGCGTGGTGGAAGGGCCCGGGCTGAGGAAAGCCTGGCAGCTCACAGCAGTCAGGAAACAGAGGTCAGGGGTGGAGCCAGAGAGGAAGGGCCAGGGATCAGGTGGAGTCCCCAGGATCACGCCCTCATGACTCACCAGAACGCAGATGTGTGCTTTGCTAACCCCAGGCATCTCCCAAGCCAGTCAGGTTGACAGTCAAGGCGAACCTCACGAGTAATCATTATAATATCATTATTATTATTCAGTCTGCATTTACTAAATGAAGTTAGTGATTATTCTGAATTGTTATGGTCAATATACTACGATAATAAAGTAATGAAAAGGGCTTGTTCCTTGTAAATAAGCTCCATTTAAAGGTTCAAGATGTTTTATGTCACAGCATAAATGTGATAAAACCTCAAAGGTGACAACTTTGAAGGATGACATTTAAGTTTTAAGTTTTCATATTCATTAAGAAGTCAGTCACCTTATTTTCATGATTATATTTGTCTAATGAGATGGTTATAAGAAATACTTATCAGAAGAATGACACAGATTATGAGAATGTAAAATGGTAACTTATTAAATGCCCTGTGTTAAAATTCTCCTTCTCAACCTGTCTTTCCCTGCTCTATTTGCGTCCTTATTTTCTTTGCCAGACATTTAATTTCTGTGCTCCCAGCATGGGAGCAGATGTGGTTTGTGAGTTTATGATAGTGAAGATGACAGCAATAAGTGTTCCAAACAGGGAATAGAGGAGCAGGGGAAGGAGAGACAGGAACCTTCCAAACCTAGGGAAGAGCTTACACAATATTTACACAAATAATTTAGAAGTTTTTATTAGTCCATGTTGCAGTACGTCATCATCATGTTCATATGAAGCCTTGGTACATGTGCATAACACATCTCCATTCTCTGTCCATCCCCTTCTCTCCCCACCCCATCCCTTGGTCCCCATCCCACTTGTTCACCTGTATAGCAGGTGAGAGCACCTGCCTTTAGACATGAGCTGCATCTGGGGATGGGATGGGGCCTTGCAAATCCTCTCTGACATGTCCTGTCCTTGGAGAACTGGCACTGGGCCCACCTGCTAGGAAATGGAGTGATATATACTGTTTTATTGTGAAGTGGAACTTGAGGGATGAACTTAGAATTTCAGAGGACCACATTTCACACGTTACTTCAGATTAGGAGCCTGTGTGGTAATTAGCAGGTGAATCCACTTTTGAGGGGAGTCTGGCAAGAGGAGGGTAGATTGGTAGCAAGCCCAACTTTGAATGTCTTTCTTATAGAAGGCTTTTACTAAATGGCACCCACCTCAGGTGGGAATTGCTAGAACTGAGCTGAAGAACATCCCTAGTCTGTCCAAGGTACTTGTTCAGAATTTATGTCTGTGTTTGAGTGGTCTGTTAGAAACAGTACAAAAGGACTGTACAAACCATGTAATTTATAGCAGTCTTGCCAGAATCCAGGCAAATACGACTCATATTTTTAAAATGTTTGTTTACAAATTGTCATATCATTCAGAGGCATACTTTGGGGACCGGGGATTTAGCTCAGTGGTTTCGCCGCCTGCTGCACAAGCGCAAGGACCTGAGTTTGATCCCCGGTACCAAAAAAAAAAAAAAGAAAAAAAGAAATCATACCAACAGAGGCATACTTTGGGTTTGAAATGGCCTTATGCTGTTCTTCAGGTATTTCCTCACTTTTAGGGAATTTATTTTGATAAAAAGTGTATGCAGTGAAATCATAGGGAGAAATCTTTAAAACAGCTCAAGCTCCTTTTGACCTCCTCTCCTGTTTGCCTGCTGATGGTGGTGTTCAGTGTGCAGAATGGGAAGGCCAGGGCGAGTGCTTGGGACCAGCTTAGCTGGGGAAGAGGGGATGCAGCAGGGTGGGCAGAGGGAGAGGAGGCCGGCAGTGTGGCCGGCAGCCTCTGCTGACCTGGGGAGTTGTCTCGAGTTGGACCAGTCTCTCAGTCACTGGATTGTGGCTTCCCTGAGGGGCTCCGGCCTGGTCTTGGCAAGGCAGCCCCCCTGCAGCCCAAAGCTGCTGGGTATCCTCCCCCAGGGTCCACACCTGCCCTCCCCTCTGATGCTGGTGCCCATCCACTTAGCGGTAAGGCCTGGGGACTTGCTCTTGCTCTTCTTTTAACGAATGAATGATTTTGGTTAAAGGAGCACAGAGGTACCGTCACCCAGCTGTAGGGACTCTCCAGCTTTGAATGCTCAGCTCCTGCCAGGGTTCCTGTGAACACTTTTGGATCTGCTTAAGAGGTTCATTACATAATTGTATTTTTTAAAAAAAACATTTTAGAACACTTTTTTGGCACCTGAAAGAAAGGGGGAAATGAAGATACTTAAAAATGATTACTTCTCTGTAAAAACTGAGAGGAGGAATGAACCAGTTCCCTGCAGGACCTCCTTTATTAACATTCACATTTTCTATCAGCCACTTACTGCTTAATAGCACTAATTCTTTTCTCAGTCTGAAGTATAACTACATGTTTGCTTGACCTCATACAAGAAAATCAAATTGATCATGATTTCAGCAAGTTAGATGGGAGTAATAATAAGTACAAATATTTTTGAATTTACTCTGTTTAGCAGGGTGAGATAGACGTGTGTGTGTGTGTGTGTGTGTGTGTGTGTGTGTGTGTGTGTTTTAGTTACTGGGAATTGAACCCAGAGCCTTGCACGTACTAGGCAAAGGCTGTACCACTGAGTTACATCTCCAGCCCTTCTTATTTTGAGACAGGGTCTTGCTAAATTGCTCAGGGTAGTCGGAAACTTGTGATCCTCCTGCCTCAGCCTTTGAAGTAGCTGGGATTATAGGCATATGTGTCATCATGCCCAGCTTGTGGTATAAATTTAAAAAGTGCTATTTTCAACTTTGACAGGAATGCTTAAATGAGCCAGTTGCAAAGGGCACAGTTTTACACATTTGTCTTTTGGTAGTGCTTCTTCCATGCTCCCCAGTCTGATTGAGATATGATTGGCAAATAAAACTTACATGCATTTATGGTATACAACACGATGCTTCGATATGTATTTACATGGTGAAATGATTACCACAATTGATCTAAGCATAGTTTTTTCTATGAAGACAGTGAGACTATCTTGGGCTGTTTCATCCTGTGTTTGTGACTGAATTAGTCCCTCCATGGTCACAACTGTTAACTTTCAAGATAACATTAGGTGAGTCCGTATTCTGGATTTGGTCCTGGAGTTTTTGCCTAGGTGCCTTGTCTTGGCTCTGGGGCAGGGCACCTGGCTCTTAATCAGTGCTTTAGCTCTTTTCAGCTTAGTTTCAGAACAATTCCTAAGCCTCCTGCTTTTTCCTAAAGTCTTTTCCTGTCCTTCCTTCTTTTCTCTCTCCCCCCTTTTCCCTCTTCTCTTTCCTCTACCCTCCTTCACTTCTTCCCTCTCTCCCTCCCCCAGTCATATTAGTAAAGAGAATAACAAGGTTCATGTAGGTATATTGTATCTGCATGTAACGTGTTTTGATTATTTTTACCTCCTTTATCCCCTCTCTCTTTCCTCCCTCATCCTCCAGTCTCCTGCCCCATCTCTAAGTCTACCTTTTAATTTGCTGTCATTTCTCCTTTATTTGTTTATTTATTTATTTAGATTGCTCATATAAAACATGCAGTACTTAGCTTTTTGAGACTGGATTATTTCATGTAACACGATGGTTCCTGTTCCATCTCCACCAAAATCTTTTTTCTTTTCCAGACCAAACCTCATTTCATGTTTATTAAAGTACATTTATAATAGTTGAAAATGTAGTGTTCACATTAAGAAAACTTTTTAGATTAAATGTAAATTTACATAGTGTATTTGAATGATTTCTTTTGCTTTCCACAGGATTAGAGTGAATTTATGTTTATAAATTATTATTTAGTGAACTTAGGGTTTTTGTTTCTTTTGTTTTACAATACTGGGAATTGAACCCCAGGGCCTTTGCACAATCCATCCCCAGGCCTTTAAATTTTAAAAAAAGTTTTGAATCATGATCCCACTGTGTTGCTAAGTTGCCCAGGCTGGGCTTGAATTTGCAGTCCTCCTGCCTCAGCTTCCCAGAGTACTGGGATTACAGGCATGCATCACCATGCCCAGCTATGAATTTAGGTTTAATTCCTTTATGTTGCTAAGAACTCGAGTCATTTCTGATCTTTATCAGAATTAAAGATCAGGTATATTTTTTTAATCAATGGAGGAAAACACTGATTTATAGTACATTTTTGTGTAACTTTTCCAAGCAATTAAGTAAAAATGAAATGATCTTTAAATTTAGGTTATGAGACCTTAAAGTCTTGGTTAGAGGGTGGGCTGAGTTTGACTAACTGAGATAAAGTCTAATGATCTAGGTTTACTTCTGTATGACATAGAAAATGAGACTGGCAATAATGTGTTTTTGAAAGAGGACCTCAACAAAGAAACTGTTTAAATTGGTATAATCTCTTCATCCATCTCCTTAGGACAAATAGCTTGAAGCTGGAAGGTGTGAAGAAGCTGTGGGGGAAAGAGGGCTATCTGCCCCAGAAGGAGAGTGCAGCCGGGGATGGAGCAGAAGCTCCGCCCCTTCCTCCAGAGGTCTCCCCTTCGGAGAACATAGACCAGGCTGCAGCAAAAAGGACTCAAGCTCAGGTCCTCGCCCCATCTAAAGAAGAGAAGGAGAAGCAGCTGTTAGCATCGTCGTTGTTTGTTGGGCTGGGATCAGAAAGTACCGTCAGTTTGGTAAGGGACTGGTCTGTTCTCCTGAGAACCTGTGTCCCTGTTTGTGTGGAACACCAGATCTTCTTCAAAAGCCTTCAGGCTGCCCTCTGCATACCCAGCAGAAAGTGGCTTCGTGTCCCTGCCTCAGAGCCACCTTGACACCCGTTTATGTCCCCAGAGGAGAAAATTGGTTCACCTTGAATCAGTTCTTCTCCAGCCTAGTCAGCTAGGGCAAGGTCACAGATACAACCAGCGTCCTCACGCTCTGCATGCAACAGCTGACAGAAGTCTCAGCATTTAGTCAGCAGAGTTGGTGTCTGGGAGGAGTACATCTTAAATGGCTTTTTAAATCGTGAAAAATAGGGATCAATCTGTTTATGTCTAAGGAGGATGGTTATGTAAATTTTCATTATTCAGAAGCTGAAAATGACCACTATTCTGTCATAAAATTTCACCATCATTTTAAAGACATTTTATCTGGCTATGCAGCATTGTCCTATTTGTTTTCTGTAAGTGTTTTAACAAAGGCATCACTGCAGTGCCTTTGGCCCGTGCAGCTTCTGATTGACAGTGTAGCAGAAATCATTAAACTTGAAGACAAAGTGATAGAAACTTTCCAAAATGAAAGAGAGAGAGAAAACAGAAAGGACAGAACAGCTGTGGCCTGAAGGACAGTGCCACACAGTCTCCTACCTGTCTGAGCCTGTAACTGCTGGAAATGGAGTCCTTTGTCCACCTGCCCCTGGGCCCTCCCCCATTTTTGCCTTCTGCCCTCATAGCGTGTTGGTCCTTGCTGGCTGACTTCTGAATTGGGAGGTAGGAGAGCAAGAAGGTGCTGGGGCGGAGAGGGCTGGAGAAACTTGGACAGGGAGCTGCAGTTCTGGACAACAGAGGCACGTGAAGGAGGCCGTGGAGGGGCGCCTCAGAATGGGGCGGCTGCTAGACTGACTCAGGTAGGCTGGGGCCCTTGGCCCGACTCCTCAGTCCATGCTGGACGGGTCCTCAGGATGATGTGATGGAGGCACGCTTGCCTTTCTGTGTCCTGTGTCTGTAGAAAACATCTCAAGTTGGTTAAGAATTCTTTCCCACTGACTGTTGCACACAGCCTCTGCATTTGATTCTTGAGGTGAAACCAGACTTTCTTCCTGGCTTATTAATGTGTAGACCACGGCATCACAGTGGTCTTAGATGAACTGAAACAAGAGATTGATCATCTCTGTATTTAAGGATAACTTAAACTACTCTGGAAAATGTTTTTTAAAACTATTTCTCACTTTTTAATTTGTCCAATTCTGTATGTTAGTATTCTGAAATATAGCAAGTTTTATAATTGTTCAAGACTGACTTTTTGACCTTTTTCTGACTTTATATGGTTTTAATGAGAAATAAGATGTAGCTAATAGTTCAAAGTGAATGTAGTGATAAAAATTTTAGGCCTTAACATTTTATTCATCTCCAATTCTGTGTTAATCTTGTTTGATAGATGGGATTTAGCAAGTTAGTAAATTGCTCATTTGAAATTATAGAAGAATGTTTAAAACTTGTGACCAGTAACATAATTTCTTTTTATATTATCATGTTTTATTTTTATAGCTAGGAAAACCAGACGTCATCTCTCACAAGTTCAGAAGAAAATCAAAAGTCAAGGCGGCCAAAAGTGGAGAAGCAGCCAGTACCCATAATCTGACTTGTTCTTCTCTTAATTCTCTGTCACATGTGGCCTATGAAGAAAATGATTACTTGACTGCTTTGCAGGATGGAGAAGACACAGAATCAAAGGACCTCCCCCTTGGCCCAGAACTTTCGGATTCAGAGTCTCTCTCAGAACTGCCTTTGGCTGAGAAAGTCTCCGATTGCAGCCTGTCTGCACTTTCTTTGTTTGCTGATAGCGACATGGAAATTTTTCAGCCCCCTTCATCTGCTGCAGCTTCATTGACCAGGGACATCGCCTCAGCCTCTTGTTTCTTGGAAGAAACTGCTGGGGACATGTGTTCAGGTCGCATGGAGGTCTGTAGTGACGAAACTGTGTCTGTGTCTTCCTACAAACTCTGGAAAGACGATTGTTTGCTGATGGTCTGGTCAGTCACTAGTAAGAGTGGTTCCCAGTTGAAAGGTGCTGACTTAGACATTTTTCCTGCACAAAATTTCAAGGTAAGACAATGAATGGTTTGTCATTTCTGCTTTTATGTGGACAGTGGTACTAAGGGTTTCTGCTATTGGCTCTTCCAATCATCTGACCTCTTTAAATAAAAACAAGTAGGAGTTGTGACAAATTTTTGTTATTTTTTAAGTACAGAACATTATTTAAATGAGACCAGCAGGCATAATAACGACTGTCCCAGGGGAGGTCGAGAGATGTAAAGTGTGTGTCAGTGGAGCACAGTACAGGAGCTGGCTCTCGGCTCTCACTGCTTGGCTGCGAATCTTGCTTCTGTAGCTTATTAGCAGTGCTCCATGGTGAAGATATTTAACTGCATCGTGCCTCAGTTTCCTCCTGTTTAAGTGACAACATTAATAGCGTGTGCCTGTTGCTGTGAGGCTTACCCGAGTTAATATCTAGGAGACGCTTCTAGCAATAAATGGTATGATAAATGTTATTTTTTTCTATTTTTAGTGTATTTTGAGTTCTCTCTTCCTGCACTCTTTAAATGTCTCGTTTACCTTTATCATAACCACTGAAACTAAATTCTCAGATTGTTTAACAGAACCAGTTGGAACATCAAGGAGTAAGACTCCTGACGGATAAATGTGCACACCGCCTGCTGCCTTTCTCTCCCACTGCCTTCTTCCTCTGTGCTGAGTGCTCAGATCAGTTGTTTCCTCCCCACCTGAAGGGACTGAAGTGCCATTCCTGAGGAGTGTCTGCCCACATTGCTACCTGCATGTCCTTGGTCCAGTTATTTGACCAGTGCATCTGTCTTCCATGAAGCTGACCCTGTTTGCTCTGGGAACTTAAAAAATGAAGACAGACCCAACCCAGTTGTCTGACCTCTACCACTAGCGCTTGAGTGAGGGCAGACAGTGAGGGTGCAAGACACTTGTGTTACTACTGTTCCTTAAACTCTGCTGGCTTCAGAAATCTGGTGCAGGGGCTGAGGGTACAGCTCAGTGGCTGAACGCTTGCTTAGTGTGCATGGTGCCCTGAGTTCCATCTCCAGCACCATACGTGCACACACCAGGGCTTGGTGCTAGCCAAGATCCAGAGCCACCAGACGAGAATTTAACAGTCTTAGAAAGAAACAACAAACTTGTACATAGGTTTTAACCATAATGTCATTTGGTACATAGTTTTGGCCTGTATCTTTTTTATTATCTGTGCTAGTGAATTTTGTCAGTCATCTTCGTAATGTCCTTTATTAACTTCTCACATTAGTATGATTTTGTACCACTTCATTAAATAGAAAATTGGTATTCATGTAATAGAGTGTATTGTTCCTTCCTTCAGTATTTTTATAACTTTTATTTCCAGATCAGTGAGCAACGTGGATGCTGTTTGCCTGTAATGGAAGCAGGAAGCACCAAAAATTTTCAGTATAGCCTGCAGATGGAAAAGCCTTTTACAGAAGAGAATCTCTCTGGTTTTGTCAATTATCAAATGGTGGATACTCATTCTGTTCAGCTGGAATTTTCTGTAAACTTATCACTATTAGATTTCATTAGGTAAATACTTTTGGAGTATTAATTTAGTCATTTTTTAGTGGATATTATTAGACTTTTTTCAAGACAGAGGCACTATGCTAGGTGGTAAGGTGTATGAGTTAAAAATGAGACAGTCTGCCTTCAGAGAGCTTCCAGTCTAGGGAGGAGCCCTTGAACAATCACATTAAATACACACACAGTTAGGAATTGTGTGTGACAGAAAATAAGTGGTACAGGGAGATACTGCATTATAAGGCCTGATTGGGTTCAGATTGATTGGTGATCTGGAGAAATTTCTGAAGGTAATACTTCATATTTGAAGAATTGAGATAACTCCAAAGATTCTGCATGTCTTTTTAAGCTTTTAAAGTTTCATTTGATTGATTTTTTTCATAAAATCTATTAAACATTAGCGATCTATAAGAAAATTTCTTAAAAGTTATTAAATTTTATTAAATGTACAGTAAGTATTTAGCATTATATTAGATGCTGTGCAATGTTACCAAATAATTGCAAACAATTTCTTGTTTTCATTTAGTTTTATAAATATATCATATGGTATTTGAGCAGTTTTTAAAATGAAGGCTGGCTGAACCAAGAAAGCAAATACCTGTGAATATTTGTAGTCTTTTTAACTAGGGCCACTACTTATGTTACACTACTGTAATTTTTACCCAGTCTTTAAAGTCTTTTGGTAAAAACATCTCTGACAGCCTGTTAACAGGATTTGTGCCTATTGCCTTCTATAAATCTAACCTTAAATTTTGCATCCTATGACTGAAGGTCTGTCTCACGATGAGCATTAGTTATCCGAGGAAACACAGTATGTGTAACACGGACAGTTGTTTTGTGCATAATAATAAAATTCTCTGTATCTTTAAAAATAGTTTTTGAGTATAAAATAAGTGTATAGTTGTTATAAAAATTCAAGGAGCCAGGGATTTAGCTCAGCGGTTCCGGCGCCTGCCTCACAAGTGAAAGGTCCGGAGTTCGATCCCCAGTACCAAAAAAAAAAAAAAATTCAAATACTGTGGAAAAGTGGAAGTATAATATCAAGGTTTCCTGTAATCCTACCCCTAGAGATACCCAGTGTTAGCTATTTGACCTTTAGTCTCATAACTATTTTTAAAATATTGTATATTTGATAAAATTGTCTCAGTTTAATTTATTTAAGGTGCCAGGTCTTTGTATTTATAATCTTTTACATGACTCTAATAGAATATCTCATTATCCCCACATCCGAAGTATACATGAAAGAAAAGTTTTGTATTAATTACATTTGAATGATTCATGAAATTACTTGGTAACATCTTACTGGAATGACTAACATCCAAAAGCAAGAACCTAGTGATTTATTGAGAAGTCGTAGCAATTTAATAATACCACCTGCTTTCATTATTTTCATCAGGTTGGAATATGACAGTATTCGAATCACATTTGATTAAAAATGATAAACTTTGTGTTACCCATATTTATAGCAGTTACATGTTATTTCCATGAGTCATTAGAAATCTGTTTAGAGTCACTTCATACTTATGGATATAAATCTAATTTTAAAAATTATTCTCAGGCCATTAAAGATCTCAACTGAAGACTTTGGTAAACTGTGGTTATCCTTTGCGAATGATGTGAAGCAAAATATAAAAATATCAGAACCTCAAGCTGCTCTGCCTTCTGCCCTAAAAATGCTGCAGCAGAAACTGAGGCTTCATGTTGTTGACATTCAAGGTTGGTGGAGTTCTGGAGAAGCATCCTGTGTCCTAGATGCTGCTCCTGGGCACTTCCTGTCAGTCAGAACACAGATCAGGCCTCATGAGCTTCCATCGAGCGCTGCTTCCTGTGACGAATGTCTCTCCGATGAGTGTGTATTTCAGACCATATTAAGTAGTTTTTAAATTGAGAAATACATATAGCATAGAATATATCATTGTGACTATTTTTAAACAGAGTTTAATGACATTAAGTACATTCACATTGTGCTACTGTCACCACCATCCATTTCCAGAACTTTTCCCTCTTCCCTGACTCAAACTCTTCACCTATTAAAAACTAACTCCCCTGGGCTGGGGATTTAGCTCAGTGGCACCAAGCCCACCTTGCAAGCATAAGGTCCTGAGTTCAATCCCCGGTACTGGGAAAAACAAAACAAAAAAAACTTAACTCCCCTTTCCCCTTCCTCCTCCTTCCCTCGCAACTGTTTCTTGTCTCTATGAACTTGTCACTGTGGGTACCTTACATAAGTGGAATCACACAGTATTTGTCCTTTCAAGTCCAGCTTATTTCACTTAGCATGATGTCTCAAGGCTATTACAGTAAGTGCCAGAATTTCTTTTCTTCTTCAGCTTGAATATTCCACTGTATGAATGACCACCTTTTGATCCTTCATTCATCTGTCATGGACACTTGGGTTTTTTCCACTTTTAGCTATGGTGAATAATGCTGCTGTGAACACGGACATAGCATATCCATTTTCACCCTGCTTTCATTTCTTTTGGTTATATACCCAAGTGGACTTGTTGGATCATATGTTAAGTCCATATTTAATTTTTTGAGAAACCACCATATCGTTTTCATAGCAACTACATTTTACATTGCCATGAGCAATACACAAGGGTTCCAGTTTCTCCACATCTTCATCAGCGTTTTTGGTAATAGCCTTACTAATGGGTGTGAAGAATGTCTCACTATAGGTTTGGTTTGCATTTCCCTAGTGATAGTGATGTTGAGCAGCTGTTCTTGTGCTTATTGGCCATTTGTGTATCTTCCTGGAGAAATGTCTGTTCAAGTCCTTCCATATTAAAGCTTTCATTTTTGTTTTACTATAGGAAATGAAGGGCTGTTGGCCTGTCGGCTGCTCCCATCCACCTCCAGCCTACTGCATTGCCGAGTTCATGCTGATGGATTAGCACTGTGGTTCAGGTCCTCCTGCCCTGCTCTTCCAGACTATTTATCGTATCAGTGTCAAAAGGTGATGATGGTAGGGCCGGGGATTTAGCTCAGTGGTGCCACTGCCTGCCTCGAAAGTGCAAGGTCCCGAGTTCAATCCCTGGTACCAAAAAAAAAAAAATGGTGTTGGAGGGATCCTAGCAGAGCCTGCTGAACTCTTATCAAGATAAATGGTTTACACAGATAAACTTAATTACCAAAGTTAAAGAACTCATGGTACTTCTCATGAAAATGGGAATTATTACAAATTGTGATTTATGTGTTTTCTTATAGATTCTTGGTCAAGAATGATCCCCAAGAAAATTTATCCTTACACTTTTACTCAGGATTGTACAGTATGTTTGGGTCCAGAAAAGTGACCTAAGCTAATGTTATAAAATGTTAATGATTTATATATCCCTTAGTATAGAAGTACTGAAAATAATTTATTTTGTTATAAATAATTTTATAGCAAGTTTACTCTAATACTAGCTAATTTTTAATAAAGACAAGACTCAGTTCTCTGTATTAATGGAGTGGAGACATGAAATTGATAATCCCAAACCTAACTAATACTTGGCTTTGGCATGCAGTGTGTTGTGGTAGGTAAATCAGTACTTTCAATTATGTTTTGCTTGGGTGACTGTTGACCTAGGTTGGCATAGCTCATGCTCGTAGTTGTAGGACATCCACAAGCATGTTGGATACTGGGGAGAGATTCAACCTGTGGTATATTTTTTACTGTAGACAGTTTATCATACATAATTCCAGATAATTTGGCTATAAAATTTGTTTTCCGTTTTAAAACTTAAAGTAAATCACCATATTCCTATTTAAAACTAGAGCATTTGCAGCATATTTCTGTGTAGAAACAGAACCTGTGAGAAAGCACACAGAAAAAGGCTTTCGGTGTGACTGGTATCTTAAATCAGTGGTCGTTTGGGAGATTAAAATTTGTGACTAGCTTATAAATATTAAGATTATCTTCCTTGGTCTTTGAATCTACTCTCATTCAGCGGATCCAGCTGAAGCAATGACCAGCTGAGTATGCCACGTTCACATTACAGCTCTGGCTGTGTGGCCTCTGTCAGGATTATCGTCAGTAATAAGAGGTTATGCCTAATCTGAGTGATGGACCAAAATCTGAAGAATGTACCTTAACTAAAGTAGTATTTTATAAAACCTTATGGTGCTGCAGAAAATAGTCCCTTAATTCATGCATTCTGACACATCAGCGTGGAGACAGTTCAGGTAACAGTCTGAAGTCACTGTGCTCGGCGCTGGTGGGTCAGTGCCGCTTCCTTCTCACCTGGCCAGCGTTCTGCTTCTCAGTCATCTCATCACTCACGCCTGGTACAGGCGCCACAAGGACCTGGGGTGGGAGAGTTCAGTAGTCAGTAGTGTGCACAACGCAAATAAAAGCACTGTTTTGGATTAATTTTTAAGTTAATCATTTTTAAAATGTAACGTTTTGTTAATTTCATTCCTAAAAACATGAGTGAAACCCTGCTGAAAGTGATGGGTGACTGGATCTCCATGTGACTTCCAGAAGGTTAGGCTCAGGCTGAACCCCAGGCTGTGGCAGTGGAGGACTCTGCTGACGCAGAGGGCTGCTGGCCACACAGCTGGCTTTTCAGCCGCCTCCACTCCTGCCTGTCCCCAGGGTCCCCTCACCTGCTGCTGCTCTGACAGTGGAGAGGACAGGCTCTCAATCTGCAGCAGGCACAGTGCCCGGTGCTTCTGTGTATGCAGGGTCACTGAGGCAGGGTCAGGTTAGCATGATGGGGTCAGATGTTCGCAGTGTGTGGCAGCTGCCTGGAGGGGTCACGGCGTGTTTGCGAGTGGCAGCAGTAGCTGTCGTGAGACGTGCCTGGCGCACACAGCTGTCTAGTGGCAGGAGATGTGCATTGGTATCAGGTCCAGGGCTGGGGGCACAATTTTGGGTCAGCCGCCAAGAACATGACATCGTTTTTGTTCTTTCTGAACCCACTAATCAAAAGTAGGGTAACAGGTTTCTGTTGAAATGTGTAATAGAATATGTGCAATTTTTATATTTTTATGATTTTAAAAATAGTTACTAGAGGGCCGGGGATTTAGCTCAGTGGTTCCGCCGCCTTCCTCGAAAGCGCAAGGTCCTGAGTTCCATCCCTGGTACCAAAAAAAGAAAGAATAGATACAAAGAACTGTAGATCAGTATATAGTCTACCTAGACTCATTGAATGTTTTAAGTTCTAAATCAGGCCCGTCAGCCTTTTCTGCATCTTAGGGGGTGGTCCTCAGGTAGGGAGGCTGAGCTCCGTGGCCAGACTCCTTATCTTTCCTCTTAGCCATCGTTCAGTCAGGGAAGGGCAGCACCTGGCCACAGAGCTCTGAGAGGAAGCTCAGCTAGGTGAGTTTTGTGCCTGGCATCTTTGCTGAGAGTGGAGACCTGGAGGAATAAGAGGCCACAGGAAAGGGGAGGAGCTCAGGCCCCACCAGAGTAGTCCCTGGGGAGGTGGGAGACAGGCCTGGGGGTTGGAGGGGCCATGGTGTCCCGCAGAGAAGCTGCATGGCAAAGCTGAGCCCTTGGGCAGTGCGCATGTGCCGGGCAGGAGTGTCCTTTAACAGTGTTAGGCCATCAGCTGCCAGAACAGTCATGGTAAAAGTGCAGTGTTTCATTTTTCCTTTATTTTTATTTCATATCAGTAATATTTCTCAAATACTGAAGTCTTTGTCTTTTTTTATGGACAAACGTCATATTTGTCTCAAGATTGTGAGCCACTGAAAGTGCACTGAATTTATACACGTGTCTTAAGGTATTCTGCTGTGTTAAAATGTTAGGAGAAAAAAATGTAACTGAGTAACACTTTAACAGGCATTTATTACCTTATTTCGGAGTTGAATTCTGTAATTTGAATGTGTTAAACATGTAATAAATACAGTGATCTGTACTTTTCTCTGGTTTATATGCTCTTTATTAATTAAATAGCTGAATAATTACCAACCAGTAATTCGGTAAGCATTAGCCAAAAAGAGCAGAAACAGTCAGAATTGGAGAAAAGAATAATTTATGGAATAGCGAACCAAAGATTTTGATCTATGGTTAAAAGTAAAGATACCGGGCAGGGAATTTAGCTCAGTGGTTCTGCTGCCTGCCTCACAAGCTCAAGGTCCTGAGTTTGATCCCTGGTACCAAAAAAAAAGATACTGCTATTTTTGGTCTGCCTTTTCTTCTTTGGATAGAGTCTTGCTGTATAATCTTGAACTCTGGATCCTCTTGCCTCAGCCTCAAGTCACTGGAATTATAGGACGCACCACCATGCCCAGCTAGGATACTAATTCCCTGTGGTAGTCAGAACTTTGTAGCCTTCAGTTGGTGTCTGAAGATTAGTGACCAGAGCAGTCAAAAAAGACTTGTATTCCTATAATGCCTCTCTGTGCATACCTTGAGATGCAAGAACTGCAGTAAATCGGATAGAAACTTAGTGACCAAAGAATCAGAGTGTCCAGGCCAACTCTTCATTGTGCATCTTACAACACAAAGCTAGGTCAGAAACAGTTTAAATCCCACTGATTTATGGCTTTTATTGGCTGCAATCTATAGCAGGAAAACAGTTCCTAGACTTTGGCACATTTTCTGAAAGAAAATAGTCTAAGTCATCATACCTAGTGTGGTAAATGGAAAGAAAGGGGCCTTTGGAGGGTGGGGTGACCACAGCCTAATAGGGCCAGGGCTAATAATTGTCCCATATTATTTGTTAGCATGTCTCCATAAAGAGAAACTAAGAGCTGTTTATGGTTAGTGTGTTAGTTACTTTTCTCTCGTTGCTGAGGCAAAACACCCGACACCAAAAGTTGGAAGGGAAGGGGTTTCTTTGGCTCACAGTTTGTAGAGGTTTCAGTCCGTAATCAGCTGGATACCAGGCAGGAATGACAAACAGGCATTGCAGAGGAGAAACAACATGGTACGCACAAGGGAGCAGCTGGCAACAAGCGAGTTAACAGCTTCTCCCTGCCCCTTTTATTTTACCTTGTTTAGACTACTTAGGGCCAGTAGCACTCACCCTTAATCCTAATGCCCTTGAGCCTATTGCATCATCAGTCAACTCCAGCTTCACACACTCTAGATCAAGCTTATGACCACATGAGGCTTTGGAGGGACATCTAGACCCAAACCATAACAGTTAGGAACCATGTGTGAGACTCTGTGGGTAGAGTTTTTTTTTTCACAGACTTTAATTTTTAAGACTTTTAAAAAGAGGGCAAAGGATGTAGCTCAGTGGTGCCGCCACCTGCCTTGCAAGTGCAAGGTCCCAAGTTTGATCCCCAGTACCAAAAAAAAAAAGAAAAGACACTTAAAAAGTGAAATTTAGGGCTGGGGATTTAGCTCAGTGATTCCACTGCCTGCCTCGCAAGCACAAGGACCCGAGTTTGATTCCCAGTACCCCCCCCAAAAAGTGAAATTTAATGTTTATAGCAAAATTGATAGGAAGGTATAGAGATTTCTCATGACTCTCTCACCTCCCTCCATTCTCAGCATCTGCCATCAGTTGTTCCTGGTGATAACCCTGCAGTGCCACATTGTCATTACCCAAGGTCGATAGTTCACATGAGGGTTCACTCTTGCTATCCTTTGAGTCTTAACAAATGTACAAGGATATCCATTTGTTGTAGTTAGAGTTTGTAAGGGAATAGATTTAATACAGGACATATAATTTATAGTATTATTTTTTAATGTTCAAAAAGCCAAATGCAGAATAGTGGAAGAGGTCTGTCCACTCACTGGAGACCCAAGAATCCAGCTAAGGGCCTGGATCCCATGGCAGTGTCCCACACAAGCTCAGCTGAAGGCCTGAAGCCCAAGGCAGAGTCCTTCACAAGTCCATAAGGAGCCCCAGAGCCCATGGCAATGTCTCATGTTTGTCCATATCGAGGATCTGCCCCAGGAAGGCCCAAAGGCCAATGGTGGAAGCCAGAAAGTATGCGCCTGCATGGTGAAGGGTCTGTGCCATCAGGCTGAGGGATCTGCATGGAGCAGGAAGCAGTGCTCATGGTGAAAACCCCTGATAAGAACATCAGCTATCCCCAGCGACAGCGAGGACCCGAGCTCCTCTGATGATAACAGTTGAGTTCGCATCAGGAAAACCAGTTGCAGCAAGCTTCTCAGGAAAATCAACAGTGTACAATCTTCCCTCCCATTCTTTTATGCTGTTGGCAGCAGTTCTCAGGTGGGCCTTCCACACCCAGAACCATGCTGACTCAGTTCAGCCAGGTGTTCCAAGTTGACCAATACACCATCCTTCCCTATAGTATTATGAAGAATATTTTTCCCTTCCTTAAAAATCCTCCATGCACAGGCTGGGGATTTAGCTCAGTGGTGCCTCCACCTGCCTCGCAAGCACAAGGTCCTGAGTTCTATACCTGGTACCAAAAAAAAAAAAAAATCCTCCATCCTCTGCCCATGAATCTCCTCCTCCACTACAGATTTTTTACTGTTTGCATAGTTTTGCTGTTTCCACAATAGCATATAATTGGAATTACATACTATGTAGCCTTTTCAGATTGTCTTTCACTAGCATGCATTTAAGTTCCATGTTTTTTCATGGCTCAACAGTTCTTTTTAATACTGAAATTTCCATTGAATTGGAGTACTACAACCTTTTAAATCCATTCATCTGTAAAGAACATTTTTGGTTGCTTCTAAATTTTGAATAAAGCTGCTATAGAAATTGGTGTATAGGTTTTTAAGTGGACATATGAATTTCTTGGGGAAATACTAAGGAGCATGATTGCTGGATAGTATGATAAGAAATATGTTTAGTTTTGTAAGATGTTGCCAGACTCTCCCAAAGTGACTATACCATTTTGCATTCCCACCACAGCAACAAGAGGGACTGTTATTTCATGTTCTTGCCACCATTTGGTGGTGTCAGTGCTCTGGGATTTGGCCATTCTAATAAATGTTTAGTGATAGATCATCTTATTTTACATTTCCCTTATGACATATGATGTCACATACCTTTTTAATGCTTATTTGTGATCTGTTTTTCATGACATCTGTGAAAGTCCTTAGTCCATGTTAAACCAGTTGTTTCCTTATTGTTGAATTTGAGTCCTTTGTATATTTGGGTAATGGTCTTTGATCAGATATGTCTTTTGCAGATATTTTTTCCCAATTATAGTTTATCTTTTTATCCTCTTGATAGTGTCTTTTATAGGACAGGATTACTTAATTTTGGTGAAACCTAGCTTATTGTTTCTTTGATGGGTATTACCTTGTTATATCTAGAAAGTCATCACCAGATCAAGAGTATATAGACATTCTCCTATGTTATGTTGTAGGAGTTTTATAGTTCTGGATTTATGTCTGTGGCCCACTTTGAGTTCCTTTTTGTGAAGGGTATAAGATCTGTCTCTGGATGTCTAGTTGGCCCAGCACCATTTGTTGAAGGGGCTATCTTCCCCACATTGCTTTTGCTTTTTGGTTAAAATCAGTTGGCTGTATTTATCTTGCTCTGTTTCTAATTTCTATTCTGTCTCATTGTCTTGCATACCTAGACTAAAACCTACTTGATGATAGTATATAGTTATTTTCATGTATCTTGTTGGATTTGATTGGCGCATATATATATATATAATTTATATGTTGGCTAACACTTACATATATTGTTGAATTTGATTGACTATGTTCCTAAGAGTTATGGATCTTTTTTACAATGTCTTTGGTTTTGGTGTTAGATAATGCTGGCCTCATATAGTAAGTTATGAACTAGTCCCTCTACTCTTATCTGATATAATGCTCCCTATGTTTGATAGAATTCATCTGTGAACCCATCTGGTGTTTTCTGTTTTGGAAGTTCATTAATTACTAACTCAGTCTCTAATAGATATAAGCCTATTCAGATTGTTTCTATTTGTTTGAGTTTGGCAGATTGTATCTTTCAAGGAATTGGTTCATTTCATCTAGGCATCAAGTTGTTCATTGTATTCCTTTATGATACTTTTAATGTATATGGGATTTCTAGTGATGGTCTTCCTTCATTTCTGATATCTGAGTAATTTGTGTCTTCTTTTTCTTAATCATGTGGGTTTCCTTGTTTTTTGTGGTTGTTGATTTTTTTTGTTTGTTTTTTTTGAGACACAGTTGAGCTGTATTGTTCAAGCTGGGCTTGAACTCACTATGTAACCTGGGCTGGCCTCCAATGCATGGCGATCCTGAGGTGTCAGCCTCCCAAGTGCCGGGATAACAGGTGTGTGCCATGACACCTAGCTCATGCAGATTTTTATGTCCTTTTCTCCTACTCAGTAGGCATTCACATTATTGAATGAATGACGAGCAAGACCTCTCCACTCAAAATGAGTCATCGTGGACCAGATAATTAATACCCAGGGATTGCTAGTAGTAGTCCTATGGCACCCCCCCCCCCCATAAGGATCTGGTTTTTGATCTAAGTCAGTGGAAAGATGTTCCAGTGAAATAGCCTGTGTTGATTTGTACCATTTGGGGAAAGAAGCAAGACTGCCTGATGAGCCCCCTGCCAGCCTGAAAGCTGTCTGATAAGAACATCCACACCATTGAAGAGAGCTCTGGCAAGTCCTGTGTGGCAAGAGAGAAATTGTGACTTAAGGAGGGGGACTTCTCTGTGTTATAGTAGATGTCCATAAAGTTTTTCTGATCTGAAGCAACTTGTTCTTCGATGGAAAGTAGTGGACATTTGATCTTAGCATTTAAAGATAGGGAACCAAAAATAAATAAATAAATAAAGATAGGGAACCAATGAATATGCTAAGGCAGACTTAATGACAAAATCAGCACCACCTATTTTTTTAAAAAAGCACTATGATAATGGAAGGGAAAACTATACATTAATAAGGTCAGTAACACCAGGACAGTTAGGAAAGAGCAGGCCCTGTGGGTCTAAGCCCCAGGAAGGAGTTGCTTAATAGAAAATGTGTTTCATATTCATCACAGAGGAAACTTAAAAAAAAATGTGGTACTGAGGACTGAACCAGAGTTTACTGGCCCTTTTTACTTTTCATTATGAGACACAATCTCAGTAAGTTGCTCTGGGTAGCCTCAAACTTGTGATCCTTCTGCATCTGCCCCTTAGATTGCTGGGATTAGAGGTGTGTGCCACTTTTCATAGGATCCTAGATTGGAAGGCAACTAAACAGTGAATCTCAGAGGACCCTGACAACAAAGATTATGGTCTGGATATGGAGAAAAGATGATTCTGGGTGTGGGAAAAGTGTAGATGATGTAGAACCCCATGGGTTTTCTGGAGCACTATTAATGCTGAAAAATAGTGGGTTCTTATAAGTGGTCCTCAGCCAGAATAGCTTTCTTTCCAAGGAAGGAAATCAATTTCCTTGTTACTTTAAACTATTTTCATAAGTGGATGAGTTCTTTTGCCCCTCTAAAACAGTAAATTGCCAAGGCCACTAAAGTGGCTGACCTCAGGTTGTTTTTCCCTGAGGGTCTGCTAGGACATATGCCAGCTGGATCGAGTACAGCCCAAAGATTATTTTTCTTTCAGTGAGAGAAAATTGCTTAGAAGTCAGTTTAAGTGTACATCTCTTCAACCCATTACATTGTGTGATAAGTGGCCAGGAGCAGAGCAGGCTTATACATTCTTAGGGAAGGTATTGGATCTGAGTTAGTGCCACATAATTTAGTGAAGCTAAAGATAAAACCGGTCACCTGATCAGGCTGGTTCCTATACTGGTGATACATACCGAGGTTTAAGGATTTATTTATTTTTAAATCTTAGTTGACTGATACTGATTCATGAGGTTTAGGAGAATAACTATTGTGAGTTATGGGAAAGATGAAATGAGTTGAACCCAAATATGGACTTGTCTTCATCTACAGACATAGAATGTATGTAGCTTGGAATGAAATACTTAGGTTTAAAAAAAAAAAATTTATACTGAGTTTCTCAAACATTGCTTTGTTAAAGATTATGAGGATGTTGAATACCACTTGTGTTTCTTATGATAGCTGTTGCCATGAATAAAAGCCTGATTGGAAATCATAATAATTTCATAAACATTTTTATTACAAAAATTTTAGATGATACAATAACAAAATGAACCCTATATGCCACTCTCTAGCTTCCGTAGCTACCAACATTTTGCCATTCTTATCTGTACCTCCTTTTCCCATCTTAATCAGTTTCTTGATTGCTGAGACACAATGCCCAATACCCACAACTCAGAGGAAGAGAGGTTTATTTTGGCTCATAGTTTCAGAGGTTTCAGTCCATGGTTGACAGGGTCTAAGGCAGAAACAGCATGATGGAAGTGCATGGCATGAAGGAAGGCTGCTCACATTATGGTAGTCAGGAAGCAGAGAGAGAAGGGTGGAGCCAGGGAGGGACATAGACCTTTCCAGGCCACACACACAATGAACTGCCTCTTCCAACCAGGCCCTGCCTCCTAGCAGCAAGTCAACTCTAGCACACCCCTGTCCCATAATTCAGACACATGAGGATTTTGTGACTGTTTTAGATCCAAACTATAACACTCACGGCCCCCTAGATTATTTGTATAGGTTTTTATTGGTATACATTGAAATGTACAAATCTTACTGCTTGTCTTTATTAAATGGATATACCCATATAACTCACAACTGTATTGAGCTGTGAACTATTTCCACTACCCAAGGAACTTCCTCTTGTCAGTCTCTGATTATCATTACCAGCCCCAAGGCAGCTATTTTTTTCCCTGTGCATTAGTTTTGCTTGTTCTAGAACTTAATATAAATGGAATCATTCAGGTTGTAATGTTTTGGATTGAGCGCTTTTTAAAAAAATCCATCTTCTGACTGAGATTTATCCATGTTGTTGTATCTATCAGTTGTGTACAAAGATTGGGACCTAAAAGGAATGGCTTACAGAGTATATGTAGGAGCAAAGGTAGATGTGATGTTGGTGGGACAGGAGTGTTGCTGAGATATTTCTTAGCCCAAAGCACATTATATTGATGTGCACATGTGTATTTTCTCCATCCACTGATACATCTTCAGCATCAAGAACAAACTTAAAAGATGGGAACAATAAACACAATAGTTAGAGTTATTTGATTTGGGAACAGAATTAAGAGGGGGATGCAAGACTGAGAATTGATGGTCAGAAAGAATAGGGATCCACTTGAACTGAAAGATCCATTGGAATGATTGTAGTAGGCTTGACCTTCAGAATATTTGAAATTTTCATCATACATGAAGGATTATATTCAGCCTAACCAATGTAAAAAACTTGTAAACTTTAAAGACTTTCAAACTTTATCAACAGTATGCCATGGTGAGAAATAACCTTGTATACCATGACCTGGTTTATTATGTATATAGCTGAAATGAAAATTGCACAAGACATCTACTGAGTACTCAGTGTCATGCTCTTTGATATTTCTATACTGATCTAGTCTGTTAAAGAAAAAAGGAAAAAGGCAAGTTGCAAGCTATTAAATCAATTATGTGACAGTGATGGGTTGTGATTTGTAGATGGGAAAACACTGACTTTCATCTAGGATGATAATCCTCTAAGTCTTAATTTAGAAGTTCACGGAAATATCACCAAAATGGCAGAGTAGAGTTCTCTGGGCTTCACTCTCCCATGCAGAAAACCAGCTTTCTGTCCATGACAAAATTACAACTCGGAATATCCAGAACTCAAAACTGAAGTTCTGATGATCCCTTGGGTTGCAGAGCAATAAAAACATATGAGCAGATGATAAGGAAAACATATCTATGATTCTCTCCCCCCAAATCTTCAAAGGATATGACAGTAATGAGAAGTCCCTTTAAACTAACAGCTTCACCCCCTGCTCCCACTCTCTGTACCGGGGATTGAACCCAAGCAGTGCCTTTGCACTGAGCTACATCCCCAGTACTCCTCACCCTGTTTTTAGTTTTGAGATAGGGTTTTACTAAGTTGTTAAGTTGCCCAGGTTGGGCTTGAACTCATGATCCTCCTGCTACAGCATCCTAGAGTACTGGGATTATAAATATGCATCACTGTGCTTGGCCAAACTAATGGTTTCTAAACTGCAAAGAGTGAGCTTAAGCCTGGCAGCAGCTTCCCCACCACTGTAGATTCCTAAATAGGAAAAGCATTCCTACCTCAGTTCATGAGATGCACACAGGACTCTGACCACTGGGAGCTCTGTTCTGGGCAGGAGAGATACCAAATCTGAGAGGCTCTAAAAGTGACATAGCAGATATATTCCACTGGTCCTCCATGTGGGAGGCCCAGGCTGTGAATCTCACACAGTCTGGGTGTACTTGTAGAGTCTCTTTCAGGCCCATCCAAGTCAGACATCTTACCAAATTTTAAATAGCTGTGTGGTCCTCAGCAAACCTGGGCTTGGGTACCATCTAGTGCTGAAAAAGAAGCAGTGACCTCAGGTTAAAAGAATTCAATAATCAGTCTCCACTGGACACCTAGACAGATGTAACCTTAAAAAGATGGACATAAAATAAACCAGATACTAAAGACTAAAATAAATAATTCTTAAATGTGAAAACAAAGAGGTACATCCATGTGAATCTAGAGCTCACAGGGAACCATGACTTCACCACCTGGAACAAATAAAGTGCCAGTGACTCACCCACATTACATATAAAATAGAATTTTCAGACTAAAAACTTAAAATAGTTGTTTGGAAGAAATTTAGCAAACTCAAGAGAACAAAGAAAAGCAATTCAGAAATTTTCCAGAGTTGAAAACTATCATGAATGAAATGAAAAATACAGTGGAGAGCCTCAACAACAGAACTAGTCAAGCAGAAGAAACAATCAGTGAACTTGAAGACCGTCTCATTGAAAATACACATAAAGAGAGGAAAGAAAAAGTGTGAAGAGTGAAGATAGCATACAGGATACATAGGACATCAACAGAATAAATCTAAGGGTCATTGTGATTCAAGAGAAACCTGTAAATAGCAAAGTGGTAGACCAGTTAAGGAAGTAATAGCAGAAGACTTCAAACCTGGAGAAAGATCAACCCAAATATCACCACCCCATTAAGTATAGGAGTCAGAAACTAGCAAAAGAAGCAAATAAATTTCACACAGCACTAGAGTCCTGGGCCAGGAAAAAGTGGGATGATGTATTCAGAGTGCTAAAGGGGAGAAAACTCAAGAATATTGTACCCTTCAAAGCTATCATTCAGAAATGTGAAATTCTTTCTCACACACAAGCTGAGGGAATTCATCATCACAAGATCTGTCCTGCAAGAAATGCTAAAGGGAGTTCTCCAAACTGGGAGTGGGGGTGGAAGAGAGGATGCTAATGTGTAATAAGACAATATTTGAAAATGTAAGATGGATTGGTAGAAGTAAGTATGCAGATGAATTCAGAATACTCCAATCCAGTAACTGTGTTGTATAATCCAATTATATCTGTAACATAAAGACAAAAAACAAACTATTCAAAGGATTATAACAATTTATCAAGAGATAGGAAATATAAGAAGATGAAAATTGTGACATTAAAATTCAGTGTGTTTCTGGGGGAATGGAACTAATGTGTTCTATTATTTGTTCCTGTGTAGTCAAAGTTGTTATCCATTTACAGTAATATTATAACTTATTTTTTTTGTGACCATCAGGATAACCACAAAGCAAAAAGTTACAGTAGATTCACTAAAAGTACAAAGATTCAAAACCTGTGTGTGAAAAATTAAGCACAAAGGAAGGCAGCATAAAAGGAAGAAAAGAAATGATCTATGAAACATCTAGAAAAGTGACAGAATGGCAGTAGGCAAGTTGTTATTTGTCATTAATTACCTTGAATGTAAATTGATTAAATTATCCAATTAAAAGGCTTAGAGTTTCTGAATGGATAAAAATAATCAACTATATGCTCTGTACAAGAAACTCTTCACCTATAGGTTATGCATAGACTGAAAGTGAAGGGATGGAAAAAAATATTCTATGCAAATACAAACCAAAAAACAGGAGTGGTCTGGGGATTTAGCTCAGTGGTTCTGCCGCCTGCCTCACAAGTGCAGGGACCCAAGTTCAATCCCTGGTACAAAAAAACAAACAAAACAAAACAAAAAACCCAGCAGGAGTAGCTATACTTATATCAAATAAAATAGATTCTAACTCAAAACCTGTAAAAAGATGAACATTATATAATAATAAAAGGATCAATACATGAAGATGTAACTATTGATATGCTCAACATTGAACAGCAAAATATGTAAAGCACATATTAATAGATCCAAAGGAGGAGACAGGTGGCAAAACAATAGTAGAGAATGTCAACACCCCTGCTATTAAAGTAATGGACAGGTTATCTATACAGAAACTTAACAAAAAACTTCTGAGTTAAGTGGTATTCTAGACAAAATAGATCTGACAAGACATTTACAGGATGTTCCATCTGAAAGCTGAAAAATACATGTTCTTCTCAACAGCACGGGGAACATACTCCAGGATAGGCCATATGTTGGTCTGCAAAACAAGACTTAACAAATTAAAAATTGGAATCAAACCAAGTAACTTTTCTGACCATAACAGAATAAAGCTAGAACTCAACAACAGGAGGAATGGTAGGAACCACGCAAATACATGGAAATGAAACAAATACAACAAGATGACCCATATGTCAGTGAAGATAATAAAAAGGAAATTTAAAGATTTCTTGAGACAAATGAAAATAGAAACACAATAAATAAAAACCTATGGGACACAGCAAAGCAGCCCTACAAAAAAAGTCGATAGCAATAAACACCTGCATAAAAAAAGCAAAAAGGTCTCAAACATTGCACCTCAAGGAACTATGATGACAAGAACAAATTAAATCCAAAACTAGAAGGAAATGATAAAGATCAGAGGAGAAGTAAATCAAGTAGAGACTAAAAAAAGATACAAAAGATTAACAAAACACTTGATTTTAGAAAAGATAAAATTGACAAATCCTTAGCTAGACTAAGAAAAAGAATCAGATGAAAAGAAAAATATTACAACTGACTACAGAAATACAAAGATCATAAACTATTACAAACAACTGTGTGCCAATAAATTGGAAAGCCTAGAGTAAATGGATAAGTTCCTGAACACATACAACCTACTAAAGTTGAACCATGAAGAAACAAAACCAGAACAGACCAATAATAACAAAATTGAGTCAGTAATAAAGAGTCTCCCATCAAAGAAAGCCTTAGACTCAATGGCTTCACTGCTGAATTCTACCAAACATGTAAAGAACTGATACCAATTATTTCTAAACTATTCCCCCCAAATTGAAAGGGGAATTCTTTCAAACTCATTCTATGCGTCTAGTATCACAACAATTCCAAAACTAGACAAGGACATAATAGAAAACTATAGGTCAATATCCCTGATGAACACAGATGCAAAAATTCTCACTGAGACTAGCAAACTGAATTCAATAGCATATTAAAAAGATCATTGTGGGTATGGGGATTTAGCTCAGTGGCACCATGCCTGCCTCGCAAGTGCAAGGTCTTGAGTTCAATCCTAGGTACCAAAAAAAAAAAAATCATTGGCATGGGTACGTAACTCAGTTGCTTAGCATACATGAAGCCCTAGCACCACCAAAAAAAAAAGAACTTTTATCTAGATCAAGTGGAGTTCATCCCAAGGATCCCAGGGTGGCTCAACATTCACAATCAGTGTGGTATATCAATATTATCAAGAACAAAAACCATATGGTAATTTTCAAAGACACAAAAAGATTTGATAAAATTCAGCATCCCTTCATGATAAAATCAACAATTAGGTATAGGAGGAAAAACTCAAACCCTGTTCTAAGACCTGGAATGAGACAAGGATGCCCACTTTTAGTACATCTATTTTATTCAGCATAGTACTGGAAGACCCAGCCAGAACAATTAGGTTACAAAAAAAAAAAAAAAAAAAGGGCTCCCAAATTGTCCCTGTTGGCAGATGACACAAATAAGACTCCATCAAAAACTGTTAAATTTAATAAATTCAGCAAAGTTACAGCATACAAAATCAACAAACATCAGTACTATTGGGGCCGGGGAGTTAGCTCAGTGGTTCTGCCACCTTCCTTGCAAGCGGAAGGTCCTGTGTTTGATTCCCGGTACCAAAAAAAAAAAAATCTGTACTATTTCTATACATCGATAATGAATGATCTGGAAAAGAAATGAAGAAGGCATTCCCAGTTCCAATGGCTGTGAGGGAAAGGAGGGAAAGAAAGAAACCTAGTAAATAAAAAGGACTGGGGATGTCAGTCAGTCTGAAGTCCCTGTACCACAAAAGGAAGAGCCCTTTCATGTGATTTCTAAGTGCTGGGTCAAGAAAGGTGAGTGGAGAAGAAGAATCCTCAAGACTTCCCATCAGAATGCAACGCCTGAAGACTCACAGCAACAGGTGCTGCTGGACGGGCCAGGAGGACCCGGGGCAGAGGCCTGGGCAGCTGGAGGCTAAGGATTCTGTGGTGGGCTGGTGTGAGCAGAACTCAGAATGGAGTGATATTGAGGATGCTCTCTGAGGGAGAATCCTGTGCACTCAGGGCTGCTGGTTGTCTGTTTCTGTAGTAGGGTTTGGGGGTAGGGAAAGTGAGGTAGGATTGCTGTGTGTTAAATAACGTTTCCTTCCATGGACGTTGAACTCCTAAATGTTGAGAACTGTTGTTCAGTCCCTGGGCCACCCAACAGTCTCCTTTTTAGATAGTTGTTCAAATGAAGTGATTCTCAACTAACTTATTTCTTGGTTTAAGAATTATTCTTACTTGTCTGAGTTTCTCTTGTGAAATTGGCCGCAAGACTCAGGGTAGGCATGACCTTTATCCCTGGAAGACCAGGAATGTCAGAGGCTGTCTCTTGCCCCTGTTTGGTTCTGACTGATGCTGCCATCTAGCTCATCTCCTTGGTTCTCCTGGTTTCAGGCTTCAGATTCTTTCCTGCTGCAGCACTGTAGGATCCCACTGCTAGTGAGGCTGAGTTGACCCTCGGAATGAATCCAACTTAGCTTCATTTCACACCACAATCTTCTCCATAAGTTTTACATTTACTCCATACCTCTAGTGAAATCCAAAAGGCTTCCAAGGAAAAGTAATTTGTCATCACAACAAGGAAATATTTATTAAGTGCAGCTGGATCAGAAGCTGTCCAAACCCTGTGGTGTGTTTAATTGCAATCTCCCCAAACTTTTGTAGTACACATACTGTGTTCCTACTTTAGTGATGAGGAAACCAGCTGAGTGAGCTTAAGCGGCTTGGCCTAAGATCATACAGATACATAGTAGTGGAGCAAGGACTCGCACCAGGATCTCGTGACCTTCTTCAAATATTCTTCCCCGTTTTGCTTATTTCATTTTTCCTTTTTGTCTTCCCCACCCCTTGGTGTTGGTGAGGAGCAGCTGGCTCTTTGGGAGCTCTGCCAATAAGAGAGTGTCACAGTGTCTGTGAGCAGATTGACAGGCTGAAGCCTGTCATAGGGAAGGATTCTTATTTTTCTATTGGAGAGACACATTTTGCTTTCTTTTCTTGGTTATATACAGATTTGAAGCCATTCTAGCTGCCAAAGTTCAGCTAGGAAAAAGAAAGTTGAGAAATGATAGTAACTTGTTTATTATTTTAGATTAATTTGATACTTGGGTCAGGAAATTAAATAATGCTGTGATTCTTTTAATTTATTTTATTGAAAGCAGGTAATTGTGAAGCCTAAGGAAAGCTATTTTCAATAAGTTAGTCACTGATGACTGATCACTGGTATATTTTGAAGTGTTAGAAAAATAATCATCACCAAAAATGAATAAGAAATCTAGCACACACTCACAGACATGCACAGTCACAATGCACCATCTATTAAAATAAACATGTTTGACATTACCACTTTATGAATGTGAAACTTTTTTTTCCCAAATCAATAAGTTATTTCAGGCACATCAATTCGAAACCCTTTGAACATAACACTTCTCAACCAAAGTGTCATGATTGGCCCCCAACAGGGCTGAGTGCGAAAAAACCAGACACCAGCTCCTGTCCAGAGCCCTGGAGTGAAGCCCGGAGCAGCAGGAAGCCTGGAGGTTTGAGGCTGGCATGAGATCAAAATGCAGCTCCACTGTGGGGTCTGGGATGGCACAGCTGTGAGGCCCAGAAGCCCAGAGACTGGAAGGGCCGCACCAGTACTCATGCCAGGCTTCCCCTGGTCTCCAGGGGCCCACACTAGACTAGGTACACAGGGGCCTGCAGGGACAGGGCACAGAGATGACAAGTGGAGGTAGCTTTCCTATGTCCCCACTCTCCTTATTTCCTTCCTTTCATCCTTTAAGCACTTTTATGGCCCTGGTCCTGGACAATGACACTTGCTCTTTGAGAGTTCCCAGGTTGGGGAATCATCTGATGACACCTTCCTGGATGGCCAGGTCCAGCTGGTGTGGGGACAAGAGTAAGCTCGGGGTTCTCACAAGGTGCTCAGAGGGGACCCTCTCCTCGGGAAGGTGTGGAAGGAGTGTTCTGGGTTCTCCATACCTCGGTGCAGGGCATCCATCACTCTGTGCCTTTTCTTTCTGAATAGTGTGGCCGTGTATTGTATGGTGGAAGCCATGGCACTTCTGGAAGTGAAAGAGGATTTCAAATATAAATTTTATAATTTTTGCAATACTCATTTATTGAGAAAAAATTGGTTTTATTGTATTAGCGAATCAATAAAATAGGTACATAAAATGAAAAACTACTTTTACCAGATTCTTGGAAAAACACAAATCCACATACATCAAAGCATAACTTAAAATATTTAATTACCTGAGCATTTAAAAAATAACATAAGCAGAATTTTTTTCTTGGATCCTACTCCTACTTCTTAGCCACTTCTGTCCAGAAGCCATATCACAGGTGTTTTTCTGAAGAATGTGTTCTTAAAATGTATCTCAAATTTTTTCTTAAAATTTCCTGCAGTCTTCAAAGTTTGATTTTGTTGGTTGTTTTGTTTTGGTACCAGGGGTCCTTGCGCTTGAAGGGCAGGCGGCAGAACCACTGAGCTAAATCCCCGGCCCCTGATTTTGTTGTTAATGAATTTGAAATTGTTGACATTGTCTGAGGACTGCATTTTACACAGTCAGCAACACTATCTAGTTTCCGTCAACTCCCAAATAAACCTGTTCTCCTGGTACTTGCTCCAATTTTCTGCTCTTCCCAACTGATTGATATTCGTCTATGTCTAGGGATTTACCTATTCTGACCATTCCAGAGAAATGGAATCATCTTGTGTGTGAATCCTTTAGTCTACATTTACTCAGCGTAAGGTATTCAGAGTCTGTCCATGTTATATCATGGTACTTGTAGTTCTCTAGTGTATGGATAGTCCACATTTTATTTGTCCATTCTGTTGGTACACATTTGGGTTATTTCCACTTTGGGGCTGTTATGAGTAATGCTACTATAAAAATTTATGCACAAGTTTTTCCATGAATGCTCTCTATATTTTTATTCCTTCTGGCTATAGACCAAGGAGTGGACTTCCTGGATCATATGGTAGTTTCTGTTCAACTTTTTGAGGAGCTGCCACATTGTTTCCCACAGCAATTGCACCACCATTGTCAACTCCAATGTGTGAGGGTTCAAATTTCTCCATGTCCTTATCAGAACTTGTTATTGTCCATTATTCTTAGTGTATTCATTCTAGTGGAGATGGAGTAATATCTCATGGCTATTGTGATTTGCATTTCCTTCCTTTTTCACATGCTCAACATCATATCTTTGAAGAAATGTCTATAAAATCCTATGCCCATTTTAAGTTAGTTTATTTGGTTTTCTTTTAAATAGTTTATGAGTCTTTATATATTCTGGGTGCTAGACTCTTTAGACAGATGACTTGCAAATATTTCCCCCCTTCTAATGGGTTGTCTTTTCATTTTCTTAATGCTGTCCTTTGATTATGTCCAGTTTATTTTTTGTTTATGTGGTTGGTGTCATATTGAAGAAATCATTGCCAAATTTAAAGTCATACACACTTTTACGTATATTTCTTTGTAAGAGCTTTATTGTTTTATTGCTTACAGTTAGGGATTTGACCCACTTGTGTTGCTTTCTGTTTAAGTAGAAACCAGAGGTGTAGGTGTATTTTTTATCTGGTGGCTAATTCCAGCACCATTTGTTGAAAAGACTATTCCTTCCTCATTGAATGGCCTCAGTACCTTTGCCGAAAACCAATTGGCCATAAATATGTGTATTTACTATCTGGACTCTCAGTTCTTTTTCATTGGCTCATATGCCTGTCCTTGGTGCCATATGATGTTGATCATCATAGCATTGGAGTAACTTCTGAAACTGGGACATGTAGGTCCTCCAACTTTGTTCTTTTTCCGGATTGCTTTGGCTATTCTATGCCCTTGCAATTTCATATGAATTTTTGGATAAGCTTTTGTCCATTTCTGAAAAAAAAGGCAGTTGGAATTTTGATAAGGATTCCATTGAATCTCTAGGTCAGTTTAGGGACTATTGCTATTTTATGTCTTAAATCTTTTAACCCATGAATACAAGATGTTTTTGCACTTATATCTTCTTTAATGTCTTTCTACAATGCTTTGTAGTTTTCAGGGTACAAATCTTAAACTTCTTGGGTTGAATTTATTCCTAAGAATATTCTTTTTGATGCTATTGTAAATTTGATTGTTTTTGAAATTCATTTTCATATTGCTTATTGCTGGAGTGTAAAATGCAATTGGTTTTTGTATATTCATCTTGCATCCTAAAACCTTGCTGAAATAATTTATTAATTCTAATGGGGTTTTTTTAAGTAGATTTTTTTGGAATTTTCTACATATAAGATCATGTTATCCATAAATAGAGATTATTTTATTTCTTTCTTTCCAATTTGGATGTGTTTTTTTTCCTAATTGCCCTGACTAGAACTTCCACTACCATGTTGAATAGAAATAGTGGAAGTGGACAGCCTTGTTTAGTTTCTGATCTTTCTTTTTCAGCCTTTCTCCATTAAGTATTATTTTAACAGTGGGGTTTTCATGATTTCCTTTATCAAGACTGTGAGAGCTTCCTTTTACTCTTAGTCTGTGTTTATCATAAAATAGTGTTGGAGTTGGTCTGTTTTCTGTGTCTGTTGATAGCTACACTTTGATAAAAGCTTAAAAACTGATGTTTTTGACCTTTCTATTTGAGAACACCTTATTAAAGACTTACAATTGATTTTGAACAAAGTAGAGCTGAATTGAGAGATCTTATATGTAAAAGTTCAGTGCCATTTGAATTACTTAAATTGACTTTGAAAGCAATTTTTCAAAATCTCAGACACTTTTGAGATCTAATTGATTATAGTAAAAAGTAAACTATCATACTGCAGCTTAAAAATCAACATCAGGGCTGGGGATTTAGCTTGGTGGTTCTGCCGCCTGCCTTGCAAGTGCAAGGTCCTGAGTTCGATCCTCAGTACCAAAAAAAAATCAACATCATGTCACAAAATTCTTCATAATGAAATATAAACTTTAATAAATACAACTACTTTTTTGATTGGTAGCATATCACAACTTATGATATTGAATTACAAATTGTGTGTACACACAAACCATTCCAAGTACAGTGGTAACTCAGTTCATGAAATTTATTTTCCATGATTCTGGGGAAGATCTCTGCATTCATGCTCAGGCCGGGAAGATGCCCACGGTCATGTTGGTCACCCAATGTGGGCCACCCCATGTGCTGCTTTCGTGGATGGAAACAAAATTTTGCCAATCACTTCTGTTCACCAATCAGATTGTGAACAGAAGTGTTCATGAGCCAAGGTATCACTCTACATTTTACTCAGTGGAATCTTAACTTGGTAAAAATGTTAGTTTTACTACAATGATAAACTGTACCAAATTTGTATAAATACCATCGCAAAAATAGATAATTCTCTCTTCAATGTCAAATTTTTAATTGAATTTATTTTTCTCACAGTAATGTTAAATGTTTCACTTTTGGCAGCATGAACATTTGGAAACTTAATTAGAAGAAAATAACATTGAAATTAGCTCATTTTCTATTTGAAGCCTCTGATAACACTGGTACTAAGCTGATGTCATGTAACTGGTTTATATTTATTTTATTTTCAACTTTTAATTTTTTATCATGCACATTTGTAGCACATAACAATCACATTCCTTAAGTGGAGGTGGTACATGTACATGAAACATCTTAATTCTTTCTTTAACCCTCTACCCTCCCCTTCCATCTCCTTCCCACCACCTCTTGGTCTCTTCACCATGTGCAAAAGATCTACCTCCCCGTCTCCTATCATCTGTCTTTGATTTTTCTCTTTAATTTATTTTTACATTGGTTATAAGAGAAATCACGTGATATTTAATCTCATGTGTCTGATTTATTTCACTTAATATTATGGATTCAAGATGCATCTATTTTCCTACAAATCACTCAGATTTATCCTTGATGGCAGAGTAGTACTCTGAATCAATACTACATTTCCTTTGTCCATCTGTTGATGGAACATATAGGCTACTTTCAAGATTTAGCTATTATGAATCATGCTGCTATAAACATAGGTATGCATGTGTTGCTATAATATGATGTCTTTAACTCTTTCAGGAAGATACCCAGAAGAGAAATAGCTTGTGTCAGGTAAAAGGGCCGAAGACCAAGACCAGACCAGGACACAACAAGCCTTTATTAGGGGAATAGATCTGCCAGGGTGTCTCTGAACAAAGGAGAGACAAAAGCAATATGGCCGGGGCAGGGAGAGTCTTTTATAGAGACTGGGGTGGGGTTTGTAGGGGCTGAGGTGGGGTTGAGTGAGGTAGTGACTAGGGAATGGAGGAGCCGGTGATGTCACTAATGGTAGGAGGTGAGTGAGTATTAGGTTACTTTCTAGGTGGGATCAGGGGCATACTGGGAAGAAGGGTTTATTCTTTGGTGGGAGCAACCGTCTTGGCGTGATGTCACACAGGAGAGGGGGCAAGGCACGATAGGAAGAGGGCAGCTACTATACATAATAGCTGCTGAGGTGGTGGGAGACCTATCAGCTTGGTCAAATGGAATTTTTAGTTTTAGTTTTCTGAGAAATCTTCATACTAATTTCCGTAGTGGTTGTACTAGTTTACATTCCCACCAACAATTTAGAAGGGGTCCTTTTCCGTGCAGCCTCACCAGCATTTGTTATTATTTCACTTCTTGACAGTGAGCTTCCAGACTGCTTTGTTTTTTCTCTCTGTTGTTGTCCATTTCTCCAACTTCTTTGTAGCTTCTAATTTTCCTGTCAGTGATCTGGACAATTTCCAGCAATCTACTTTTTTCTCTTCACCAAGATGGTATTTTCCAAGTGTCTAGATTTTGGGTCTTGGAAAGACTGGGTTTTGGTGCTGATCACTACTCCGCCGTTTTTTCCTTTCTTGTGTCATTTAAATGCTGGCAGTGTTCTGCTATTAATTTACTTTTTGCCTATGCATGAGAAAACTTGGAATTAAAATCAGAATGAAAATTTGTTTTTGCAGAGTGATATGTGATCATGCCTTCTGCAGTTGCACATGATAAATTAATTTCTTTGGGTGCAGCCTCTCTAAATAATGGCCAACTTCTGAAGCAGATGCTGCCTCTTCTCATCGTCATGCAGTCAGACTGAGGGTAGGTGGTAAATACAAACATTTGTTCAAGCCATATATCTATTATTAATTGTCTTGTGAAATGGAAATTTGGTACTTAGTTTTCATTGAACACTTTCATTTTTTTTGTTAGCTTATTTCTGCTGAAAGGATTTGCCATGCAATGTGAAAGTATTATTAGCAAACAATAAAGCAGTAGTGATAGATTAGCATTATATAGTAAATGACAAGACTGTAATATCAAGAACTTTCAGAAAACTTTCCTTATGTGTTCTGCCTTTTTTTGTCCTCATATTTCATCCACACCAACTCCAACAACTCCTGGCCCTTCCAGTCAGTGGTCCGGGTGCACTGTGTTTGGAAAGCCCTTGGCATTGACCTTGACACCACAGACTGGTAAGGATGACAAATACTTGTCTCACAATGGCCCATGGCTTGGAATTAGCTGGACCCGTCAATGGTGCACTTGATTTTATTGGTGAAAACCTTCTTCGAAGGAGATGTGTTAATTATATTATTTCAGGAAAAGAGACATGAGTTATAGATGATCATCTTTCAAATGTGTTAAAATAAGAAATCTGTCCATGCACACAAGCCTCACATACGTCATATGCTGAAGCTATAGGGGGAGAAGGGCAAAGTGGAAGTCTACCAAACACCCAAGATTATTTTAATGACATTTTAATAATGGTGTTTCATCATGAGATAGACATTTCAGGATATGATATGAACAAGATGGACGCAACAGGAAATCAAGTGTATTTTGGGATGGTCCTTGGTAAATGAAGGTGTACAGTGTCTCTACCTCTATTGGTCTTAGAGCGACTTTGAGTTTGGAGAGGTGAAAGTGGAGGGTTGATGGCATTCATTTCTCTCCTTCATGTTCATTTAAAGATCTGAAAAAGACTCAACCATTTCTTTGATGTCTAATGGGATCCAGACTGGGTTATTTAATCCTTCTAGCATTCTATTGAGAAATCTTTACCCTTAACTTACAATCCTGAATAGGAGTTACAAAGAAATGGAGGTAGGATCATGCCTAAAATCAAATCTTGATTTAATCTGGACAGCCCAAGCTTCTGACAGCTAGTGATCTTGTCCTGACAGCCCAGGGCTTGGCAGCAGCTTCCCCTATTGCTAATGTCTGTGTCCTCTTAGGTTCTCAGCATTTTCATCAACTTGGTAATTAATTCCCTGTATTAAATTCTCTGTTGGGAATTTTTGGAGTGATTTCTATTTTCCTGATTGAAACTTGATTGATTCTGATCTCCCCTGTTTCCTGTTTGTCATAATCCTTGGGTGTTTAATGCTGCCCACCTGACCCCATGAGAGGATTTATTTTGTGGGATTGAGCCATCCCTCCCTGAGTTTTCTGCTTTTTACACACCTCATCTTCCAACTCCTATTAAAACTTGCCACAGCTGTGTTCCATATCATTGTTTTCCAAGAAAACAGCTAGCTGTTTGACACCCAGTTGTCCTGTCAAGTTGTTAGGGCGTGGAAGTGAATGGCTTTGTATCCTTTTCAGGAATATTTAAACTCTGCACAGAAAGGTGTGGCCATGTGATGTTTTACTCAAAAGGCGTCCTAGTATTAGCATTTCAGCTTTTTCCTGGGAACTCCTAAAGCTTCACTAAGCATGGAGAATTTCCTTTTTCTCAAACCGACCAGAATTTGGGAAGCTGAACATGAAGTAAAATGGGTCCAGAGATGCCACAGATTGGCAGATGGCAGAGGGTGTTTTGGGCACTTGTTTTTCTGAAGTGGGCTTCCAAGCAAGCCCTGCTGACTTACAGCAGGGAGTCCTTGCGTCAGAGTCCTGTTCCCTAGAGGTATAATGCAAGATGGAGGAGGAGTCTGGGCTTCGTGGCCTAGAGAGGGCATGGAGAGGCAGGTGGAGAAGTGACAAGGCAGGGAGTTGAGTTTTGAGCTCTAAAGCAATCAGGCTACAGGGAGAGCTGAAATGAAAATAGAGCAAGGAGAAGGATAAAGAAGCAGAAGCAAATCTCCAGCTTTCATCAAAGCTACCATCTGAGACTCACAGAAACCATTCTTCACCTGAGCAGGTGCCAGTGACCATGACCTAACCCCATAGACTGGCCACTTCCCCAGAGGACAGCCAGTGTCAAGCTGAGTGACCCTCAGTGCGAGATTCTTCCAAAGCCATAAAAGTAGCCATTACCTAAAATAGGCACCGACCGTCTTTCATTTATGATTTGTCGTAACTACTAGTAACAGCAGCATTATCTTGATATGAGAAGCTGGCTTCATAGACCTTTGGAAAGTTACAACACCATAAATTTCCACAAATGTGTCATTTCATTGGCTTTCGTACTTTTTCTGCTCCAACATGGTTCTGGCCAATTTTAGAAGTTTCCATTGTAAGTATATGAGTATAATGCAGGAAAAAATGAAAACAGAATAAAAACAGGTCAACTTTCCTGTTTAATCCACAAATATCATTATAGAGTATGAAATTGTTTTCTGGGGGCTGAAGTAAGTAAACCTCTTTTTGGTGCTGATGGGAAGGTGAGGTTGTGGGTGTTGTTGCCAGTCTAGAGAGAAAGGATTCCTATATAAGGAATGGAGCAGGCATCTTTCAAATTGCTTTTTGTGTGGCCAGTGATGTCCATCCTTATAAATTATTTGGTGGTGTCCTAGAATACTAGAGCCAACACATTTATGTTCAGATAAACCTGTCCTGGCACTTGAGTAACAAAAAATGTTATTTTACAACTCTCAATGCCCTCTGAGGCATCTGCTAGTGTGCCATAGAAGAAAATTCTGAAACTGTTGGTTCTCATCTATAGTAGTCACCGGAAGTCCTTCAGGTGAAAATGAACAGTTTGGGTTAGTAAGGGAGTAAGTAGGAAGGTAATGTTTTACTTTGTTTTTGTTTGGCTTGCAGTGCTAGGGATCAAAACTAGGGTCTTGTGTATGATAAGCAAGTGCTTTACCACTTATCAACATCTCCAATTTCCCAGACAAAAACAAAATGTTTTGTGAGCCTGTGGAAACTGCTGTACCACTGAGCTGCGCCCTAGCCAAGGGAGGGATTGTGGAAATGGTTTAGCAGTGATTGCTCTCTCCAGTTGTTGAAACACTGCCTCAGGGATGACCTGTGATTCTCTCATCTTTCCTTGAGACTGGGATCCCCATGCCCCCAGGCTAGTTTCCAGTGACTGGGGACTGCAGGGGGACTGCCCAGGGCCTTTAGTTCCCCTGTGTGGTAGGTTGGGTGGGAGCACATGGATTTCAGCGTGAGGACGCTCAGTGTCCTACCTCCCAGAGACACAGGGAGGGCTCAGCTGCTGCCCGATTGTCCATGTCGTTTTGGTTGCTGAGTGGTAGAGTGGCTGAAAGGGGAGCTGTGTAGGGAGTCTTAGCTGCTCTGACTGCCCCAGTCTTCCTCAAAGGCTCAAAGTGGACTCTTTGATACAACTGTGTCCAGGAATGTGGAGGTGCACACAGGATGAAGAATGTCAGTGTCCGGAAGACCTGGTACTTTCTTCCTGAGACTTTGGTCACTAAAGGAGGACGATTCGCCTTTGGAGAAGTGGTATCTGCCATATAATCTGCTGTGGAAGCCAGCAGCAATAAGAGGAATGAAAAAAATATATAATGGTGCTTGCTTCGGCAGCACATGTACTAAGACTGGAACGATACAGAGAAGATTAGCATGGCCCCTGAGCAAGGATGACACGCAATTTGGGAAAGCGTTCCATATTTTTAATAATATATATGTATATAATGTACCATTTAGTCTAAAAAAAAGAAGTACCATTATCTGACCAGTTTCTCAACATTTATTTTTTAAGTGGTGGGAGCTCCAGGACCTACGACCGATACCTCTGTAAATGCTCCTGTGGGATGGAGTTTGTTCTCTCTTGTTCTGGTTTCAGAGGAAACCCAGCAGCCTTTATAAGGCTCCATTAGCGGACAACACAGTGAGAAGATAGAGTGAGGAATATTCCCAAGAAAATACATTCCACAGCCACTGCAGAGGGAGATACACTAGACAGGCAGGCAGCTTTGGAGTCTGAACACCAGGTACAGTGAGCTTATAGAACACAGGGGAACTCAAGGACCCATCCCTGAGATGAATACCCTCATTCAAATGCCACAGACTCACTGTTGCTCTAAACACAGGGACTTGAGGCCCCACAGTTTTTATGCCAGAGCAAAAGATTTGGGTCAGAAGCAAAGTTTTAAAGACTTTTTATTGAAGAGGTTCAAAGATTCCTTGGCCAGCAGCCAAGTGTGGTCTGATTTGTTCGCATTTCCTCTGGGAACTCACAGGGAAGTGAGGAGTTGGCCGGCACTGATGATGAGGGTCACCCATTCCCCCATGGGCCTGTGCTCCACCGGCAGCTCTAAGGTGGGGGAGGAGAGCCAGGAGCCCAGGCCTGACAAAGACTGAGCTCAGGGCCTGGCCAAGCTGCAGTTCTCTCCTGGGGGAAGGCGTCCCTCCCAATACACCACCCCGCCCAGCCTGGATTAGTCTGCCTGGGAGCCAGGGTGTGAGAGGCAGCCAGGGAGAGACTGGCAGTGGAGCCTCACTGCTGCTTCCCTCTCTTAGTCACTTTTTTGTTGGTGAGAAACAACACCCAACTCCTGCCACTTAAAGGAGGAGAGGTCTGTTTTGGCTCGTGTTTACAGTCCATGGCCAGCCAGCTCCAAGGCCTGGCAGAGGAGAGCTGCTCATGGCATGGCAGACAGGAAGCTGAGAGCCAAGGGAGGAGCCAGGAGGGCAGACAAACCCTCCAGATCACAACCAGTAACCCGCCTCTTCCTGCCAGACCCCATCTCTCAACAGCAAGTCCGATATAAACCCCCACGATCCAGTCACCTCCTAAAGGTCCTGCTAAAGCGCACGAGGCTTTAGTGGGACCCCCACACAGAAGCCATAACTCCCCACCAGTGATGGTCAAAGGCCCTGCTCCAGGCCCAGAGGCATCAGCCATGTGAGCTAATGGGCCAGTGCGCCATTCAAGTTCTTGGTGATGTTTAGCCAAGAATCTTGTTATCTGCAGTTAATGCAGTTGGGAAATTTATCAACTGGATTTAACTTTTTAAAAGGAAAACAAAAAAAGAAAGTATTTTTGCTCTGGTTTGGGAGTTAGAAAAGAAGGTGTTTGTGCATTCACATACCTGTGCACACAGCATGAAGGTCCCTTCTTTTCTCGGGGGTGGGGGGTGTGGGGGGTGGGTGTCGATGTCCTTGGTAGAAAACCAGACAAAAGCCAAAAAGATATGTGATTGAGGAGTTAGAGACGGAAGGAAATGGGACTCTGGTTTTCCAGAGTTTTCCGGAGGAGTGGGGGTAGAACAGGAAAGCCTTGGCAGGGCAAGGCGACCAGGCGGGCAGGAGCCCCAAGAGTGTGGAGCAGCAGGAAAGAAACACACTCACTTCCCTCGTGAACGGTGGAGGAAGGGGCCTCCGCCACACAAAATGGAGCAGAGTGCTCTGCTGAGCTGTGGACCCTGTGCCTGGGGGGATGGAGCTGTCCTGCTCTCCTGAGCCAGCAGCTGGTCCTCCTCTCCAGAAATGCCTGTGGTCACATGAGATGTGTGAGGTCCAGGACAAGCCCTCACTTTTGCAGGGCCTTTCACGACTCTGGCAGGAGTGGCCCTGTCACCAGCAGCAGTTGTCTCACCCTGTGCTGGGGGCCTTGCAGGGGAGCACCTGGTCCCTGGAGGAGGCCTATGAGCATCCACTGAGCAGCACGATTGGAATCCCCTCCGCCATATTCTTTGTCTCTCCTCTTCATTGGCTGTAAGGTCCCCATCTGAGATGAGGCCCTGGTCTCCCAGTTTAGCAAGAACTTGGGTGGGGACACTGACATGGTTGGGTGGCCCGGATCAACCTGTAGTCGGGAACCAAATGTACTCATGCTGGGCCCTTGTTCCGGTGTCTCTGTGTCCCTGCCTCCTGCTCCCTTCCATCTGGAATCCCATCTGGTGCATCTGAACTAACGTTCAACTTTTTAGATTCTGCTTCTCCACTGGCCTAAGGAAAGGAATGTCACCTTTCTGCCCTCCTTTCTGCCAGGTCCTGGGAGCAATCCTGTTCCAAGGCACGGTTTCCAGATCATTACACGTTGCTTAGGAAGAGACCATGGAAGAACAGGGCTGAAGAGGGGCTGGCAGAAGAGGCCATTGACTCTGTGGGTGCAGACTCTGTCCTTCGTGGGGCCAAATGGGAATGTCCTGGAAATTGTATTTCCTGAGCAACATCCAGCCCTTGGCTTTAGAGGAAAAACTGCAGGCAGTTACTTGAGACAGTAATTGATTGATTGAGAGATGAGAAGTGGGGAAAATGCAGCCAGTGTGAAACTCGCAGCATCGCCAGGACAATCACAGCCACCTCAACATTGCCCATGGTTCCTGGGGTGGATGGCTCATTGCAGCTGGGGAAGCCCGGGGCTCACTGAGCCCCCGAGGAGGATGGAAACTGGAGGAGCAGTGTGGGCTTGAGCCATGTACCCAGGGGACCGCTTGGACACAGAGGGACAGGCAGACAGACTTCAGAGCCAGAAAAAGCAGGATGTAGAAACAATTCTGGGGGACTTGCATTCTCTGAGAACCACAGAATTTGAGATGCAAAGAATTTCAGTCCTCTGTCCTGGGCTCAGCAAACTTCACTGTTTAAAGCTCACCAGGAGTTTTTAACTGGGCAGATTCCCAAGCTGTACCTCAGAAATCTGATTGGGGTGGGGGATGGGACTGAGGCCTCTGCACTTTCAACAGAACTGTGCCCCCTGCCCAAGAATTCTGATGCAGGTGGTTCGAGGGCCACACTGAGGTCCTCTGCCCTATGCGATGCCCGAATCCCCAGCACCCTCAGCCACTGCTCCTGCCTTGGCGCTGCCTGGTGGGGCTGTGGGAAGGTGAGGCCGGTGCAGCCAGCCCTGGCAGCCGGGCCCACCCTGCAGCAGCCCGTCCTCTGTCTTCTGTGGACTGCTGAGGCTGGACCCGGACACAGCGGCACACTGACTCTTGGTCACTCGGGACCGCGACCTGCGTGCTCCAAATTTCTAGACCATACAGCAAATCCAAGATGAAGAAATTCTCATTTGTACTTTGTTGGGGGAAAAACCAAGTTTATATTGCTGACCAGGTCCGAAGGGTAGGGGGTGGTGGCTAAGGTATCAGGTTCTGAGGTGATGAAAAGGTTGAAAAATTGGTTATGGTTGTACATGCCTATGAATACATCAAAACTACTAAATTCTGTAAAGAGGTGAATTATATGTCACGTGAATCATATCTCAGTAAAGTTACTAAAGACAAAAAGTCTGAGATATCTGTAACAAAGTTCATGTATTGGGAGAATGGCTTCCTTAATATATTTTATTTATTTATTTATTATTTAGGTACCAGGGATTGAATTTAGGACCTTACACTTGTGAGGCAGGTGCCAGAACCACCGAGCTAAATCCCCGGCCCCTATTTATTGGTTTTTTTGAGACAGGATCTTACTGGGCAGTTCAGGCTGACCTTGAACTCATGGTGATCCTCCTGCCTCAGCCTTCAGAGTATTGGGATCACAGGCGTGTGCCACCATGCCCAACTCTCTCTCAATATATTTTTTTAATGGTTCTGATGGTATCCTAAAATAGTGGACCCTCAAGTTACAACTGGCCTGAGATACGAACATCTTGGGTTAGGTGAATGGAAGATTAATCTGCCTCTTGTTATCCATAGTGTTTACTGAGGTGAGCATACAGATCTCAGCTGTATTGATTTACAACCAACTTGAGTTACAACCAGCCCTCGGGAACTGATTGAGTTCGTAAGTCAAGAGTCCACTGTACTTGACTCAAATCAGTCACAACTTACACATGACTTTGCTTAGCATCTGCTCTGCTCTGAGACAGATGCTTGGATCCAGTGTGATCTCAGTTTGAACTGGGTCTCAGAAGAGGGCCCAACACTGGGCCCCTGGGGGCTTCCAGACCCCATCATTTGGTTCTCTGGTCTTCTTGATTTTACTCTGCATTTTTTGCTTTATGGCTTTTCTCCTTTAAAATCCATGAACTTAGCTCTCCATTCAAAGTTTCTGAAGAAGACTATTGAAAAGCCATTTGTCAGCCTTTTTGGAAATGACTGCTTCATTGGCTGATGAATCGGATTCTCTTCTGAAAGTCCACAGTGCAGAAGTGCCCAGCGCGGCTCTCCTTGGTGCTCAGGGCCTGCTGCTCTGAGTGTGGAGGGAGCCAGGATCACTGCCTGAGGATGCCCCACAGCTCTTCCTCCCTGGTGACTTGGAGTGGAGCGAGAAAGCACCCCTTCCCCTGCACAACCTCATTGCTGCGGGGCCTTCACACTTCCTCTGTGCCAGCTCTGGCTTCGACCCAGGCCCTCTGAGCTGAGAGCCAAACCCCAGACTCCCTGTGCTCGGCACAGGTCCAGAAGGCTCAGCAGTCAGCTAAGCGGAGCTCCTGGGTGGGCTGCAGGACCCTCCTCCGCAAGATCTGTGCTGCTCGGCCAGGAGGGCCATAGGACGGGCAAGATTGGAGGCAGGCCGAGCTGTGCTGCTCTGCTGCCCTTCCCTCTCCTGGGATGGGAGGGGTTTGGATGCCAGCACCTCCGAGGGCCATGTGCCTCTCTCCAGGGACAAGCTCCTGGGATTCGGGACCCACACAAGCTCTCCGGAGGCCTGGGCCTTGGCAGCAGAGGAGGCTGCGTTGGCACTGAGCGTGGCAGGCACAGCTGACCTTTCTTTGCAGGTCTCCTCTCTTCCCTTCTGTGGGAGACAGTCCCTGCTCTGTCCAGTGGTGAACACTCTTTGAGATTTAGCCTGAGGACTTCCAGGGCAGGTCGGTCAGTTGTGTGATTTGATTTGTAGCTGGTAGTTTTTCTCAGTCAGTTTTCTTCCAAGGGGCAGATGGAAGATGGAAGCCCATGGGCACAAACAGCAGAGCCCGCTCTGTCCCCTAGGCTCCTGCAGGTGAGTCCCATCGAGGGCTAGGGGACACCCACCCTTCACTCACCGCAGCTGTGCCTCTCGGAACTTAGCAGCCACCGACCCCACGCCCTGACAGCAGACCTGCCAGGGACACCTGGCAGTCACATTGTGACATTCTGTTCTGTCACGTGAGGTGCTCAGTTAGCATGAGTGACATAAACACATAGAGAAACACAGAGCTGAAAACAGATGGCACCACTTGGCTCTAAGGTCATCCCTGCATGATTCAGAACACACTTATGTTGGGTTTAACTTTTAAAAAGTTGTCCAAATGAAACAAAAATTAAAAACTCCTTTAGAACAAAAGGCCTCTGATTGTCTCCCAGCCCCAGAACTATAGGGATCTGAAGATGCTATTTTGAGAAGCAAGAGGCTGAGGCCAGGCCTGGCTTGGGCTGTGGCTGTAGTCACAAGTCAGACTGCACAGGGGAGCCTGCTGACCGCCATGCTTGGTTGGGATGGTCTCAGTGACCCTCTTCCTCAAGGCCACAGCATCCTGGGACATTGTTGGACAGCTCTGGATAACTCGATACCTTCACAGCCCAAGCGGGCTGATCTAGAATTTTCACTGATTGCTTGTGCTCTTGACTTCTGAGATCATACTGAATTTTTAAAAATCCCTGAAGACACTAGGGTAGAGGATACAGAGCCCACATTTTAGTTCCTTTCTTTTTAAATCTAAATGCACTCATGCGCATCGGAGCAGCTGATGAACATACTGATTTGTTCCTGAAAAATATACAGATGAGGGAGAAGGGGGTTTGGAGAAATCTTCTCATTTTGATCTGTCACTGAGAAGAGACCTGGAGTCTCTAAGGGATCAGGACTCATGCAAACATGGAGGGTGAGTGACAGGGACACATGGACAGCTGAAGATGCAATGACATTTCCTGAGGTGCTGCTCCTGCCACGCCCACTCTGAAACAACAAGTGACTGGCTGAGCCATGCACTGCTCTGACCCTACGTGGGACTCCATGAAGCGATCTTGCATTGTTGCTTCTTCTGAAATTGGTTTCCTTTGCCATCATTCTTGCAAAAATGTTAGCCTTTGCCATGGGCAACACCTCAATGCAGATATTCTAACTGTGCTTTGGGGTTCTCAATATTGGAAAATTTTGCAGAGTCCTGAGCACAGACTCTGTGCATGTACAGAGGGAAGACCAGGGTTCTGGAAGTGCCCGTTGGCCTCTTCGGCTGGAGTCCTGGAGACAAACTAGTGTGACTACTGTGAGTCCCTCTTTGGTGCCAAGATTGGTATGTAAATATTGAAATCTGTAGGCCTTTCAGATGCCAGACTACAGTCGGGAGTCACTTGGCTTTAGGCGCCAGTAATGTGTTTGAAATGTGCACACTGGATCCGTTTTGGCCCTGTGCTTTTAGAGGAGTGGGGGTTACTTGTGCCTGGGCAGCCCAGCCCACTCTGGCAGTTGATGACAAGCTTTGGGGTTAGCCCACTGGCTCCCTCAGTTGGGGAGGCCGAGGCAGTCCACACCGCAGGGCTTGCTGAGAGCTGCTGGTGGGAATGCTGGTCTTTCCCTGGGCAGCATCCTCAGAGGCGCGGGCTTCAAAACCCACCTCGGCCTCACTCTGAGTCTGCGGCGTGCAGGCCTGCACAGAGCAGAGGCCTGCACCTTCCCTCGGAGCTCTGCCTCCTGCCCACTCGTCTCCGTGGGCAGAGTACAGCTCCTCCTGTCCTCTCGTGCCTGGGCTCTCTGCACAGTTCTTCCTCATTTCCTGAAGGAGAAACGAGCCCACTCTAGGACTCTGCCTGTGACCATCGGCTGGCGGGCGAGGGGAGGAGGGAGCCCGCTGCCCACAGCTCCCCTGGCGCTGCCCAACAGCCAGGATCGCCCGGGCAGGGGGCGCCGACTTCGTCCAGGCCCTAGCCTGAGGGGACTCGGCCTCGCCTGCCTCGATGGAGAAAGGGGCAGTGCTAAGTCCCGCGATCGATCCGCTTTCTCCTTCCTCCGGGCGCACCTGCGCCCTGGGCTGAAGGCCTGCCCTGCACAAAGCGTCGGCGTGCTGGGGATGTGGGTCCCAGGCGGAAGGCCGCTCAAGGCGGACGCCCTGGCCCCGGGGTTGCGCGCGGGCCGCATGGCGCCCCCGCGTGGTCCTCAGAGACCAGAAGCCGGACTCAGGCACTGGGCTGCGCTGTCAGGGCGGAGCCCGCTGCCCTCCCGGGGTTCGGGCCACGACAGCTGGAAATCTGCCCTGCGCCACGCTCTCCGGCGCCTGCCTGGGTCTGGGTGTGGACCCTTGCTCTCTACTTTCTTCTTCCGGTCAGTACTGTATTCCCAGCACTGAATCTAAGTCCAAGGAATTTTTAAGAATTATGACTCTAAGACCTCTTGTTTGAAGGGTGGTTTTGTTTTATTAACGAACCAGAGAAGACACCACAAAACGACTGTGAAAGGCCAAGAAGGATGAATGGGGACTCAGCTGCCTGCCTGTCCCGAGCTGCTGGGTCGGTGGCCCCGGAGGGGTGCACGGTTCTCCGTGCTTGGGGTGAGGGCCAGCCAGGAAACTGTCCCCACCCCTGTGGAAAGTGTCCCACCCCGGCGTCGTACACCCGCACTCTGAGACCCAAACCCAACTCTTGAACAGCATGTTTCAATTTGCAAGTGTATTTCACACCCTTGATTCCATCTTATTTTGAAGCCACCCGTCCGATTCTGTGGTTCTTTTCTTCCATGCTGTTCATAGTGGAGATCTAGGTTGATCCCTCTAGCAGATAGAAAACATCAAGACCTTCCATGCCAGCTTTCGAAGGAGTGGACAATCACCTCCTTCCATCCTCACAGGGCCCTGTGAGGCAGGCGGCCGCTGTGGGGAGGGGGCCAGGACACAGGGGCAGAGGCGGGACAGGCGCAGCTGTAACTGGGTCACTCTCCTCGGACTCCCTCCAGGCCTCTTTCCACTCTGAGATGCCCCGAGCTCACCTCGAGGAGCAAACAGCTTCTGCTTTGAACAGGCTTTCGAGCATGGTGATTGGAAGCCCAGAACTCCACAGTGGGAGCGGGGTGGACGCACCTGAGCTCAGTTAGGCGTCAGCATCACAGGATGTGTGGGACAGACACGGACATCGACGACAGGGTTCTGCTGTTGTTTTGATTCTCACTTGGACCAGGCTGGAGGACGGGACTTTAAAGAAGCAGAGTTCAGGGGGACGACGACTCAGAGGATCTTCTCATCTAGCAATTTGTTGATGCCTTCACAAATCCTCTTGAGGCTGGGCCTGCAGTCTCCGTCCAGACGATAGAGGGTGGAGAGGAACTCCAGGTTGGCGAAGTGGCTGAAGACGTGGTCGATGCGTCCGTGGGTCCGAGGCGTGAGGTGTCGCCGCACCAGTCCGTGCACCAGGTCCTGGCACTCGTGCAGCAGCGTGGCGAGCACGTTCCTGTCGAAGGTGTACTCCACCTCATAGAAGCTCACCACCGTCATGGCGGTCTGGTTCAGCTTCTTCCGGAACTTCTCCACCAGGGTCACCTCTTCCTGATTGAACTGGTTGTTCCGGTAGAGGATTCCGATTTTTATGGCCACCTTGATCAAGTCCTTCATGATCTTGTGGGCCTCCTTCTTGTTGTGGGTGTACTCTTTGGTGACTTTGTAGAGCTCATCGAAGATCTCGCTGCTGGTGTCATCGATCAGCATGTTGGCCATGGTTTTGCTGGCTATTTTGCTCAGGACCTTCTTCTGAGCTTGCAGGGCAAGGCTCTTTGAACTAAACACATCAGGACCTACAGTGAGGAAGACAGATGTACAGGACCATGAGCGCTGTTAGCTATGTCTCCCCGGATAAAACACATTAAACTGGACTTCATTCTTGCTGCAAAGCCCCATGTCTCTGCATCACGAGATTCCCTAACTAAACCTGCAAGCACGGGGACGCCACTGCCCCATGTGCGGGCCTGCTCACCCTCTGGCTTCTCCTCTTCTGCAGGAAGAGCTCTCTGGGCCCAGGCCAAACCTCACTGTTCTGGACCCCCTTGTACCTATGGCCTTCCTGACTCTACCAGCTCACAGATAGTCCAGGCAGCTGCTGTCACCACAGAAACCAGTTTGGACAGGGATGCAGCCCCAGTGTCAACCCCTTTCCGGGGAGATGAGACATGGGGAATTGATCATGGAAGACTTTTTGACTTGAGTCTCAGAACCCATACTTCACTGTGTCTAAGATGTGGTTTCTGTTTTGGAGACCTGGGAGGTTGGAGCCATGAATCCTGGGCAGCTGTTGTGCTATGGTTGTCATTACCTGTATGCACGTCAGTTTATACATCAGTCTGAGAAACGTGAGAGAAATAGTCTGCCTCACTAATGCTTTTGATGGCAGAGATGGTGGTAACGTGTAGGAAATACAGACATTGAAAACTGAAGGTCAAAAATGCTTCAGACAAGTAGAATTCTTTTTTGTTTTGTTTTGGTCTTTTGAGACAGGGTCTTGCTATGTAGCACACAGTCTTGAACTTTCAGTGTTTCTCCTGCCTCAGCCTCCTGAGTGCTCAGATTACAGGTATGTGACACCACACCTGGCTCCAGACAAGTACTATTCTGAATGTGAAAAGGCTTAGGAAAACCACAGCTAAGTTATTTTGCTGTTATTTTCCCTTTATAAATAATAATGAGAGCAATATATAAATATATATTTTAAAACCCACAACAACTCTGTCTAAATAAGTCTAACAAAGCTATTTCAGAAAATATAGGTAAAAATGATAAATATAACCAGGTCTGTTGTGCACACCTGCAAACCCAGAACTCTGGGAGGGGGAAGCAGGAAGATCCTAAGTTTGAGCCCAGCCTGGCCAACTTAGTGAGACCCTGTCTCAAAGTAAAAAGTGAAAAAGACTGGAAATGTAGCTTAGTGCAAAGGCCCTGGTTATAACCCCAGTATAATAAAATAAAAAAGATATCATTTATAATCTGCCAGCATTTTTTTCTTTTTAAAGAGCACGTGAAAAGCTTTCTTACTATTTTTTTCCCCATTAAGTTTATTGGTACATTTTAGATATAAAATACAGTTACATTCATCATTGGGCTCTTGTACCTTTACATGAGTATCTTGGTTCTTATTTTTTTCCTCTTCCCCTGCCCTCCCTTCACCCCCTCCACCCTTCCCTATTTGCAAAGACTTTGTTTCCATTTTTTTCCTTTTCTCGTATTTTTTCTTTTCCCTTTTTCCCTTTCCCCTACCCCTCCCACTTCCCCTGCTCCTTTAGACCTTTCTACCTATTACACAATATCAATTATACATTTTTAAAATTACAATATCAAGATCTAGGAGACAGTACCACAGATTTTACAGAATTTAAAAGGATATAGAAAGCATATTTCAAAAATCTTTTTTGAAAT
>NW_004624731.1:9202611-9260668 GCF_000247695.1 Heterocephalus glaber | reverse complement strand
TGAATGGAGAAGATACAATGCTTTCTCCTTAAGGTGGGGAACAAGGGCAGATATGCCTACTCTTCATCTGTCCACTAAACTTTGAAACCTAGGCCCAACCAAAATAGTCTGGCGATAAAATGACACAATTAGGATAGGATTGGTAAGGTAGAAATAAAATCTTTATACGTAGATGAAATGATCATCTACAGAGAAAATACTAAGAAATCTCTAGGAGCCCCTAGAACTTGTATTTGAATTTAAGCTTTCTTACTATTGATAGTCTTAGATTTGATGAAATCCCCTTTGAGATCACCAAGTGGCCAGAGCTGGCATTTAAAATGAAGCCCACTGGCCACCATCACTTGAGTGTGTTTTATCCTGATCCTCCCAGGGAGACTCAAGTGGCCTGAGGACAGAGGCAGGGTCCCCCATAGCACCCAGCTCAGCTCAGGGTGCAGGGATGGATAGGTGTCCACCATCTGCTGAGTAAAACACCAGAGAAAATCAAAGCATTCAGCCACACGTATGCTAAGAGAGACTAATACCCTCTGAGAATGGGTCCTGGCCTGGCAGCCTCTTGGCAGAGAGGATAAATGTCAGGCAGAATGGGAAACAAATGGGGCTCCAGACTCTTCCCCACTCAAGACAGCTCCAGTTTCCTGGTTCATGGTTTCTGGAGTTGGAGACAAATGCTCATCCTGCCTACTGTGGTCCTCCACTGTGTCACCAGACTTTGTGTGAATCACCTTTGCTTTAAAAAAAAAATTGAATTTGTCCCCCAGAGCCAAATATTTACAGGCACGGAGGATGTTCAAAAGAGTGTGCTGTGTGCTTTGGAGTCATTTCCACAGGAACGTCAAGACTTGAGGGATGGCCTTGTCATGGGAACTTGTGTTTGCTGCCTCGGGCGGTTATGCCAGAGGGACAAGGGGACCGTGAGGATCTGCCATGGAATATCATCAGAAGATGAGCCCTGCTTTGTAGTCACAGTTCCTACAGACAGCCTGAACAGGTCTTTTTAAAGGTCTCTAGGGCCGGGGATGTATCTCAGTGTGAAAGCCCCGAGGGCAATCCCCAGTACCTCCCCAACTGCCTCAAATTTCTGAAAAATGATGTATCTCCTTGCATACTTTTAAAACTTGATATGGAGTACATTCCAGTTTAAATAATTAGAAAAGATATAATTTCTAGATATTGTAAATAACTGACATTTTCATATTAACCTGTTAAGGGATTTATTTATTTATTTATTTATTTTTGAACTTGGGTCCTTGCACTTTCGAGGCAGGCGCTGGAACCACTGAGCCAAATCCCCAGCCTGTTAAGGGATTTAAAAAAATGTGCTCAATGTAATTCAAGTGCCATTGTGATATAACACCTGCTGTTGTCCATATAAAAATGGCAGGAGCAGGGTTATCTTAAAAATTGGCAACATTATGTTGCTCTTTTTTCTCCTTGAAATGGTATCTGTATTCGGCTTTACCCACAGAATTTTCACTTCATATATGCTCTTACACTTGAAAACATGTGGTCAGCCCATCATAATTATCTACAACCAGAGGATGCACATAAATAGAAACAAATTAAAATATGATCCTAGTGACCATATATCTCCAAGGACTAAACATTTTCTTCTGGAGTGAGTTATCATTTTAATTACTTTGGTATGACATAAAATATCAAAATTTTAATGAATACTTATCAAACCTAAAAAGCAGAGCTGTATTGGAAATGCCACGCTAGAGGAGGCTGGGAAGAGTGGGTCACAGTGCTCTGATCAGAAGCATGGCTCTTGCTCTGAGTGTCTCTGGTCCCCTTGTTTGACCCAGGAGGTTCAGCACCCAGGGCAACATGGCACATTTCTGTTCTTCAGGCCCAGGACACAGCCCTGAGCCTGGAAGGCAGAGAGTTCCCTGCCCTGACCTCACAAGTCTTCCCAGGGAGTTGTGTAAAGTCCGTGTACAGAGTAGGTGCTGGGCCCAGGAGGGGTCTGCATCTATAAATCAGCTCCCTGCAAACTCCCCTCCTCTGCACATCTTGTAGAACATCTCTGGACTTTCAGAGGAGTGTTCACCAGGTCGAATCCTGCTCTTCATTTTTAAAATTCTTATCAGTATTTGCAGTACATAATGATTCCTGATGTGGAGTTGCTGCATGCACATCACACATCTTCATTCCTTTTGTCATCCTCTTTCCCTCCCCTCCTTCCATCTCTGATCCCCTGTCTACTGGAGAAAGATCTGTCTCCCTACTTCCTATTATCTATGTTTTATTTTGCTCTTTATTTAATTTTGGATTTCTCAGAGGAGAAACCATGTGATATTTAAGCTTATGTGTCTGATCTATTTCATTTAACATTGTGATCTCAAGGTGCATCCATTTACCTATAAATGACTCAAGCTTATCTTCTTCTTTTTTTTTTTTTGTACCGGGGATGGAACTCAGGTCCTTGTACTGCACAGCAGGCTCCGGAACCACTGAACTAAATCCCCGGCCCAAACTTATCTTCTTTACAGTAGAATAGTGCTCCATTGTGTGTAGATAACTACTTGTTCTTTAGCCATTCATCTGCTGATGGACATAGAGGCTGCTGCTAAGATTGAATCCTGCTCTTCTACATCAGTAGCAGCAATCCATGGAATTAAGAAGTTGTTATGGGTTAGATCTACAATGTCACCCAGAGGTTTCATGTGTTCAGAGGTAGGGCTTTTGGAAGGTGATTGAATCATGGGGCACTGTACTCAACAGTGGGCTAATCCATGCATGAGTTTATGGCTGAATGTGCTGTCAGGAGGTGTGGGGCCTGGCTGAAAGAGGTGGGTCACTGGAGGGGGGGTGTTTGGAGGGTGCATCTCTCTCCCTGGCTCTCCCTTTCTCTCTACTTCCTGGCTGCCATGGTATGAGCAGCCTCCCCTCGCCCCCTAGGCCCTTCCATCCTGCTGTTTCTGCCTTTGAGCCAGCCAACCATGGACTGGATCCCCCAAACTGTGAGCCTGCCTCTTAGAACTTGTGGCTTCTTGTTAGGTGTTGTGTCTCAGCAATGAGAAAGCTGACTAATACATTCCTTGGGAAGAAGAAAAAGGTTCCTTGATTAAACAAGTTTGAAAAACACTGGCTATTAAGCAAAGTGAAATGAATTATTCTCTGTGAGACTTGAAAGACATTTCTATGCTACGATAAGGTGTTTTATTGACACCCAGAGAGGGGTGGGTGTGATAGGCAGAGTATGGGTTCCTCCAAAGATGTCCACATCCGTGTGTTGTGAACATCTGGGCATCTACTGTGTGTGGCCAAAGACGTGTTGTAAATGTGACTGAGTGAAGGCTCTGGGTGGGGGTTATTCTGACTACCCAGGGGGCTGGGCAATCACAGAGCTGTTAGAAGTGAAGGAGGGAGGCAGGAGAGACAGCCAAGGTCAGGGTTTCACAGCTGCTGGCCCTGCAGTTGGAGGAAGAGGAAGGCCGGGGCCTCTGGAAGCTAGAAGAGGTGAGAGAAGGGACTCCCTGACAGGCTCTGGAAAGTTCCTGCTAACACCTTGGCTTTGGCCTTCTAAATCAACCCATTTCAGGTGTCGATCTCCAGAAATATAAGATGGCAAATTAGTGTTTTCATCCACTGAACTGTGGTAAATTGTTACAGCAGCACTAGGAAATGAACTGAGGTGAGCAGAACATCATATAGCATTCCCTAAAGGGAAGACACTTGTAGCATTCTGTTTAGTTCACCACTTCCCTCACTTACTGGATGGACACACACACACACACACACACACACACACACACACAGAGGCACACACGGTGCAATCAAAGAACACGAAGTAAATTTTAAAAATTATTATAGTAAAAGAGACATTTCTATTAATTTCCCCCAAATGCCCTCCCTCACTTTGAACACGTTTATCCTCTCTCCTCAGTGCCTTTACTTGCTCTGTCATGGCTGCCTCAATGTCCTGAATTGATTCAGAACATTTTCCTTCCCTGGTCATTTTGACTTTGGGGAAGAGCCAGGAGTCACACGGTGCCAGATCTGGTGACTAAGGTGGATGAGGACACAGTGTCATGCTTTTACGAGCTGCCTTTCTGTTGGATGGCACTGGGCAGCAGCAGTCACTGGATTTATGATCACACCTCATAAAGACACTCAGGAAAGAGGACTCCAGAACTGCTTCAGAAAGTGGCCAGAATGATGGGATGAGTGTGCTAAAAATGAGGGGGAGGGTTTTGAGGGGGATTCATGGCAATGTGTTTTTACTATAAAATTTTTAAAAAATTTAAGCATGCACCATACAAGTATCATGTTGTGCAGTATGCATTATGGGAAATGGTGGGAAGGTTTAAAAGAAGTCAAATCAATACAGTCCGGTCAACAAATCACACTCAGTTCCTAGATGTCTGTGGGGAGCAGTGGGGGAGGGACCTGGCTCCCACCCACACAGTGTCAACAAGTGATTTGAGGGTCTGCTGGCCGTGCCCTGGGGAGCAGTGCCACTCAGATCTTCCCTATGTGGAGGCCTTGGCCTTGCTTCCAACCCTCTGCTGCAGCCTTGTGCAGGACCGTGTCGCTGACCTCTCAGGAAGCGATGCTGCAGGCTGGGAGAGGAGCATGAGCCAAGTTTTGGGAGCTCAGGTTGGGGGAGTGGGTGGTATTTGGGGAGCAAGCCTAACTAGCGGCCACAGCTTGTTGTGGGGGAAACCAGCATGCCCAGAAGGGCCTCAGGGAAACCTCTCTCATGCCCGTATTCCCACTTTGGAGATGCTCTCGTAACCATGTTTGAACAAAACCTCCCATTCTCCAGCCAAGAAAGGTAAGGGGTTACTTATGCTGTCTCAGAATCACTGAGAACAGAGAGAAAACCAGGACCCTGCGGCTTATCCCATAGCTCATCTCGCGGGCACAATGAGGGGAGGCTGCTGAAGCTGCGACCTTCCTTCCTGCAGAAAGCACAGCAGGTTTCCTGAGACCAAATGGAGCAGAGGGAACATGGAGGGGGCGCCCAGGGCATGAGCACCTTTAGGACAGTTAGAAAGAAAGGCAAAGGACCAGAACCAGCCTGGGAGAATGGCAGTGAACCAGTTTGGGGAGAGAAAGCAACAGACTGTCCAAGCGGGCCCTTCACTGTGTGGAAACGTGCGGGCCGGTCTGAGCTACTGCTGTTATACACGAGGTCGAGCCAGAGTGCAAGTGATGTTTTCCTGTCTCTAGGAAACACTCAGCTCTCCCAGATGGTGAAATGCCAGGCTGCTGATGACAAACAGCAGGAAGATCTTACCAAGCTGGGTGAGTGGGCAGAAAAGAGCCAGATGAGCCTGGTAAGAGGAGCATGGTGAGAACAAGGCGATGCATTCGAGGGACATGAAGCAAAGGCTTATTGTAATGGCACAGGCCCTGAGCGCCAGCATCACCCAGGAAGGGGGTGGGGAGGGGACAGCCACCCTCTCTTCGCACTCCCAGTACTTTGCGGCATCTCAGGGAGTGCATAGGAAGCCCGACCACGAGCACAGAGAGCTGCATCAGAATAATACACGTGGGAATGGCTTGTAGCAGCACATCGCAGTTTGTCACTTCACTTCCAGAGACACCTTAAGATGACAGTGGCAAAAAGCTCGAAAGTATTAAGCAGGAGTTGAAAGGGGCCGTAGCATCCAGACAAAAACAATCTGCAGTGCTTTGTGAGCATCATCTATTAAGGGAGGGGACACAGGGTACAAGGGAAGGCCAAGGCCAGGGGCGGCGAGAGCCCAGGTGGGGACACTCATGGCTCTGCACGTGTTTGGCACCCACATTTCACTGGGTGGGCTGGGGCCTTCGGGCCTGAGACCAAGCAGCTCACAGGCTGTGGACGAGAAGCTTCATGAGGAGTAACCGGCCTTCTGCTCAGCCGCTCACGTATGCAGAGAAGACGCCTGGGCTGGCCTCCTCCCTCAAGGTCTGATGACTGAGCAGGCCAGGGCCAGGACGCAGTGATGGCCTCTGCCCTCCCTTCCCACTTCCTTCTCTCTTCTCCGAGTGACTGGCAGGGAAGAGGCTCTGGAGGGAAGCCAACCAAGACAGTGAGGAGACACCACCTCCTCTACTACTTAGTTCCTGATTGCCCGGAAGTAGCTGTAGGGACTGATGACTAAGAACCTTAAGTAGTGTTTAGAAAGTAATCCTAATAGTTGCGGCTTCCAGAAAGACTGAGTTATTGCATCTTCGGTGAAGTCAAACTAGGAAACATTTTCCTTCCCTGGTGAAAAAAAAATTTTTTTTTCATACTCCTGGAATATTAGAGAAGGGAGCTGGAGGAAGTAGAATGACATGAAGTTGTCCCTTCAAATCAGGAACGAGCAAAACCCTGGATCTTCCCTTCCCCTTGGAGAAGTTATCAAAGCATAGAAGCTTCTGGAAGATGACTTTTGTTGATCCAACTCCTTCACACCTGTGTTGGATGGCATTTTTGAGGGTGAAGAAAGACATTTAGCGTTACCATAAAGGGTGCTCACAGTAAAACTGGGATGACCCAGGAGGGTCAGGGAGCGGATGGAGTTTTCTGACTGAGCGTTAAGCTGACACAGCCTTGAGTCTGTCTTTGAGTCTGGCCTTTCCCTACCATTGCAAAGGAGCTGGATCCTCTGGGGGGAATGAGGAAAGTCTTTTAGAAAGATCCCCATGCAAGAAGCAAGCTTTTTGTCCCATGAGGGGGGTCAGTGTGATTTAAAGGACAGCAGCCTCTACCAGGCAGCACTGGAGGAATGCACAAAATCAAAATATTAGAACCTCTCTTTAGCTTCCTTTTCTGTAATGAGCTAATTTAAACTTTACTAATTTCCAGCACACAGCCCGACCTTGGTCCCCATGTTGGTGGCAGGGCCCCTGAGGGCAGGAAGGGGCTCAGTGTACCCTTGCTGGCTGCTCCTTCAGTTCTCATTTATTCTGGGATATGTTCATATGCACTTGGTTAAACAGATTCACCAATTACAGTACTTAGTTCTAACTAAACTAGTGCTTGCAAAGAATACATGATTTCCAAAGATTTCTGCAAGAAACAAAGCCGAGGACTGAAGCCAATGCACTAATCGCACAGACACCTGCAGGGCTGACAACTGTGCTCCCCAGAAAGAGCTTCTCCTCAGCCAGGCTGTGAGCTCAAAGAACTGACCCAACCAGATGGATCTGATCACAAGGGGTCATGAACATTTTGAAAGTTTTAGGAAGATGGTTTAAATTGTGCATTTCCACCCCTTTTCTTGTTGCTCGAGGTGGACATTCCCCCAGGGTGGTGGGAGGTCAGGCAGTTGAACACACGGTGGCTTTGGTCTTCAGCTGGTCCCTGGGTGGCTGGAGAGTAACGACAAGAGCGCCAGTGGCTGTCCAGGGAGAGGGATGAGCAAGAAGCACGCTTAGGGCTTCTGTTAGCTCAGAGACCAGGCAGGTGCGGACCTGAAACCGCCACCCCCTGAGAGTGTGCTGGAGGAGAGGCCGGTGTGGGGAAGATGAGTCAGTCCTGAGCTCTTGGTGCCCGGCCTGCCTTTCGGGACATCTCCTCCCTCCCTTATCTGACCAGGGCTTCCGTTCTCCCATGCCAACCCTGTCCCTTTCCAGTAAGAACAGAGATAAGATGGGCTTCCTGAAGCAATTAATGGATTAGGGACTCCGAAGGAGAACCAGGCTCTCCCTTCAAAATGCAGTTACCTCCTCTGCCACTCAACGAGGATTCTCTGTTCGCTTTTGAGTCACGCTGAGTCCTTCCTGAGATTCTCTATTCCCTTTCTCCCTCCCCACTAAGAGAATGAATGGTATAAAAATTAGGGTAGAAAGCAGGGCATAGTGGAGCACATCCATAATCCCGGACTCTGGGAGGCCGAGGCAGGGGGATTGCAGGTTGGAATCTAGCCTGGGCAACTTAGTGACTTAGCGAGACAGGGTCTCGCAATAAAAAATAAAAAGAGCTGGGGATGCAGCTCAGTGTGAGGGCTCTAAGTTCAAACCCCAGCAGCGCACATGGTAGGACGGTGAAGGCAGGTTGCGGTACAGGGTGGAAGAAGGGAGAACATTACCGCAGACACCTCATCTCAGGCAGGGGTGTGCATGAGCCAGTCCTCACCGGCTTTGCCCATGACGGCTCCTTGCTCCGGGTGCCCCTGAAGCCCTGCTTTGGCTCAGGCCTGTAGCATCCAGGGTTTGGCTTTGCCCATGGTGGCTGCTCAGTCCCGGGGCAGGAGGGGGGGACCCTTGTGATTTTCAGGACCAGGCTTGGTGGAGTTTCAGCTGTGTTGGACATTTAGGTGCCAAGCATTTTTTAGGGGGAATTGTATCTATTCCATCAAATACAGTATTGATTTCATTTTTCCTACTGACTTTACAGCCAGCTTGGACAAGTGAATGAGTGTTTGGTAAATGGTGCTGACCAGAGCTGAGTGAGGCACAGACTTGTGAGGTCCCCGGTGGTAGGGGTGGGGGTGACTGATTTCCAAGCCAACAGGTTGATTTTGGAGACCGAGAGGTATTTTTGTCTCACTGCTGCAGAAGACCAACCCTGACTAAAGACAGGGTCTACTTGCACAATTCCCTTAAACAAGGACCCACGCCTTGCAGCTCACGAATAACCAGTGTCTCCCCAACTGCTAAATCAAACTCAGGAGTAACAATAACAAGCCCCTCACTGAGGTGCTCCGCGCGCAGTGAGCACTAATGTTCAGGGGTGGGGAGCCAGATCCTGCAGCCGGCCCCACAGTCCCGCGCTTCACCCGTCACAGAACTGCTGTGCCCATACGTGGTGACAAACTTCTTGAATTACTGTCCATTTTAAAAATGGAGGTGGAACCAGTTTTGTTTCCCTCAGAAGAATCTGTGTGTTAAAAACCACCAAGCATCTCAAACATATAGACAAAACAGAAGATGCCGTAATATAACGCACACCAGCCACTGCCCAGAAGGAACTGTTCTTAATATTTTGCTCACGAGGACAGAGGGAGGGAAAACTCTCTGTTTTCAACTCCCTCTCTTCTGCTCCTGCCCCTTCAGATTGAGTCGCTCTCTGGAAGATGCTGTCTGTTCATCCCGTCCCTGTTTTCACTCGTATGCTTCAGTGGATGAGGACAAATGCACCAACATTAAATGCTAAGACTTTAAGCACCTAGCAGGTGTCAGCCACTCTGCACAAACCCTTCTGCGAGTCTTTATCCAACACTACTCTCCTGATGACCTGTTTCTGTGGATGCATCTTATTCCGCATTTCCTGGGGAGGGGCACTGAAGTTCCTCCCACTCTGCGCGCGCGCGCGCGCGCGCGCGCGCGCACACACACACACACACACACACACACACACACACACACACACACACACACACCCCAGCCTCCCAGACTCCGCACCTGGAATCCGCCACCTGCAGCAGGGGCTGCCAAGGGCTGGCGGGAGACTGCGCTCATTTTCACTCCCAGCAGCAGCAGCAAATGGGCTCCCAGGGCTCCCCTTCTTCACCCACACTTCAGAGAGCCCCACTGTTAATTTTTGCCAACTGGATAGGTACAAAGCAGTGTCTGGCTTTAAGGAGCAATCCCTCGGCTGCTAGTGTGATTCAATATGTTCTCTGCTGGGTGCTGAGGTTTTCTCTTCTGTGAGTTGTGCCTTCATATAATGTAGTTATCTTCCCAATCAGCTTCTATATCTTTTCCTTGCTAACTGGTAGGGATTTTTATATATTATGGGTTCTCATCCTCTGCTGATCCCATAAGTACTGGCTATCTCCTCCCCCAATAAGTAGCAGCACTTTCCCCCCTCCCTATTTTTAATTTTTTTTTGAGACAGGGTTTCATTATGTAGTTCAGGCTGGCCTTGAACTCACAGCAATCCTCCTGCCTCAGCCTCTGGAGTAGCATCACCTTTTAAATTTATTATGGCATCTTTAGTCACACAGAAGGTTTAAATGTTAACATAGTCACATTTATCAATCTTTCCCTTGATGGCTGGGAGTTTCTTTCTCATTTTAAAAATTCTTTTCCTGGGGGCTGGGGATTTAGCTCAGTGGTTCCATCACCTGCCTCGAAAGCGCAAGGTTCAGTTGGATCCCTGGTACCAAAAAAAAAAAAAATTCCTTTCCTGCCATAAGGTAATAAGAGAGTCTCACATATTTTCCAGAAGTTTTAAGGTTTTACTTTTCACATGTAGGTCTTTAATCCATCTGGAAGGTATTTGTACACATTGTATAAGGTTGAAAATCTTTCTCCTCAGTTTATCCTTTTTATTGAACAGTTTATCCTTTTGCTACTGCTGTTAGTCATTCCCCCCTTATTCATATCAAGTTCCCATATTTCATGGGTCTGTTTCTGAGTTTTTATTTCATTCTACTGGTCTATTGGTCTACTCAGTACCAAAACCATATAGCCATAGATACCAATACTTAGAAGTCATGAGGGACCAAAGGGAAGCTCCCTCCCTTTATTCTGCTTAGAATTTGCCATGACTACTTATTCTTGCCATTCCTGTTTCACATTAGAGTCACTTTATCAAATGCCATCAATACCCTATGTTAATCTGAGGTAAACGTATGTGGATATGGAACCTTCATAGCCATAACATGACATCGTCTCTCCATCTAGCCCGATCTTCTTCCATGAAACTCTTGCATATTTCCCACCAGATTTCCTTTAAGGTACCTTGTAGTTTTGGTTGCTATGGCTGGCATAATTTTCTATTCCAGTTACTAAATGGCTCTTCATGATGCACAGAAACCCAACTGGTTCCTGCTATTGAGAAATTGTGCTGAGCTCTGCTGGGAGTCCTACTAGATTAAATGAGGCATCATTTGGATTTTTTTACGTACACAACCCAAAAATGGCTGTACAAAATGACTTTTCTCCTGTTTCTTTTTCTCTCTTTATGACAATGTTGGACAGTGACAGTGCTATTTGATACCCCAGTCTTGTTCCTAACTTTAATAGGACTGCTCTAAAATTTCCCCACCAAGTATGATGCCTGCAATGGGCCTTTGATGGCTACCATTTATTAAGTTAAAGAATTCTGTTCCTACTTTGCTAAGTTCCTTCGCTTTTAAGTCCACTCTCGGTAGACTTCAAGCTGTTTCCAGCTTATGCCGCGGAGAGACTGGTGGTGGAGAGCCCAGCTCCACACACCTATGTGGGGAGGGTGTCAGGCTTCCCTCCTCATCCCCCTCCCAAAGCACGCAGTGGCAGGGGACCGAGACAGGATCCCAGACTCACACTCCCTGGCTCTGTCCACCCCACCCAAGTCCCCACCAGAGCGTGCTTGTCCAGAGTCTATCAGGGGACATGTTGAAACTGGAAGCCAAAATGTGGCTCAGCTCTCTCCAAGGCTGGCCGAAGAAAGTCACAGGTGAGAGCCACACAGTCAGAAGCTGCCAGCCTGGAACTGAGGCCAGCCCAGGCAGAGGTGGCACCGAAGACAGAAGCCAGTTGCAGCCAGGGCCCCTCCTGCTGTGAGCTTGGCCAACCTCCCCCTTCTCCCCAGGGCAGGGGTCATCTTCTTCCTCACCACACTGTCTTGGCTGAGGCTTGGCACCCGGGGCTGAGTTATGGGGATGCTATCTGCTCTGGAGCCACACTGGGCGGAGGCGTGTTACTCACCACGGGCAGACTGGATCCGATAGCTCAGCGGCCCTCCAATTCCCTCCATGCTGCCTGCCTGGCCCTGGAATGGCAGCAGCACCTGGGAGCCAGATGCATCACCCCCTGCACCCCAGGCTTCCACTCCATGGCAGCAGGGCTCAGCCCTCCCCATCCGCACCCCTTGGCACCCTCAGCTATCTTAACTCCATCTCTCCGGGTGACTCTCTCTGCTGGCAGCTGCAAGCTGTCCTCTGCTACCGCAGGCACCCAGCAACCCAGGTTCAGGTTGCCAGTCTGCTGACAAGTTCTCTGGTAGGACGCCATGCTCAGAGCCATGGTGCCAACAGGATAATATTTGAAATTAGTAAACAGACCAATGCAATAAAAATGCCAGTCTTTGGGATTCTTCAACTGTGGGAATAAAGATACAGAATCTAATGTTAAAAAGCAGTCTATAAAATGGATCAACTCCAGCCTCCACTGGAAAATAAATAAATAAAATGTGGCCTAAGGCAATAGGGACTTAGGCCTAAAGGAGTCTCTTGAAGAAGCTGTATTAGATTAATCATCGTTAGCATAAATCATCAGCTTACTAAACAGAAAAGGGAAAAAGAAAAGAAAAGACAGCTGTTATCTGTACTAGGGAGGTCGGAACACATGAGGAGGAAGAAACCAGAAGGTACTTCCGGATGGCCTGGGGTTTTGCAGACGGTGCTACATTTTGCTCAGTGTTCTACTTAATTTTTAAAAATGAAACATGAATTTTGTACAATGACATTTTGAGATTTCAGTCAGATTGAATATGGAACAGCAGGAAGGGGCACAGGTTGTGCCTCGCTTCTGAGATCCCTTACATATCTGCTGTGGTAAGATTGCTTTCCTCCGCGGATTTGAGTCAGGCCACGTATTGGGAACCTGCTGGTGTCACAGTCGACATCTGGGCTGCGGACTGACAGTGTAGACAGTGCAGATGGAGGTGGCAGGCGGGATGCCCAGTGAGGTCCTGAGCTCCTCAGGGACTCCTACTCAACAGACGCCAGTGGTAGAGGTCACCCAGGAGAAAAGGCCAACTAGCTGGGTCGGCCTGGCCTTCAGAGGTCACTCAGAAATGCGGCTTTCTTGGAAGCCTTCCTTTGTAACTAAATTCTCCTGAACTTGTGTCTATGGCAGTAAAGGGTCAGAATAAGCTGCTTTTACCTCATGGTAATATGAGCAACACACCAAAAGGTTTCTCGGCTTTCTGGCCAGGTCACCAGGTGCGGCCACACAGACAGCCCCTGCAAAGTCGGGATGCCAGGATGCAGCTGTGGATGCAGAAAAGTGGGTCCTGACTCCAGCCACCGAACCAGCAGCAGGGAGTGAGGGAGACATCAGGCTCCAATCCCATGCGTGTCCTCAGTGTGCTCCCTGCACCTGGCTCCCCTGGCAGTCCCAGGAGACCCGATGCCCTGCCCACTTGGTACTGCTGATGTGGGACAGGGACTCAGCAATAAACTGAAACCTCGAGAAGGAAACGCTCACTGGTTGGCACAGGAAGTGGCTGCTTGTCCTTCCCTGGCTTCCATGCCCGACTTGATGGGAACTCCTGTCACCAATACCACACAGGATCTGTACTTCTTATTTGATCGTTTAATACATTTTACTGTATAGTTCACTATTTTGGGTTTCATTTTATTTTGGATTAACAGGTAGATTGTACACATTAATGGGGTTCAGTGTGATATCTCAATACACACATGCAGCAGGCACTGATCAAATCCAGCTCCTTCATAGCCCTCCATAACCTCTAGTGATCATTATTCTACATTCAGGTCAACTTTTTAAAATTTCCATGTTTGAGAGAGGACATGTGCTGCATGTCTCTGTGTCTGGCCGATTTCACATAGCACAGTGCCCCTCAGCCCCACACATATCGCTGCAAATGACAGGGATTCGTTCTTGATGGCCAACACTCCATTGAGTATATATTTTCTTCATCTTTTCCTTTCCCGATGGGCACCTGGGATGGATGATTCCATATCTTGACCATTGTGAACAGTGGTGCAATAAACATAGATGTGCAGCTGTCTCTTTTGTATGTTTATTTCATTTCTCTTAGAAATAGATGGGATGGCTGGATTATATTGCAGTTCTAGCTTTTTGAGGAGCTGCTAAATGTTCTCTCCATAGTGGGTGTACTAATTTTCATTCCTACCAAGATGAAGAGTTCCTTCTGCTCTTCATCCTTGCTGGCATTTGTTATTTCTGTTGTTTTTGTAATAGCCATTCTAACTGGGATGATATGGTATCTCACGGTAGTTTTGATTTGCATTTCCTGGATGGGTGAGCACTTGTCATATATTTGTTGTATTTGTCAGCCAACCAAATGGTCTTTTAGTTGTCCCCGTGGAGTGTTTGGAAACACAGGAAGGCATTTTCAGTTGTCACAGTGTGAGTGGGGGGCTCTGCAGGCTGTTGGTAGGTCTGGAGGGAAAATACACAACTCAGAACAAAGACCACCAACAGCACCCCTGTGAGACACACACCTGTAGTCCTGGGCTGAGCTGGTCTCCAGTAGCATGAGCCTGTATAGTTTAGGTCAAGAATGTCCCCCAAAGCCTCATGTGTTCAGAAGTGGCTTTTTAAGGTGACTGGATCCTGGGGACACTGTACTCACCAGTGGATTCACCTATTGATGAGTCTGTAGCTAAATGTGCTGTTAGGAGGTGGGCCTTTGGACACTGTAGGGTGTCTCTCCCTCCACAGCACCTTCCTTCCCTCTCTGCTTCATGGCTGCCATGAGACAAGCAGCTGTCCCCTGCCAGGCTCTTCTGCCATACTGTTTCTTCCCTGGAGCCAGTTGACCATGGGCCGAACTCACTGGAAACTGTGAGCCAAAATCAACCTCTCCTCCTTCAGGTTGCAGGGCTGGGCATTTTGTCCTAGTGGCAGGAAGTAACTCCTTCAGTCTCTGCTTTCCTTGCTCCAGCTCTTCTCTGGCACCTTCTCTGCAAGTGGCAGATACCACCCCCTCCCCACATGCTGGTCCCTTCTCAGCATGCGCCTGCCCCTGACTGCTTGTCTGACCTCTTCAGCAGGAGCCCCACACCCCTCACCCCCCACATGTCCCCAACTCCACTGGTCGTTTCCCGCCCCGTGAAGGCCTCTCCTGGCCTCACACCCACACAGGAACCTGGGGCCACCCTCGTCTTCTTCCTCTCCTTTGCCTCCCACATCTAATGGGCATCAGACTGTCCGTTAGCTCCCTAACTATCTTCCAAGGCATCTGCCTGCCTCTGCCTCACACGGGTGCCATTTCCCACCTGAATGCTGTCCTCCCTTTGCCACACCAAGCGCAGGTTCTCTAGTAGGAATCTCACCAGCTTCTGGGAGCCTTCAGACAAAGCCAGGGCTAGAGTGTGGCACAGGCCAGGCCACGGAGCTGAGCCCTCGCCCGCTCCATCTCTGAGCTCTCGGCCTCCAGCTGAGGCTGTCCTCTGTCCTGCTCCCTTCTGTAGCTCTGCACACTCCGGCCCCTCCCAGCCCAATTCCAGCTCAGGCTTCCTAAGCCACCTGAAGGGCTTTTTGGTTTGTTTTTGTTTTTTTCAGACGGAGTCTCCTTATGTAGCCCAGGCTGACCTCCAACATACAGGAATCCTCCTGCCTCAGCCTCCCATTCCTGGGATTACCATGCCCGGCCCAGAGGACTGGTGACCACTGAGCAATTTCCCCCTGTGATCCTGGGCCCTCCAACATACTCTGGCCACAAGTCCTGGAGGGCAGGAGTCAGCATTCATTCATTCATTCATTCATTCGTGACAGTGATGACAATCTGCTTCCTCCAGTTGGGGCCTTGAGGCCCCATCCTGTGCTCCTTTCCCAGGGACAGGGACAGGTTGCCAAACAGGCTGAGCAGCCACTTTTCAGGGGGATTTTGGGAAGTAATACGGGCACATTATTTTAAAAGTCAAATCGCTGTACAAGGCTTATGACAAAACACAGAGCAGAGCCTGGCTGTGCCGGTACAAAATATGTGAAGCCGTTTGCGCTGTTTCAATGAGTAATCTCCTCCCTATACTTAAGCCACACGCTCATCCCATCAGCTCTTGATTTTATGCACTTTCCCTTCTGACTATGGAGGTGAGGCGATCTAGCGTGTCTCACAGTGAGCGTATCTACTTGTGCACTGGCTAGGTGCTCTGACGGGCCTCGACTCCACATCAGAATCAGGCACCATCAGGAGGCACTGGCCAGCAGGTTGGGTCTCCTCCCTGAACTGCTAGAGAACCAGAACACTGGCCACCGACTTAGTCCCTCTTTGACCTTGGCCAGTCTCATGGAGTTATGACAATTTGACAGAGACATTTCGTTTGTTTGTTTTTTGCAGGATGGTGGATCGAATCCAGGGCCTTCACAGACATGCCCAGCCCCTTCCTTTTTAGACAGGGTCTCACTAAGTCGCTAAGTTGCCCAGGCTGGACTCGAACTTGGGATCCTCCTGCCTCAGCCCCCAGAGCGCTGGGATTGCATGTGTGTGCCCCATTCCCCACTAGAGATATTTTCATGTAGAGCTTTTTCCCTTTTCTCTTTGAGGTACTGATGCTTGAGCCCAGGGCTTCTTGCCTGCCAGGCAATTGGTGTCCACCAGGCCTCATCCCCAGCCTGGTGGACGTCTGGAAACAGACTCGTAGCTGGCCCCGGGCCTTGGCCCACTGGGGTCCTGGGGGAGCAGCCCAGGCGCTGGCTGCACTTGTTGGCCATGGGACCTGCTGTTTGCCACCTTTAGCACAACGTCTACTTTCTCCAACGCGCACTCCGATAAGGAGCTAAGGAGGGAACTGCTTTTCACTTGGGAACTGAGGGATTTTTATTAAGGGCTTTTAAAAGTGAGGGGAGGAGTTTTCTGGAAGGGTAAATATGTATAGCCTATTATAATTTTATATATGCAAAGGGATAATGAAATGAATGATTTTCTAATTTTATTCGTATTTCTTTAAAATTTTTTAGGAGTCCATGTTTGCTGTATATAATGATTACATTCATCATGGGGAGTGGGTGCATGTACTTAGGATTCAACATAAGCCAAAAATGTAAAAATAAATGAAATCCTGGCTGATGGGAACACCTATCACCAAGGGTGACTGAGGATAATTTAACATGGGTTAAAAATCCTGAGAAATATGTCTCCGTGGGGGGTACTTCTTTTCCTATCCTCTGTAGGCAGGCACCGGGGTTCAGTGGGGAGACAGGAACACTGATTCCCAGCTCCAAAATGTACAAGAAATCTTCGAGTAATCTCTGCTTAATTCCTCCAGAAATGGGTAGACATTATACTTAAAATCACACAAGTCCTCAATAAAGAATTATTATTTTTAAATTTCTAAATTTTTTTTTTTGGTACGGGGGATTGAACTCAGGACCTTGTGCTTGCAAGGCGGGTGCACTGCCACTGAGCTAATTCCCCAGCCCAATAAAGAATTATTATTATTATTATTATGTTTTGGTACCAGGGATCGAACTCTGGTCCTTGTGCTTGCGAGGCAGACCGCAGAACCACTGAGCTAAATCCCCGGCCCTAAAGAATTATTTCTGGAATGATGGATGAATGTTGGAGGTAGAGGACCTAAAAGCTGCTAATTGTGTTTTAACAAACTTTTTAATGTTCTTATTTTTTTCCTCATATTTTTACGCCAAATTTTACTCTTTATTTTTTTCCTTCCTTTTTTATGTTTGTGATACACAGTAACTAGAATCACTGTGGGGAGTGAGTACATGTACAACTAATTTAAAAAGCAGCACAAAGTCGAAGGATGTATAGGAAAATGAGAATGAAAGGTGCTCAGGTACAGGAGGGGAGTCCAGGATGGAGGAGGGCTGTGCATGCATTTACACACACACACACACACACACACACACACGTGCGCGCGCAGGTTGAGGGCAGAGACCAGGTGTCCTGCCAGGGGCCCATGAGGCTCCAGTGCCCCGGGCCAGCCTGGCCTCCAGCCTGTGGCTTCTCTGCCCCTGCTATCTACGCTTCTCGATGTTCATGGGCCCAGAGCAAGGGGACCCCAAGTGCTGAGCAGGAAGAAGCCCTGTGAGGGCGGGGGCGAGGAACTGGGTGCTGCTGGGGGGAGGCAGGCATCTGGGAGAGACTTCTGCAGAGGCTGCTGGGCCACGTCCTGGTGTTCCTCTTACTTCACAGTGCTGGGGACAGAATCCAGCGCACATAGTGCGGAGCCACTGAGCTGCACCACCAGCCCCTCTGAGCCGCTTTTAAAAGAACATTTCTTTCTTTTCTTCCTACTTTCCCTTTCCTTCTCTTCCTTCCTATTTTTTCTTTTTTTTTTGAGACAAGGTCTCACTATGTAATTCGGGCTGGCCTCAAACTCACAGTGATCCTCCTGCCTCAGTCCCTTAGTGGTAGGATTACAGGCATGCGTCACCAAGCCCAGCCTTAAAAGAAAATTTCCTGCTGAAAGTTATATGCATTTATGGAGGAAAAATCTAGAACAGTACAAAGGAAGAAATTAAATCTACCAGTAAGCTCACCAAGTAGGATAGTTTATTTTGTTTGAGCATCAGAGAAAAAAATCTTAAGTGGGCATGAGAGGGAGATTTCTCATCCACTTCATATACAAAGGGGTGGGTGTACAAGAGAGTGTGTGTGTGTGTGTACACATACATTTATACATACACATACACCCTAAACCAAAACTGCGATCGAAGATTACTAAGCCTTCTTTGAAAGCATCATTGTGTAAACATTTCCGTATATCATGAAATGCTGTTCAAATTAATTTTTCTTAACAGCTGAATAACACAGTAATACTGTGGTTCAGGAACACTTGTGTTTTCAAACAATTCAGTTCGCGAACAGTCGTTAGGCAAAATTTTGCATCCACTCATGAACTCCACATTTAGTGAAGAACTTGGCCCCAGGGAAACATCTTCCTGGGAACCATGGAACAAATCAGGTCAGGAACCGGGATAACGCTGTATTCCATTGTGCGAAAATGTCCTTCTGCATTTAATCTTCCAGAAATGGTCAGCTAAATGTTGAGGTTATTTATTTCGGTTGGATATTGAGTTTTTCTCTCTCTTCCCACCAGTACCCTGTGGTGCAGTTTTAAACAGTGAAAATGTGCTGCTCACTGCAACTGGGATAACTGAATCTTCTGGAATTTGTTTCTTCATTGTAAATGGGATCCACAACACCTGCTTCATCATGTCTCATCCTGCCATGAGCTCGTGTGTGAAGGATATTTCGTTGTTCTTAGGAGTTCACTTCAAGTGATCTGGTGGCTGTCCAGCAGGGCTGGGAGAAGGCAGGGCCTGGATGTGGGTGTGCAGGGTCCCTGGACAGGACTGGGAGAGGCCCAGGCCTGGTGGACTAGGCACCCATGGGGCCCGTGGAGATCTCTAGCTTTGTGCTGTGAGAATGAGTGGCCTTTTCCAAAAGGAAGTGCTTTGTCAGAAAAGAGCCAGGCCCGGGGCTCCACCCTGGGGCACACAGGAAGGAGTAAGGTGTTAATGAGGGACACAGGAATAGCAGCTGAGGAAGGGGACAAGGGAATCAGGAGTCTATACAGGCAGAGAAGTCGGATGTTTTTAAGAAGGAGGGCTAAGGAAATCCAGGTTGTTTCCCCATACACTCCTCTGGATTCTCTAAAAGGATAATCTCAGCTCTGCCTGCCTCATTCCATGATGCTGAGAATCATTATCATGATTGGGAATTACAAAGTTAAATCATAAAGATAGAGAGGCCTTACACTGATGAGCTGATTTCCCAGTTTCCTTACAATAAAAACAAAATCAATCTGAAGAAAAATAAAACATAATTGGAGAACTGAGGGCATAAATTATTTCTGGGTGCTAGGATCTATTAAGAGCTCAGAGTAAATTAACCTTTGCTGTCGTCAGTGGGCACCGTAAAGCCTGCTGGATGCCCCTGGAGTTTTGTTAAAACTCAAGGTCTGAGGGCCCCTGGCCTGGCCCTGGGGCAGGGAAGGCTGCTGGGCCCAGGCGGGCGAGGCTGTGGCCAAGGTGCCCAGGATGGAGGAACCAAAAGAGGAAAGGAGAGGAGGGGGCAGAGGGCCAAGAACACAGCAGAAGGTGCAGCCTGAAAACAAGCAGGGACCTTTTGACATCTCAGTACCTGGAATAACTGATTTTTTTTTTTTTTAGCTTAAGTATTTTACTTGTTTGCAACTGAGCTTGTTAACACTATATAATGAAAATGTACAAAGAATAATGTTGCCGTTTTGGGTTAGATTTAAGTAGAAAACACTCATTAATAAGGAATCTTCGAATGTGAATATTCCAGAAATTTCTCTAAGCCATTTGATCAGAATATTTTGTCTGTATTACCTTAGTTTGAAAGGTATTGGCAGACATTTGAATTTAACTCAGAATCTTTTGAAATAAGCCATAATTTAAAAACTATTCTATATTCAAACTGAAACAATTTTAATAGAACTTTCCTTGGAATAACTGATTTTCAACCAGTTACATCTGTTTTGGGAAAAGGCTGGAGGAGAACAGATCCAGCCCCTCTTCTGGTTCTGACACTGTCTGGCAGTGTGGACGGATGCTTTAGCACCCTGGGGTCAGCATTTCAGACGAGGGACCCCTGTCTCCTTGCAGCGTCTCTCTCCTCGAGTGAACCCTCCTATCTTTTCAGCCGCCCAGGACGCTTCCCTCTGGAGAACCCCTCTGTGCTCCGATTAGTCCAGTCTCCTTTGGCTCCTGTTTTCAGGGTCCCGCACGTTATTTCCGGCAGTCAGAAATAACGTTCCTAAGAGCAGCAACCGAGTCAGTGCTGGAAACCCACGCCCAGTCCCCTGGCTCTGCACCTAGAGCCAAACCCCCTTCTTCCTGCTCGCTGTGGGCAGATGCAGTTGGCCCCTCCCAAGCTCTTCTGAACCTCAGTTGCAATGTAGCGGTCTTGGGGGGTCCCTTAGGAGGCGGGGGGTCGTGGGACACCCTAATGCACCCTCCCAGTACTGGAGGAATGCCACGTGAGCGGGTGGGTATGCGTGGGCTGCCCCTCCTGCTCGTCTCTCCCCCACACGGCTGCCTGCGCTTCCACGCCACCACAGAGCCCCAGATGTTGGCCTTCCCAGCCTCTAGAACTGTGCCCCAAAGAAACACCTTTGTTTTATAAATAAACCAGTTTCAGGTATTCGGCGACAGCAACAGGGAATGGACTAAGATACTTCCACACCATCTTCAGAGGCCCGTTCTGGGCCCAGGCCACCCAGCAGCAGTTTTTCAGCCCCCACTGGGTCCCCTCGGAGCTCCAAAGCCCTAAGTAACCGAGGTGGGCCAGTGGGTGGCGCTTTGGCACAGACGTGGGGAGCAGGGGCCGGGCGAGGGTGCAAAGCCACTGGTGGCGTGCGCGGATCTATAAGGGGGATCCCTGGGCGAGCACCCGCCGCGTGCCACTGGCAAGCCTTGCGGCCCTGAGTCGGTCTCTGAACCCCCGTGCCTCTGTTTTCTGCTCCGGAAAATGGGGCTCTTTATAGACATAGCCCAGAGCTGGCGTCGAGGGTTAAACACCACAGAAGTAGTTAAGTGAGCCCCTAAGACACTGCACATGTAAACATGTGAAACGTCACTGCGATTTTACATTTGGTACCAGCTCTCTGGGGTGGGACTCTGGCCGGCAAAAGTCACCCCCATGGTTTCTCTTCTTGTTTGCCACAATTCTTAAAATCCGTTTCTCTTGTTCTTCACCTGATCCCAGCCTTTCTCCCTCACTTCCTCAATCTTATCCCAGGAAACCAAGGAAATAGCTGCTGCAGATGGACCCATCAGCTTCCCTCCTCTTTTTGTTTTGTTTTGAGACAAGGCTTGATATGTAGTCCAGGCTCACCAACTTGCTATGTAGCCCAGGCTGGCCCCAAACTCAGGATCCTCCTGGCTCAGCCTCTGGAGTGCTGGGATTACAGATGTGTGCCACCACGCCTGGTTATCTCCCTCCTCCATTCTGTTCTTCTTTGTTTACCTCACCAGCAGAGCCCAAGGGCCCCAAATCAGGAACATGGGACATACGTGTTCACCAGCATCAGCACTTTTCAGCATTTCCTGCCTGCTTCTACTATAAAAATATAAACTGGAGCCACACATGGTAGTGCAGATCTGTAATTCCAGCACACTGGGAGGCTGAGGCTGGAGAGCTGCAATTTAGAGTGCAACTTAGCAAGATCCTGTCTCAAAATAAAAATAAGGGGGGCCGGGGATTTAGCTCAGTGGTTTCATTGCCTGCTGCGCAAGCGTAAGGACTGGAGTTTGATCCCTGGTACCAAAAAAAAAAAAAAAAAAGGGTAGGGATATAGCCTCAATATAAAGGCCCTGGGTTCAAACCCCAATACTCAAGTAAAAAAAATAAATAAATACAAGGGGGCCTCCGCATACCTAAATATTGCTAAATGCTTCCTGTCAGAACAACAGCCATTCACAGAAAGCGTATTTTACTTCTGAAACAGAACCTAGCAGCCAGGGCTGTCCTGTGGTTTCTCCACAGTTTACAGCAGTATTGGACACCATCAAAGTGTCTCCTTTTCCCCTGGAGTACTAAATTACAGAATCCTGGTTTCTATTAGGGTGTGTCCAGTACTCTCCGTGCTGCCAAGCCTTCCAGTTTTATAGTCTGCATACTGGTGAATTTTCCGTGCACAGGCTCAGCTCAAATTTATCCCCAGGAAATGGTGCTTGGGAAACCCAATATGAACGTGAAGATTGTTCTAAAGTAGCACAGAATGTGTGCCATGCAGTTGCCCAAAAAGAACATTTCTAATGTGAAAAAAATGCATTTTTATGCCTTAATATGGGGGTAGGGGAGGGTATTCACTCCACTTACTTTTTTTGAGGGAGTTGTTAGAGGAAAGTTATTTTATAAATTGTACTTCTCTATCCTTTTCTTTCTTTCCTTCTTTTCTTTTCCCTCCCTCCCTCCTTTCTTTCTTGTGTCTGGTGCTGAGGGGCTTGAACCCAGGGCCTCATACATGCCTGGCAAGTGCTCTACCACTGAGCTGTACCTCCAGCCCTATCTTTTTATTTCTACACTTACAGACTATAGCCCAAACACCCACCTACACAGGCATTTTGCATAAAGATTTGGAAGCCGAAAGACTGAAAAACAAAACAAAATTATTTGTGTAGTGTCTTTATAGAGATTTACAAGTGGATTCGAATGGGAGCCAATGGCAACCGGCGGGAAAGGAACCCGTTAGAGAAAAGTGTTAACAGAAAGTGTGACTACAGTTTGGCTGACAAATGAAAGCACAGGGTTTTTTTTGTTTTTAAAGAAAAAGAACATGGGGAAGACAACTTCATATGTACCTGCTCACACACACTGTCTCCTTCTGAAGGCTTCGCCCGAGAACTGCAAGCCACCTCACACTGCTACTGCCGCGCTGCCCGATCTTACAGATTCAGTTCGGGTGGGAGTTTTCCTCTCCCCAACATGGCTACAAACACCTAAATCCATTTCTACTGAGTGCCTTTCTGGACGCAGGTCAACTGTTGTCCCCTTATCTGTTGGGATGGAGTCTTTGGTCAAGAAAGGCTTCTTTAACCTGGCAGTCTCCACTTTCCCATTTAAAATTCTTTAGCTACCCTCTGCGCTCTGCCAGGAGGCAGACATGGTTGCTGTCCCTGTGTAGGCCCTTTGTGGTGGCTGCTACCACATGGCTTCGGGAAGGAAGGAAGGGCTTCCTCCAGGGGCGAGCAGCCACTCATCTGAGGCCTGCGCCAGCAGCTGCTTGCTCACCATGCCCTCGCTGTACTTGGAGCATCCGAAGGGGCACACCCATTCTGAGTGCCCCGTGGGCTTGGCCAGGCGGTGGCTGGGTCGCCCTGCAGCTCAGCTTCTCCTTCTGCCTGGTGCAGTGCCTTTGTGTCCCTCTCCTTCCTTGGGTACTGGTCCAAGAGAAGTCCTAAGCAAACCTTGTGGGCGCTGACTGCCACCTCAGAGTCTGCCTCCAGGGGACCCAACCTGTGACAGCACCTACTACGCAGTGGAGTGAGCCTGCCTCAGCCCCCCTGGGCCTGCCCTTGGGGACGGGGGTGACACAGACTGGAGAGACCCAGACTGGCCCTCAGGGAGATGACAACAGCCCAGCCCTGGAATAACCATCCAATACAAGTGGTAATGTCCGTGCCAAGGGAGAATGTGTGGAGAGGGACCACCCAGGCTGGAAGTGTAGCAGGGAGGTCAGCTCCTGCTGCCGTGACCGAGGGTCCGTGCCCTTCCTCCCCCACAATGTAGAGCCTGGAGGACAGAATGGGCTGCGTTCTCGCCTCTCTTTCCATTTCCACAATTCCTGACCATGCCTAGGGCAGTGGGAGAAATCCTCAAATGCAATGTGCTGCGGAAGGAAAGCTTTGGCGGTTCAGCTCTAGAGGGGGAGTTTCCGGCTGCCAAGCTTCGGTGCCAAGGGCTCCCGGGGCCCCTCCAGGTGTGCGCTCATCCCCCACGCCCAGGAAAACCTTGGAGAAGCACCAGACGCGCTCCGGGCTGTCAACACCGCTGCGGTGTGGCGTGGCTGAGGCAGACAGTGCACGTGTCAACAACAGGAACCAGAAGTGGGAAGGTGACTTCTAGCCAGGTGGCGCCTCACCCCCAGGCAGGCTCCGCCCTCGCCCGGGCCGTCCACCAGCATCAATCTGTCTGCAAGGATTACTCAACAGCCCATCCCTGGGAACCAGCAGCCCTAACTCACAACCCCTCAAAGCCTGCGCACCCGCAGCCCACTAAGAGGAAAAGACCCTGAACCAGAACATCGCTGCCAAGGACGCTCCTGAGGGCCAGCACTGTGTGGCCTCTCTCCTCGGCCTCCTGGGCATCTTCCCTCGGCCGCACTCACCCAACTCCACATGCCGCTGTCTCCTTCCGCTCTCCTTCTCCTCCCCTTGCTTTCTGCAATCTGCCACCAGCTTCTGGTGTTGATTTCTCTGAAATGCCATTCGTACCTTCCCTCTTCTGCCTCAGCGCTACCACCCTCTGGGGTCCCCGGCATGCTCCATCGCTGCCTGGGGAAGCATCAGAAAACCTAGTGCTCCCCTGGGTGTGTCCATCCTGCACAACCATCCTGGGGGCTCCCCAAGTTTTTAAGACCTTCTTGACCTTGGCTCCCCTACACTCACCGTGTTCTGTTTCCCAGGACACCCCCACCCCCCACCCCCGTGCCTTTGCCCAACCCAGGTCTGATTCTGAACTCACCCTCCTCGTGACCACTTATTGACTCTACCCGCTTCTCGTCCCTTTGTCTACACGGGGAGCCGAGGACTCGGGACAGGAAGGGCAGAGTTAGAGGTCTGCCACCTCTCCAGTTCTGCTCTCCTGGGGTCCCCTGGCACACACAGACCATGGGGTGGAAATCCTGTTCTGCGGCCCCTCCCCAGGCTCAGCTCCGGGATGCCCATCATCTCAACTACCCGACCCTCGCCCTGCCAGACGCTTGCTTGCCCTCAGCTGGGGAGGCTGTGCTGGGTGTCCCAAGCCAGGAGGCAAATGCTGACATCGTTCGCTCTCCTGTTGCTCCTTAGGACAGGCCCTCAATCACTCTCGAGTTAAAATGCCAAGCTCCAGGATTTCTGGGAGATGGATGGATCGAGGGTTTGCCAAAGGGAAGCTTCCCAAGTTGGGTCTCTGGAATGAGTCCAGGGTTCCACAAGCCCCGCCTCTTAGCTAATCGAAGAGAGAACCAGAAGATGATGGAGAGACCAGGGGGCTGCAGGAAGGAGTCACAGAAGCCTCACCCCGTGCTTCCTAGAACACAAAACCATGCACATCGGCCCAGACCCCATCACTAGCTGCTGCCCCGCAGCCCTCCTCTACTGCAGGGTTCTGTGAGATATGCGCTTTGCGGAGGGGAGATCTCAGGATGAAGGAGGTGCGGTAAGAAGTGAGCGGTCCGTGAGAGGGCCCCGCCTTCTGCAGAGAGCTGACAGGGCAGAAGGGCAAAGGAGGAAGGCAGCCCCTCTGGGAGGAGGAACCTGTCCCAGGTGCAGGTGGGCAGGAGGGGAGTAAGGTATTCTGGGCTCTATACTGTTCTCCTGCGGCCCCACCCTTCCCCGAGGCCGGAAAACGAGAAAGGTGTGGAAACTCCTCGCCATACACAGCGCACTCCACTCCCACTGAGGAGAAGATTAAAAACAGGTCCCTGCGGGAATCACGAAGGTGCTAACAATGGCAGTGACACTGTCTCACACAGGCTCAGCGCTTCCTATTTGACAAAGCCCTGGGTCTGTTATTTAGTATTCTCACAAATAATCTGAGCTAATGATAGCTAAAACAACAATTCCCATGTATTGAATTTTGACTAAATTCACTTTTCACGTGCTATTTCACCCTCATAAGCCCCCGTAGTACTACCTCCACCCCGTTTTACAGGGAAACTGAGGTTGGGGATGTTAATTCCCTTGTCCATCAGGTGGAGACTGAAGCTAAGGTCTTTCCAATCCCAGAGTTCGGTCTCTTAAAATAGAAAGGCCCAACTCCTGGCTTTTGCTTAGCTTTAGAGACAGCGGATCTGGCATCGCAGCTTCCCACCAGGTAGGGGCGTGCAGCACACATGTGTTCACAATCACTCTGGGCCTGCCCCAGTCACAGACCTGTTCACCTGAGAGATACAGAGGCCAGGTTCCTGCAGGGACACAGGTCAACCCCTCCGCTAACACACCTGTCACTTGATCTGCACCTGAATGACCAAGAGATTCCATTTGACAGGAGGCCAGAAGCCCGGTGGAGACGGGCAGGGCAGCCCGTTCTGCAGAACAGGACTAACACACCAGGCGAGACCAAATTCCTCCAGCAGAGCAGCAGGACATTCGCTAGAATAACTGCTCCATTCGCAGGATTCAAGCACGGAAGAAGCAGAGGCTGTAGGTGCAAAGCAACGTGAGTGCTCGGGAGGGCGGGCTGCCCGCCGCTGTTGGGGCGCGGTGGTCTCCGCTCCCCACCCGAGGGGTTCTCGGGGTTCCCTGGCAGGCTGATGGGGAGAAGACGCCCCTTTCCTGCCGGCGGCGGCAGGGAGACTGAGGGTGGGGTGGAGAAGCAGGGCAGGGGAGCAGCTTGGTCCCGCCTTAGGGGACCATGAACCCTGGCCAGTGGGCTCCGAGTCTGAATACACAGACGCCCCTCAGATGCTAGGCCCCGAACTCCGGGTCTCGGCCACCTGCGCGGCAAACCCACTCCACGCAGGTCCCAGGCTGGAGGCGGGGAGGCTGGGCCCCTCGCACCTACGCCCACGCGCGGCGAGTGGCCCGGCTCGGCGGAGCCCCGCACTGTGGCCCTTGCCGCCCCAGCCCTGCTCTCCCCACGCGGAGCGGGGGACACGCAGGGCTCCCCCGCCCGGTGCCCCAGGCCCCTGGACTCGGTGCCGCTGTCCCGCGGTCCCGGGTGCGCGACCCGAACCCGAATGCAGGTGGCGGCGACGGGCCAAGGCCACCCGCGGGTGGGGTGGGGGTGGGTGGCATCCTCGGTGGACAGCGGCCGCCGGGGCAGGAGGGTGCCCTCTCCTCCAGCTCCCGGGACGATCGCGCCCGCAGAGCCGCCAGGGCCTCTGCGCCCCGGATCCCCGCTCCCGCGCGGAAAGTTCTCCCGGGGCGGACAGCGCCGCGGTCTGCAGCAGCGAGGCCTCCCCGCCCCCACGCCCGCGCCCGGCAGCCCGAGCCGCGCGCCGTCCTGCCTCGGCCTCCCCCCCCCCCCCGGAGTCCGAGTCCATGCTGCGCCGCCCGCCGTCCGTGCCTGCGCGCCGGCTTGGGCAGTGCGCGGGCCGGGCAACCGGGCGGGCGGCGGCGGCGGCCGGCGCCAGGGGGCGGCTCGCGCGGCGGGGAAGGAGGGAGGAGGAAGGAGGCAGGCGCCGGGGGTTAAGTACCGGGCGGCGCCGCTCCCGCCCCCCTGCGCTCTGCCCCGCCCGGAGGTTGTGCGGCCCCCGGGCCGCCCGGGCCCTGCGCGGCGGCGTGGCCAAGTTCTCTGGACTTCGGTGCAAGGGGAGGTCCTGAGAGTGCAGAGTTCTGGGCGCCCGGTAGAGTCCCGGGCGCCCTGAGCGTGCGTCCTCTCGGGGTACCGGGGTCGAGGGGCGGGGAAAGCCTTGACCCCACGCAGAGTCGCGGGAGCAAACAGGTCCTGCGGGGTGGGGGTGGGGGTGGCGCCTGGCCGGGAGCCAGGAAGGGCGCGCTGCTTCGGCCTCCTGGAGGCACGGGCGGGGCGGGTTCCAACCGGGGATCCCGCCCGGGCTCGCCCTGTTGATCAGGCTCGACTGGCAGGAATTACTTTTATTCTTATTGTTGTTTATTCTTCTTGTTATTATTCGGTGCTGGGGGTTGAATGGGGGTCTTCACACTGAGCTCCATCCCCAGCCCTTAGTTTTTATCTTGAGATGCGGTCTAAGTCACTAAATTGCCCAGGCGGTATGACCCTCCTGCCTCATCCTTCCAGGATGCTGGGATTAAGGTGTGCCCGCCTAGCAGTTGCTTTTGAAACCTTTCGTGGTGCTAAGCATCCTCAGTAGGCCCCTCCCACTTTTTAATTTCGTTCTTTCTTTTGACCTTTTTGTGAGACAGGGTCTCATTATGTTGCCCAGGCTGGGCTCAAACTCACCGCGCGATTCTCCTACCTCGGCCTCCCTAGCTCTGGGATTGCAGGCGTGTGCCTCAAACAAACTCCAGCGTTTGTAAGTGTATTTACCAATTGCTTTATATTTGCTAATTAAGAGACCAAACAGCTGGGGTGGAGAGGATGAGTGGGCAGTCTTTGTTCAATCTCTGTCCTCAGAGCGCAGGTTTTGTCTCCCTGGGTGACAGGCAGCAAGCAGAGATTTCAAACTACTGACCTGAGCAAGAGCAAGAAGAAATCAGGAAGAGAAATCACAGAAAGGCTTCAGTTTCACCCCAGTGCTTCCTGTCTCTACTGTACACTGGGTACAACCATGAATGAGTGATGAATTTAGGTGGAACCATTTGAAAACGCTTTGTGGAAGTCAAAAATGGTTGACTGGTGACAGTTTTGTAGAATCCGACCCGCTGGGAGGCCCATTTCATGGATGTGAGCCTCGGAGAGTCGGTAGCTGCCCTGACCTCAGGGCCAGGCTGGCCTCAGGGTTGTGACTGGTGGGTCCAGCTTCAGGACTGAGTCTCAGCTTCCCATCTCCCCTCGTTAGAGGAGGTGTGGGCTTGAGGGGTGCACGTGCAACCCCATTGTGTGTTTTCAGTTTCTGGATGGCCACATTCAGGGACGTCAGTGACAGAAGTTGGAGTGGGATGCAAGGCCCCAACAGCCCTGCCCGGTGTGTGCCGTGGGTGGCAGTGTCTTCACAGGGTGCCCGAGAAGGAGGAGTTGAAGTGAGGAAGCCTGGAAACTATTACTTCATGCCTGGCACACAGTTGATCTTTGATAACCAGAAAAAACATGCATTCTTTGATCTGAAGGATCCTGTGTAGAAAAACAAAGTACGTTAACATTGCTTTTTAAATGAAAAGAAAAAATAATGGCAGAAATTGGATACAAGTTCATACTCAGAAAACAAATAGCTGGGATCACATTAAAAGTTCACTGAAGGGCCAGGGATTTAGCTCAGTGGTGCTGCCGCCTGCCCCCAAAAGTGCAAGGACCTGAGTTCGAACCCCGGTACCAAAAAAAAAGTTCACTGCAGTTGCTTTGCTGATCTACTGAAGAACAAGGACAATCATCTCACGGCCCATTGTGCTGGTTGGAAAAGCTTCCCCTAAAGTTTCAGGAGCAGGAACGTGACACCTTCTCCGTGGTCTCCGGCCTCCTTCCCTTGCCCTTGGTGGGAGCCTTTTTTATTTTTATTTTATTTTGGGTAGTGTTCAGTGGGCAGGTGGTCTGGGTTGTGCGTGTGGGGTTTACAGACACATTTACCTGCAGCCATTACACAGGGCAGCGCTTGTACATGGAAAGTGGTCAGCAGCAAGCATCAGGCCTGGGAAGTGTGTTCAGGATGCCTGTTGGCCGTCAGGCTGGGGACTGTACTGAACTCCAAGTTATTTTGGTCCCTGGGTCAGCGCTTGTGGGGTGAGGAGGAGGAAGAACTGATCAGAATGCCCCGAAATGTCTGCACATTTTTGGGTAAGATGTTCCTGTGTTCACACTCATGCTATATTTCTGCAAAAAGAGGCGGACGCAGAAATGAAAGATTGGATGTGGAATTAAACAATGGAGAGGAGCGATCCAAACTAAATGTCTCCATTCCAATTTCCCTTGATGTACAATCTGTTGTCGTGGGACAACAAGACAAAAGGAAACAGCTGCTGGCAGGCATGCCTGTTTCATGAGAGTGTTGGCGGAGCACACCGTGTGGAAAATTCTTTGGGAGAGAAGGAAGTCCTTATAGCAGTGCCCCAGTGGCCCTTACCCCAGAGCAGAGTGAACCTGGCAGCACAAAGCCCCTTTGCAAGCCCATGCTGCTATTTTTCTTGGGGGAGGAAAAAAAAGCTCTTAGAAAAGTAAGAGGGGAATGGGCCTGTGGAGTTCCTCTGGGTATTTTTAGGAGAATGGCATCACTTTGCAGACTTGAATCTGGAGTCTGAGGCTGATCGGCCACCTTCTTCAATGTTTCCACTACATCTTTTCAGCCTGGCAGCTCTTCAAACTCACAGGTTTCTAACGCTCATTGGTCATTTCCTAACTTCAGCAAACAGAATCATTGGCTTTTTAAGGAAATCGCTTTTCTGGTGGGAAATGCATATCTATTTGTAAGGTGTCAAGAAACAGATAATAAAATAGATCCATTTCTGCTAACACAATCAGGCCACTTTAATCTGAGCTGGTGTGATGACTCATCTGCCTGTCTCCTCTTGCGGGCTGGAAAGGGAGCCGTCTGCAAACCTTCAGCTGCAGCCCAGAAAGGGAGACAGGGCTGCCTCACATGAGAGGGCTACAGCAGCTGGGAGAGCCCTCGGTTCTGCAGCTTTCCTTTCCTTCCGTGGCTGCAGTGGCCCACAGCCCCGGGGAGGAGAGGCTGGCCAGCCTGGCCTGCCTTTTGATAGCTTATCTCAAGGAGACTGTGGTCCCAGGCAGCTTCAGCCCATAGCCTAGGTAGTCTTCACGGGGCTGCAGGCTTCAGGCTGCCTTCAACCCACTCGTGGGAGCAGCCTCGAGTAAAGGGTTTTTCCTATTTCTTGCTCACTAACAAAAAGAGCCGTTTATTATTCCCCACTTTATTTCAAAAGCAATGTGATTTCTGTAGGAAAATTGGAAAATACATATAAGCAAAAAAGAGGAAAGTAAAAAATCAGTTCATAGTTCCACCAGTTGTAATTGTTGTCCACAGAGTTTTGGAAAATTTCCCTCATTGTGTGGACAGCATGCTGCTTCTGTAACTTGCTTTCTTTTTCTTTACCATTGTGCCATGAATGTCATTCCATCTACCCTTTGACAGCGGGATTTAAAAAGATGCATGCTTGTCTATTGGATGGGTGGGCCATACGGTATTTAAGCCATCTGTTGTTGGGCCTTTGGGTTGTTTCCACTTTTCTGCTGTAATAGCATCAGCAAATGTCCTCATGCCTAAATCATTGTACGCATCATTAGTCAATGTCTGTGAACCATCAGCAGCCTCCTTCATCACCTTGGGAGAGAGAAGGGAAAAAATTTCAGGTAACAAAATGATTGCTGTGTACTTTGAGGTTGTTCAGAATTTCCACGGAGAGGATCCTGTCTGGGCAGAGGCCGGGTGGTTGGAATTCACTTTTATTATGCACTGAGTGGGAAGTGTCCTTGCACACTGCCTTTGTGGACCTGTCCTCTGTGCAGTCCCACTGAGTCCGCATGTCTCCCAGGAGGCAGAGGGTGGGTGAGGCTGGTACTGGGTTCTCCTGGGTTCTTAACTAATGCACTGCCTTCAGAACTTAGTAGCTAATGCAGTTAGAGTGACTCTAAAGCACTGATTCCAGGGAGGAGGGAAACCAAGGAAGAAGGAAAGAGAAGAAAACACCATGGGCCCAGCTTCCTGGGGATCTTTGTGGGCTAGAGCAGCACAGCACCAGGATCAGGGCTGAGCCCTGCTCTGGGAGTCTCTCTGGTGGTGGGCAGCGATCCCTGTGGGAGCTGCACGGGGTGGCCACGCAGCCAGTTCGGACCTGCTGTTCCATGAGCCCGCAAAGCTCCTTTGTGGGCACCTGGCATGACTGTTTTAGCTGTGCCCACTGCCGGTCCATCTCCCTGGATCCTCAAGTAGCTCTGTGGCATGGGAGGTCAATATTGTTCCCATGGAGAGAGGACAGGAAGACAGGGCAGGGCTAGGGGCAATGGTGACTCAGTTTTCAAATGGAAGAAAGGTATGGATTCCAGAAATAACCAATTGCTAGCATTTTGTCGCTCTCCAGCAAAAGTCTGGGATAAAGAGTTTCATCAACTTTTAAAAAAGAAAACAGTCATCACTGGCAACCAACAGGGGTTTGTTACCATGTTCTGCTAAATAACCATGTTACTTTTCTTTAAACAGGTTGTTCTAGATCAGAATAATTCTGCTCAACTTCAGTGGAGCAAGTGTTAGCTGAGAGCCCTCCACCCTTCTGGTGCAGAGGGAAGGCGACACATAGGCCCTCTGTGTTGTGGTTGAAATAAAGGATTTAACGAAGTCTTGCACAATTCCCTGCTGCAAGGTGGACCTGGAGCTGGCTGAGCGGTCTCACCATGACTTCCGGTCCCAAGTGCATAGCAGGAGGTCTGCAGTGGAGTGGGATGGAGCTCTGCCCCGGCTGTAGTCTATTCTACCCCTTCCCCTCAACACAAACCCAGCAGTGATTTAGTAGAAGAAAATCAGATAGTTCCGCTTAGCAGTTACATAGCTCACCTTGCTAGGGTGGTTTAGAGAAGACTCAGAAAGTTGTGGAAAAGTTGCATGGGTCCTAGACAACCATGAGACTCACAAGAATTAACAGCTGTGAGAGGCAGGAATGGTCCTGCTGGGTTGGAGGTGGAAGCATGGACACTCAGGGTCTTGGGAACACCATGTGTGGTATTCGAAGGCAGCACACGGGGAGCTCCCAGACGGGACAGCCAGGGGATGGAAGAGATCTGGAAACCATTCTGAATGCAGAAGTCATAACATCAGGCTGGGGAAGGAAAAGCAAGGGTGACTGGATGAATATTCTCAGATGCATGCAGACTGAGGTTCCTCGCTGCTTCAGGACTAATGCGCAGAGGATGGGTATCTCGAGGCATCCCAGCCTGTCAGTCCTCAGGTTAATGACCCTAGAGGCTGTGTTTGCCTGGCTCCAGTGCCAGCTGCTTTCTGGCTGGATCCAGCCAATCAGAGGCACTGGCTGAAGCCTTGGGGGCCGAGGAAGGAACAGCAACCCTTCCCAGGTCCTCTACGCCTGAATTTTGCACCTCTGTGAGGAGCTGTGTGTCCTCCGTGGCTCTGTCTCCCATCCAGTGGCTGCGGCCCTGGGCTCCGGTAGAGAACATCTCCTCTTTTCTGTCCCTCCAGCCCAGAGTGGCAGTGGTTTCCTGCTGTTGCTGACGTTCAGGTCGCCTTACTGACTTGTTCAGCTTCTCTGCTCCCCGAGGACCTGTGTAGCCAGTCCCCTGCATGGCACCCCCTCCTTTGAAACAGATACCAGAAAGCTTTCCTGCTTGCACTGCATGTACAGAGACAAAGGGAAAAGAAAGAGTTTTTCGTGATTACAGCTGGGTGGTCATGGGCAGGGATATTGTATGAAGCTGGAGTTCAGGATCTTTAGGATTCCTTTGGAAGTTGGGGCACAGAAAGGGAAATGATGTATTCAAGTCCTGGAAGTGGCAGAGCTGGAACTAGAACTTAAGGTTCGTGATCTCCAGAGCAGCACTTTTTTTTTTTGTACCAGGGATTGAGCTTGGGACCTCGAGCTTTCGAGGCAGGCACGGGAACCACTGAGCTAAATCCCCAGCCCTTTTTCTCCTTTTAACTGGTGCATATTAGTGATACAGAATAGAAAGACTCATTTTGATCTCTTATTACAGGTGTAGAGCATATTTTGATTATTTTTCTTTATTACTCTACTCTCCCCTTTCTTCCCTTCTCCCTGGCCTCCTTTTCTGACCCTAAAAGTCTACCTCCCAGGCCAGTGCTCTCTTCACTTCACATTGGCTCTTTCCTCCTGCATTTATCTGTTTTCTGTTTTCCTTTTTGGTGGTGGGGATAGGACCCAGGGCCTTGCACACGCTTGGCAAGCGCTCCGCACTGAGCTACACCCCAGTCCTTTTTAAATTTTATTTTTAATTTTGAGACAGGGTCTTGCAAAGTTGCCCAGGCTGGTTTCAAATTTGTGGTCCTTCTGCCCCAGCCCTCTGAGTAGCTGGGATTACAGGTGTGTGACACTAGGCCTGGCTTCCTGCGGATGTCTTTATTAAACATCCTCCCATGGGTTATGTTAATCATCCTGCTGATCTCTGAAAAGAAAACCAAGTCTCCTAAAATTTTTTTCTTTTGATCTCTTATAATTATATGACAACCCAGTTCAATAATGCTTACTTGCTAATTATTTTACAGAGCAAATATTGCTCGCCAAGTGTTGAGTGGAACCTTTTATTCTTCCCTTCAAAACATTTTCTACTTAGAAAAGCTAAATACATGTTCCAATCTGGAAAGTTCCATTTATGCAAGCCTCTGATTTCATAACGTCTGTGTTGAATGGAGGGCTGGCAAAGGGAGAAGGTATGTTCAAGGTCATCTAGTTTAACCCCATCACTTTTGATAGGAAGAAACGGATACAGGAAGGAGGAATGGCTTTTTCAAAGTTTGGGGCAAACGGGGACTAGAACCCAGGTGTCCACCCAGGTTTAGCTAGCCCATTGCATCCCGTTCTCTTTGGTGGCTCTTCTCTCCTGCCTTACATCCTTTTCATTTGAATTCTGCATATTCTATCTCTCCAGTACTGATCTTTTCCCTCTTTCATGCTAGTGAAAACCTCTACCTGGAATGAATTATCAGCAGCAAGACCTCTTTGCAATTTTTCCACCTCATCAATGATCAGTCCCCTCCCCAGTCCACGCCTCTCCTCCCCTCCCTTTCCTGTCTTTCCTGGGTTTCCAAACTTTCCATTCCTCTCTCCTGTCTAGCCAACACTTTCATTCCTACGTCTTCCCTGGCATTGTTCTTTAATCCCTCCCTCCCTTCTGGGTGAAAGCCAGTCTTCCTGGTTGAAGCCATCAACACTTCTAAGGGTGGGATCTTCCTAGCCCTGGATCCGACTGCTGCTTGCCATAAACTTTAGATCACTCTCTGAGGAAAGGCAAAAGTTAATGTCATCTCTTAGCAGGACCCTTGGGCCTATGTCTATTATTTCCTGGCCTCTAGAGTGTGGAGGTGAGCATGTTAACACCTCAAGCTCTGCTTCGGAGATGGGAAACCCTCCCATGGTTTCCCATCAAATTTATTTTAATTAAAGCCATTAACACACATCATCCAGTGGGAGTTTCCAGAGTTTCAACAACTTTCTCTTGGGCTGTTGGTATCAATTTTAGCTGGCTTGTAGATCTTGCCAAATTTGAGTTATCTAGGCATTCACAAGTGGTTAGATTTATTGAAGCTTTTTCAAAATAACATCATTTCAATGTAATATTTGAGTCACGGTGACCTTGTTCCAGTGAACTCACCCTCCCCCCAACAGACATGTCGACACCATATTTCCAGTTGGCTCAATAGTTCTCTTCTGTCCTTCCAAATTCTGCTAACTTTCTTCCAGGGTGGATTTTGTCTCAGGCACATAATTGTCAAGAGCCCAAGAACTCAGTTCTTCCTTCACATTCCTTTAATTTCTCTTGGTGAAGCTCAGTACCAGGATCAAATGCTGAGGTTCTGTCTCAGAAAACAAGTGTGTGGGACACCTGCAGTCTTCCCCAGTGACAGTGCTTCAGGAGTTACAGGTGGGAGAGAGGGCCAGGAAAGAGGGCAGCCGCAGAAGCCAGGGACGCACCAGTTCCTTAGTCTTCCTCTCCTCTCACGGAGCTGGGGGTGCTCAGCACAACGTAGACTCTGAGCTTCAAACAATCCATCTTCTGAAGTCTCCATTGTCACCCGACAAACCTCCGGTTTCCTAGGCTCATAGTGTTTAAATCAGGTCCCTTATTTTTATCTTATTTCTACATTGGTATCCAAAATTCTATCAAATTCTAATGCTGTTTCTTCCATTAGTCTCTTAATTTTACCCTTTCCTTTTCATATCCACAGCCTGCCTCCTCCTAGCTCTTTATCTGTGTGTGTATGTGTGTGTGTGTGTATGTGTATAACTAGTTGTGTGGGGGTCTCACCATGCTAGTTTTAAACTCCTGGGCTCAAGTGATCCTCCCGTCTCAGCCTCCTGCGTAACAGGGACCACAGGTGCCTGCTGTGGTATCTGGCTTTTATCTGAGTCTTGGTAACTATGACATCATCCTTTCTGGTTCTCTCCACTTTTGCAGTCTTGCCCGAATCCAGGGACACCAAACCGAGCTCGGGCTTCTGCAGCTGTTACCCTTTTTGATCCGTGAGCCTTTCTGTACTGTCCTGCTTTGCTCCCACCAGAACAAGGGCTCTGCCTAGATGCAGTGGTGGGTGTGCCATGAACTAACCCTGTCCCACATCCACACTGTTTCCTCTCTCTCTGCTCCCCAGCCTGTCCTGGCCTACACTTAGTTTCTCAGGGCCTCTGCTTGCTGTGGCCTGTCCTGGGTGTGCTCTCCTCACACTACCTCCTCCCAACTTGGGGCTGTCTCCTCCCTGCCAGCCAGGATGCCCTGCTGGGGTGGCTGCAGGTCTGGACTCTGGCTTGGCCTTGGGCCCCTCTGATTCCCGTGGAACTTCTGGCCAGCTTGCTCCTGTGGCCTGGACCTATCTGCCCGCTTGGCTCTGTCTCTGGAACACTAAGTGTTGGGCAATTTCCGCCATGTCAGAGTGGAGACACCTGGGGTTTTGTTCTGGCTGTTGGTGATTTGATGTAAGTCAAGGCTGCCTGTGGAGCTCTGAGGGGCCCCTCCGTGTCCACCCCAAGCCTTCCCTGCCAGCTCCCGAGCCAGTGACAGACTGTGGGACTTCTCCACTTCCCCCCGGGGGATGAGGAATAGATGGGTCTTTTCTGCCACCCGACACCCTGCATGTCCAGGGTCCCTTTTGGTGCCCCAAAGACCCACCATGCCAGTGGGCTGGGATTTTGCCTCAGTTTCCCTATTTGCACTCAGGTGTCTCTCTTGAAACAGAAACGCTAGTCTACACACAAACTTTCTCTGGAATCTGTCCATGTGTCATTACTTGAAGTAACAGGAACAAGTCCTGTTCTCTCCAGAGAGTTGATCTAACACAATCTGCCATTTTGTGTACTCTTCCTCTGTTTCAAAAATTAATCTGATTGGATCTTTTGATCCCCTCTCCAGTTTTCAAGAATTTAGTCAAGAACCAGAGAGAAATCAGAAAGCAAAAAGCCCCTGAACTATTTGAAAATGTTCTCATTGCCTGGCTTTCTTGCTTTAAGGGCAGAGGGGCGGGTGATGCCCTGGAGCCAGTGTAGGGGCTCTGTCCACAACTACCCAGCCTTGGACCCACCTTCCCCTGATCCTCAGGGCTCCCTTACTACCGCAAACCCCACAGGTTCTGACAGTGCCAGGGAGCTGAAGAGCAGCCCGCAGAGGAGGAAGGGCAAGATTTGGAGATCGAGCTGTGTCCCTGCCCCTTTCATGGGACAGCTCTGACAGAGGTCGTCGGCAGCCGCTCATGATGCACCCGGATGGGCTGTCCCCTCTTCTTGTCTCTCTACAACCCCCTGGACCTCCCGGGCCACCTCCCAGGCACAGCGCTTGCTCTGGAATCTTGTCTCTGGGTCTGCTTCTCACAAACCTATCTTAATACCTGTGGCAGAAACAAAAAGCCTGGGAGGAGAGAAAAGAAGAACTCTGAAACCGCAGAGATGGGAACGAACAGGTTTTAGGGCCCTGGAGTGTGTTTCCAGGGACCACTGAGACATGAGGGTCATGCCAAGGTTTCTGTACACACTGAGGCTACGAGAGCCACCTGGGTGCAGCATGCTCTTGCTAAGAGGCCTGGGGAATAAGTTCACATTTTAGAGAGTTTTCTACTTGAAAGAGTGAAGACAGATTGTGAGGCTTCAAGGAATACTTCTGTAGCTCTCTTGGAACCTGAGCTTCCTGAATGCCCCTTTCCCTGATAGCAAGGATTTACAGTGGAGCCAAACTCATTGCTTTCAAGCTTCAAAGCTCCTGGTTCCAAAGGAGTTTGGTTTTTTGAGATTCTTGTTCTTCCTAGTCTTTGATTTCCTGCCTTCCTATTCCCTGTTTGCATAATGGAGTTCTTTTTTTAAAGTCTGCCTTCCCATGAGAGCCTGCTTCCCCTCCCCGGGCATCTCAATGATCCTTCTGCACCATCACCTCATTCCCGGGGTGGGGGAGCAGCTCTGCACTCAGAATCCCAAGGACCAGTACACTGAGAGTTCCACTTCTGTTTTGTTTCCTATCCAAATTGATTATTTTTTTCAGTTTTCATCCAGATGTTTGATAGCATGTAAACACAGCTTGAAAGTGTTCCTGAACTGCTTACAGATGTATGCCAGTACCACTCTCTCCAAATTATATATAATGATGCTCTGAATCTATTTATATCTGGTTCAGTCTCTGGCTTGAATTTAGCTGTAAGACTAAGATGGAAAGAAAGTGAAAACTTCACATGTATGGGCCATTTGTCTACTTGATTGAAGACTGTGGATATTTGGAAATTCTCAGGGATTGACGCCATTTTTACTGAATGCTGGTGTCTGTAACCATGGTGTTATAGCTGGATATTTATGTGATGATATTAAAAATGGGATCTTAGGAAGTAATTAGGGTGGGATAATGTTATGAGAGTAGGGTTCTTTGTTCTTTTTTTTTTTTTTTTTTTAGATGAGGTCTCACTATGTTGCCTAGCCTAGTTTCAAACTCCTGGGCTCAAGCAATCTCCTGCTTCAGCCTCCCGAGTGGCTGGGAATTATAGTCTTGTGCCACCACACTTGGCTCTTATGATGCCCCCTATAAGAACAGACACACAAGAGCCTCTTTCTCTCCTCTCTCTCTCTCTGCACTAAGAAAAGATCAGGTCAGGTCAGGTCAGTGAGAAGGTGGTCATCTGCTTCAAAACTGACCTCCTGAGTTTGGACTTCTAGCCTTCAGAATGCGAGAAAATCAATTTCTGTTGCCTAGGTCACCAGTCGCTGGTATTTGTTATGGCAGCCCGAGCAGACTGGTACACGTGAGGCCCCAGACTAGATCCACTGAGCTTACTGTCACTGTGCCTTTCGAAGCTGCTGTGTACCCATTTAAACCAAGCCAAGAACTCTTCACCTCATGTTTGGCACCAGGAAGACACCCTGTAAGCCCCTTATATTTGCTAAGTTTTTATCAAAAGTTTGGTTGCATGATACTTTTATGGGGGTTGTATAAAGGTTGTTGTTGCAGATCGTCTTTCCCAAGATGGCCGCAGCAGTATGGCCGGTCCATGTGTGTCTCTACAGTGTGAACTTGACATGCCTCCCAGAGAGAGGAGGAGCCATGTCCTTGCTCCTTGAATCTGGGGAGGCTGTGACTTGCTGAAAAGAATTTCATGTATCTCCTGAGGTTGGGCCAGGAAAGGCTGAGGAGCTTCTGTCTGGCCCTCTGGGATGCTCAGCTTTGGCGACCTGATCCATTGTGTAGGAATTCTGACCACTCTGAGCCACCATGAGGTGAGACTGCTGCGGCCCTGTGTGAGGGCTCGGGTCTCAGCCAACTGCACAGCCACCACAGACACGTGCATGGAGAAGCCTCGGGATTCCCACTCTCACACTTCCCCTGGGTGAGCCCTGTACCACCTCTGTCATCCAAACTCCTAGCCCACTAAATGGTAAGCAAAATGAAATAGTTTTAAGCTACTAGTTTTTGGGGTAATTTGTTATTCACTTATGATAATAATTGGAACAAATATACATTCCTCCTGTGAATAAATCTCACCCTGATCAAAGAGACAAGCAGAATTCCACCTTGCTTGGATCTTTTTTAAGCAACCCTTAGGTGTGGCATACTGGTTTGCAGTAACAGATAGAGATCTTGCCGAAAAGTCTGGACAAAGTACAGGAAAAATGGTTTCTGTGAAGGAATCCATACCTTGCAAGCACTGTGATTTTTATTTTCTGGTACTAGAGATTGAACACAAGGCTTTCTCACTGAACTGTATCCTTAGCGTTTTCTATTTATTATTTTGAGACAGGGTCAGGCTGGACTTGAATTTCCAATCCTCTTGCCTCAGCCTCCCAGAGTGCTGGGATCATAGGCGTGCTCCACCAGGTACAGCTAAGCACTATAAATTTTGTCATTGTCAGCTTTCCCTCTTTGCTTTGGCTTTCAGGAAACTTGGGACCAATTTGTGACAAACTGGCAGTAATATCTTATCCCTTTGTATCTGGCTATATTTATTTTTGTAAGGCTCCTCAAATGGTTTTGAAGCAAGGTGGGATATAAATGAGTTGATAGGGAAATTGATGTGTCTTAAATCACTAATGTTTGAGAATAGTATTAGACTGAGCTATTCCAACATATAGCTTTGTTATAACTAAAACCCAAACAGCCCTTATATCTTTTAAAACAAAAATGTAAGAAGCTAAGAGGGGCAGTCTAGATTGGAAGTTAAATGAAATGGTAAGGACTATGAGTGAGATAATATAATATTGTTTAGTAAGCAAAACAGTGAGGCACTTAGGAAAAGTAAAATTTACTGGGCACATGCTATCTCCTGAGCATAGATTTTCAAGGTCCCTTATGTACACAATTTCAGTAAATTTCATCTAATCCTGGTGAAACAATTCCAGGGCCTTGTTATGGTGTTTGCTGGAGGCACAGGCCACATGGCATTCATGTGAATCCCTCAGGTGCACCTCCCTTCTGGGGATGGGGATCTGAGGTACCGGCCACTGCCCAGGAGAGATTCTGTGTCCCGAGCTGCATCGGCACAGAAGGTGCAGCCCCAGGAGAGGGACAGGGACTATCCTGCCAGGGTCAGCCCCTGCGATTGCCATGGTGCCCCATTTTCCCCTAGAAATCCTTGATCCCATTAGGGACTCCCTGGAGAACCTCCCAGCTCCGAGGAGGCTTCTGTCACTCTGCAGGCTGAGAGCCCGCTTGTTTCTGGGCATTTCAGTGGGACCAAAGGGTCATTGATACTGGGCACAGAGAGGCACCTGCCAGCCCCCCTGCCCCCCATGGATGGGAACTGGAGAATGTGTTCTTCATATGGAAATGATTCCTCTTGGTGGATTCAGGCATGAACAGATCAGCCAAGTCCTGTGACCATGGGCTTTGGGGTGGGACGTGGACATTGTCCAATTTTGTGTCATGAATCCTTCTCTGTAGTGACGCCCTGCTTACTGGATCTTGGGAGAGGAAGGGATCTTAAGCACCAGAGAGGAGAAATCCCAACTGGTGGGCAACAACTCCATTCAAAGCCCATCCACAAGACAGCATTTATCTGTGCTAGGAGTCTCAAGTCTCTCTAACCAGCGAATCTGTATCAATGACCCTTTGGTTCCCATTGAAATTAGCCTTATATGTAGGTATGAAGCTACTCAAGGCTGGGGTTTGGGTGAGCTGAATGGCTCAACACCCCTGCCCCCAGCCCTGGCGCCTGAAGTTCCGGGGTCAGTAGTTCACCCCAGCGTACCCAAGTCCCCTGATGAAAACACACCAGCTTGGTCGCTGGAAGCAGGTATGGGAGCCCGAGGGTGAGCTTCTGCTTGCTCTCAACTCAGTTCCCAGCCACTCATCTGTACGACCTTTGAGAGGGCCTGGCTCAGGCCTGGCAAATTCTGGACCCATGTAGGATGTTACTGTCCAGAGCCTACTGACAGATGGGCTTTGACAGCTCATGTGCTCATTCCTTTATTCATTGACCTATCAGCTATTGATTGGATGGATGACTCTGTGCCAGGTGCCAGGTGCCAGGTGTTGGGCCAGCCTCTGCCTTCAGGAGGTGTGTGTTGTAGGGAGGAAGCAGAGAGTGATGAACTCACGGATAACGTACAGCAGGCGCCATGGTGACAAGTACTGCAAAGAAAATAATGGGGCTGCACAGTGATGGGTGGGGGAAGACTCATGTGACAGGGACATGCTGTTGGCCGAGGTGAAAACTGCACAGAGAGCTATAAGCTGTGTGGGGCTGCATGGGCCTGGAGAGGGAACAGCCGGGGCAGGGGGAGTCTGCCTGGAGTGTAGGGGCACGCAGGACTCCGGCTGGGTATGGGATGGCGGCGTGGCAGGAAGTCCAAGGGGCAGAGCAGGTAAGAGCAGGTCCTCCCAGTGCCCCAGTGGAGTAAGCCCCAGTACATGGGGGCTTGCCCCACTGCAGCCTTGCTCCCCAGGGCGAGGGTAGCTCCTTCAGGGGGTGCAGGCACTTGGAGGAGGACTGGCAGCCACTGCCAACTCCCTTACGACCCAAAGCCCTTGCTGCCTTGCTGCTCACAGGCAGCATCCCTGCACTGCTCATGTATCCTTCTGCTGTTCCCACCCCCCTTCTTCCAAACCCAGGTGACAGCAGGAACCTTACGGATGGCTTCCCTCAGCCCAGCCCTTCCCTGAACCAGCTTCCGAGGCGCCCTCTTCCCCAGCCATCCTCCCACCCATTCCCAAGCTTGGGCCTGTTTGAGTGGACTTGCCAAAGGAGCTGAGAGAGGACAAACACCTCCTCCCCACCCTGGGTAATCTCGCCTGCCCTTCAGAAGCCCTTCGAGTGCTTATATGTGCCAGGCACTGTGCTTTACATGGATCAAGATGTCATTGAATCTTCCCATCTCCCAGCAAGATAGGTACTACTGCATTTTGCCCCTATTTTGCAGATGAGAACATGGAATCAGAAAAAGCTGTCTCTGACCCTGTCATTTGCCCAAGATCACAGAGCTGGTAAGAAGTCTTGGTTGAAATGCAAATGTGTCTTTCTCCTGAGTGCCTCTGTCTGCAAAAGAGGTGCTGAACTGAGAACTGTGACAAGGACAGCTCTGGGGCTCCAGGTAGCAACAGGGAATCAATCTGCATCTCACTTGGCTTGTGTCCCCAGCAGGAACGAAGATCTCAGATTGCTCTCACCATGCCTGGAGGGTACTGCTCCTCGCTCTCCTGGAGGAGCCCGATCCCAGTGAGAAGAGAGCCTGCACTATAGTGTGTCCCCCTGTGTCCCGATGTCCCCTCTCCTGGCCTTAATCCCTGGCCTCACTCCCTGGCCTCTTACATCAAACATTCACTGAGTTCCTACTGGGTACTGAGGACTGGGGACACAGAGCTAATTATGTACAGGGTGATGCAAGACAAGTACCCTCAAGACTGCTGGCAGGCAGAACACAGGCCTGTTCTTGCTTAGCTATGTGATAAGCAAAGTGAAAGTAAGCAGTCAATGTTATTTCAACAAGATGAGCCTGCAACGAAAATGGAAGTGATTTAAAAATTTTTCATGTAACATTCAAGCAATGAATTATTTTTCAGTAAATTACTGTTTGAAAAATTTTCCACATTTACTTCAAGAGATTTCCAGTAGATCCGGAAGCTCTTGTGCACTTCTTGTGGTTCAGTGTCCCTCCTTCTCCAGATGTAAACTCAGAGGGAAAGTGAATGCCCATTTCCAGAAGTAATGACAGAAACAGAGAACTGTATACAATTTCCTTGGCTTCAGAAAGCATAATTTGCTTTCTGCCGCTGTTTTGCCTGGGGCTCCCCATGTCCTCAGCGAAGGCTGGCGAGACTGGTGACAGGCCGGGTCAGGCAGGGCCCACTAGATGTTGCCGGGGTTCATTCCCTCCAGTGGCACCTGGGGGAACCAGTGAGAGGTGGCAGATAGGGTGACTTGGAAGGTGCCCAAATGCCCTCCCAGCCTCCACCAACCCCAATAGCCTGCCATGGTGCCTAAAATTCTACCACCCGGACTCTGCTGATGCTTTCAGTTTTTGGGGGGATGATAATAATGCATTGGATCTGTTTCTGCAAATGTCCTCTTGTACCAAAGCCCCAGAGGTGTTTATGCAGTTCAGGTGTGAATTGGGGCTCCCCTCTCCTTATGCTCTAGGTGCAGTCCTCTGGACACTCACAGCCTGAGGAAGCCCTGGGGTATGACAGCTTTGTGGTCCCCTCGGCGTCTGGTTACCTAATCCCACTTCCTCTCACAGCCACCCTGATGCAGGGCTCAGCAACAGCCTGGTTTCCGCTGGGCGCCACCATTCCAAGTGTTTGGGAGCTGTGCAGACTCTCTGCAGATTTTGTGGGATGTCAGGTGGTGCACTTGCCTCTCACTCAGACTCACTCTTTGCCTTCTGACTTCTCACACTGACTCTCCCAGGGCTCCCAACTCTTCCCCCTCGCTTGCTTCATGTGCCTGGAGCTGCCTGGTCTCAGTGAATCCATTTTCCTCCTCCCTCAGCACCTGCTGCTCATCTGTAGCTGGGACCTGTCATCCTTGATTCCTCTTCCCTTTCTGTGTCCCATGTCTAGATGCCAAGTTTTGTCTATCCCGAATACCGCATTTCTCCAGCTGGATAAAGAATTTCAACATGGGGGCTCAGGGAGTATTCTGGTGGTGGAAGGGGCTCAGGCTTACTTCCCAGCAGGCGCATAGCCAATGCATTGTTCTAAGTTTCACGTTGTTTATTTGGGGTGACTTTTGGAGCCAAATTGATGGAGATATGGGAACCAGTGAACATTCCCCACCTCCTCCACCACCACGTCACCTCTCTCAGTCCCCATGGCCCCTGTGGCAGCCTCTCCCAGGGAAGTGCCATGACTGTGTGGCCTTCCACTTGGACCCCTGGCCTTTCTAGTCATTTCTGAAAGTAGAATCCAATCATGCTATTCCTCAGCCTCAGTGGTTCTTGTCCACCAGATGGAGACCCACATCTTTTACATGGCAGGAGAGCCCACACAGTCAGGCCCTGCATCACGTGCATTGCTGCTGCCTCCTGTCCATCAGCTGCATAGACCTGTGTTCGATGCCTTGGTCACCCATAGTGTTCACATAGGCTGTTCCCTCTGCCTGCAGTGTTCCACGTCCCCCTTGTGTGGTGAAACCCTTGCATCTCAGCCTATCTGCCCAGCTAGCTGTTACCTCCTCTGGGCTCTGTCCCTGATGTCCCAGGCTACCTTATAGGGTACTGCTGTGAGATTACTTTACTGTAGCTGATAATAGCCCCAGATTGAGGGCATCCCTTCCTCCCAGTATGGGCGGCCCTGGTGACTTGAAGGCCATTTTGCCCACTGCTGTGTCCTCCATATATGGCATGAGGCTGGCACATCATAGGTGCTCAGTAAACATGTGCGGAATGAATGAGTGAATGAGCAAGATGTTGTATCCAGGGATGTATCCATGTGGAAACAGACATTGGGGTGTCTCATCTGGAAAAGAGGTGACAGGTGAGGGTGGGGAGGCTGTGCATGGTCCTTACCTCTAGTTGCTATGAGGGATCGTTGGGAGATTAGAAAAGAGGTGGGTAAAGCACTGAAGAGCACTTCTCAACCCTGTCCTTTCTGTATCCATCTCCCTCTCTTCTCCCCCTAGCATCTGGCTTGAGTTAGAGGTGGCAGGGTTCAGAGACTGGGTTTCTGTCCCTGGGGTGGAGACCTTGCTGACAGTGTTCTGAAATGGCAGGGGACCCTTGTGACAGTGACAGCCCTTAGTCACACAATGCTGAAAGGGTACCATGCACCAGAAGGGGTAGGCGGGGATGGATACCAGATGTCCTTCAGATTTCCTTCCCTCCCCAAGAAGCTCTGATTTTGTCATCTTTTTAAAAAATTTTCTTTTGTTGCCTTGATTTAAAATAGGTATAGAAATGCTGCACATTCAAATATGAGAGGAATCTTAGGAAAATTACGTTACTAGGAAACCAAAATGGTTTGGCATTCTGTCAAGAGGAATTTCTATTCTGCCACCATATACTGTTCCTGAGATCCTGCCAAACCGCATTTGTTATCCATGGCTGTCTTCTTTGAGCTGGATTCTCTCCAAAAACGATCAAGGCACAACATCTCTGAACACCAAAAACTACTTGTTGGCCATTGTCTTCCCTGCGGGTATTGAGGTATCAGAGTATTCGAGTTAATAAACATGTTTCTTATTCTAAGCAAGAATGCGGACTTATTCTGAACATTTTGGGCTCTGTCAATAAAATGCACACAATGTCCAGGTCCAAGTTTCTCAGCCTTGGCACTGTGAGACTATGGGCTGATGGTTCTTTGTTGTGGGGGGCCGCCCTGAGCTCTGTGGATGCTTTAGAAGCGCCTTTGGCCGCTGTCCGCTAGATCCCAGTAGCTCCTCCCCAGTTGTAACAGCCAAAAATTTCTCTAGATATTGCCAGATAGTCACAGCGGAGCAAAAGCAACCCTGTAGAGAACTATTGGTCTACAGAAAAAGACTGGAAGTAAGGGAGTCATCTAGATTTTCTGTGTCTAAGTAACCAACCAAATTGCACCTGAAACCCAGTTTTCTGACCTCATCCCTGGATTTAGGAGGCAGGACTTGGATGTGATTAAGATCAAGACCAGGGAGCCAAGTGAGCAGCTCAAGTCCTGGGCCTCCTGTCCACAAGTTATTTGGCTCTGTAAGCTTTGGTTTCTCCACCTGTAAAATGTAATACTGTGCTGGGTGGCCAAAAGGATTAAGTGAGATAATTTTTTTTTTTTTGGTACCAGGGATCAAACTCGGGACCTTGCGCTTGCGAGGCAGACAGCAGCACAACTGAGCTAAATCCCTGGCCCTAGATAATGTTTTTAAAGTGCTCATCCTTGTATCCAACCAATAGGTAAAATCTATGTGATCTATGTGACCTATTGTTATTTATGACAAAAATTCTCCAGGCTGAAAAAGATATTTTATTCTTTGGCAAATAACTTAAAAACTTTCAGCCTTAGTGTGTTACACTATGGAAACCAGTATGGAGATTTCTCAAAAAAAATTAAAAATAGAAATTCCATTTGACCCAGCTATTCCCCTTTTAGGTGTCTTCCTAAAAGAGTAAAAATCATCATATTACAGTAATATGTTATTGTTCATATTTATAGTAGAACAATTCACATTAGTTAAATTATGGAATTTATAATGGGCCTATATGCCCATCAACAGATGAGTGGATCAAGAAAATGTGGTACATACACATAATGGAGTACTACTCAATCATAGAGAAGAATAAATTTGAGACATTTGTAGGGACATGGATGGATCTTGAGACCATAATACTAAGTGAAATATATCAGACACAGAAGGGTAAATATCACATGGCTTCTCTCATATGAGAGATTCAAAATATAAATAACTTAAAAAGCAAAATAAAAAAGAGATGGTTGGAAACAGGAAAGTAGACTCTGTGGAGACGGGAAGGGAAACTGGGGAGGGAAAGAGAAGTGTTGAGAGGGAATAAAAATGATTGAGATATGTGTATGCACCAATTCTACAAGATGAATGTAATTACTATGTATTGCAAATATATACTAAAATGATAGAAAATTATTTAAAAATATAGGCTACACTGCTGTAACCAACAGTTCTGAAGTTTAAGGGGTTGAATGCAAAAACCGTTATTTTCCACTCCACAGTGGTCAAGCCCAGGTGTTCCGAGCAGGGGTGTTCTGGGTCCTTCAGCTCCAAGCAAGGACTTGGGGACCCAGACTCCTTCCATCTTGTGGCTCTGCCCACTCTAGGATCTTTCCTAAAGCATGGCTGTTTTGCAAAAATTGAGAGAATTCCAAGGTCAAATCAATGTGATGAACTGTACATTTACACATTCTGTCCTGGAGAGTCGAGTGTGATTGGCCTCTGACTGATGAGTGTCTGCAGTAAAGAAACCTGTTAGGCTTTGAGTAAGCCAGCGTCTGTCAATGGTTGAACTTCTGTGGACTCCTTAACAATGCTGCCCTAGCAGCTATGACCATCTCACAGGACAAGCGTCCCATGGGAAATGTGAATGTTGGGTTTGGGCAAAGGAATGACATGGTCATGCTCATGTTTCAGGAAGTGAGACTATGGCTGTGTAGTTTGTAAAGCTGAGGGATTGTACTGAGGTGACTTCTGTCATAATCTAAGCAAGCGGAAGGAGCAGGGGCAGTCAGGAAGGAGACAAGGGATTTGACCATAAATTATACAATTTCTATTTGTTGATTATACTTCAATAAAGCTGGATCAAAAAATCCAACCAACCAAGAAGAAAAAACAAACAAACAAACAAAAGCATTTCCAGGCTAGGGCTGTAGGATGGAGGTAGAGCGCTTGCCTGGCATGTGTGAGGCCCTGGGTTTGGTCCCCAGCACAGAGGGAAAAAAAAGTGGCATTTTAGGGAAGAGTTACTTGGTCTTAGCAGGCAAATGGCCAAGGAAGTGAAATTGCCAGCGTTGTCCATCTGGCATGACAGAAAACACTAGATGCTAAGCGGAAAGAGGAAACTTGATGGTTTGGAGGGAGGCTGTGGAGTCCAGGTAGGTGACCTCACAGAGAGTGAGGGTATGAAGAGGAGGCAAGGGCCCAGCTAGGGTCTCAAGAACAGCACTGAGGAAGGCAGGGAGGTGTGCCAAGGAGCGGGGCCAGGGCATGGGGTGCGCAAGAAGGCCAGGCGATGCCAGGTGCTGCGGGGTCTTCCAGGAAACAAAGGAGAAGCACAATAGGTATTCCAGGGCAGGCAGTGAGGCCCAGCCTCTCTGGGAGCTGTGCTGGGAGAGACCTGTCTGCAGGGGAGAAGCTGGGAGGAGGGAGACAGAGACCTGGGCAAAGGGCTGGGAAAGGGGAAGGGGCCCTGTGGGCGGAAGGAGTGCAGCAGGTGTTGGTGAGAAGCAAGGCAGTGAACTGGGTAAGTTCCCTTTCTTTTTAGGATGTAGACCTTGTGGGCATCTGGGGGGAGTCAGACTAGCAGGGGCTGTGCATGTGGGCCTGCAATGTGAGGAGATGCCATGGAGCTGCCCAAACTCATTCTACAAGCAGATTTCTTTTTTCAAATTGGAAGCTTCTTTGTTGCTTGTGTTGGCCACGAGTAGTAATACTTACATATTTTCCAGTTATTCAGAAATACAGATAGATGGCAGTGAGATTATCCACATACCGAATCCCAGAAAGAACCAGTTAGGCTCGCTCTCTCTTTTCCTCTCTCCTCCCTCTCTCCCTCTCTCTCTCTCTCTCTCTCTCTCTCATATGTGTCTTTATGTCTATCTCATCTCTATTTCTATCTCCCTTTCTCTTGTGGTTTTGTTATAAAAATACGATTCCAACTATTACTTTGCACCCTGCTTTTACAACTTTATTTAAGATATCTTTGCATGTTAATTCATATGATTAGAAATAATCATTTTAATGGCTGTATAGAATTCCATATTGTGGATATAGCATAAAGGTATTAACACAGAATTCTGTTCTTTATTTGATTTTTTGGGGGGGTAGTATTGAGCTATTTTATTTATTTATTTTTTGTGGTACTTAGGCCTTTGTACTGAGCTATATCATGATGAGCCTTTTAAAATTTTAATTTAAAAAATATTTTGAAACAAGGTATTGCTAAATTGCTAAATTGCCCAGGCTGGGCTCAAACTTGCTTGGAATCCTTCTGCCTCAGTCTTCCAGAGTGCTGGGATTAAGACATGTACCATGACATTGGCTTATAATATACTATTTTAAAAGTTTTAAAAACTAAATGAGGTTACATGCACTCAGGATTAGCCACATAGAAATACTCTGAAGGTAGGAAGGAAAAAAAACAAACGTGTGTGGTCATGAATGCCTGCAATCCCAGCATTCTTGCAGGCTGAGGCAGGAGGATTGATTAAGCCCAGCCTGGGCAACTTAATCATCTAGAAGACCTTGTCTTAAAATAAAAATAGATAAATAAGAGCTGAGGATGTAGCTTAGTTCAATCCCAAGTACTGTGGACCCTCAAGTTATGACCAGCCTGACATACAAACAACTTGGGTTATAACTGGAATTTTAGTTTTAACTTACAAACAGAGTCTTGAGTTATGACCTGAATACTGGCTGCCTGTGCTTCCAGAGGGTCACAGATACAGATTTAACCCTTAAAGAATTCTGGAAGAAACATGACAGCATCCTTTCCTGTGTTGGGCTGAGAAATATCCTGGGCCAATGTCTCTCTAAGGACACTGGGATCTGCCTGTGTACAGGAGAGAGACTTTGAAGGTAGTTAACCAACTTGAGTTACAACCAGTCCTTGCAAACTAATTGAGTTCGTAAGTCAAGGGTCCAGTGTACTGCAAAAAACAGAAACAAATTTCCCAAACAAAAAAAGCAAACCACCACAAAATAACAAACAAAACAAAAAACCCATGGCTCCAGGCTCCAGTGTCATCTTTGGAAAACAGTTTCGTTGTTCAGTCCTGGTACAGTACCTTTTGGAGCTGTTCCTGTTTTTATATCTAAACATAATTTCTATAGAAGCATTCTCAGAACAAACTATATAATATTTTAAGTGAATATACACTACTCCCAGATATGAGACATGGAGAAAGGCCCAATGGGATCATATATGTGGCATGCCTGTCAAGAGGACATAATCTAAATCTAATGATTGCAGAACACGAGACAAAACCAAATTTGAAAATTCTACAAAATAACTAGCTATTCTCAAAATTATTCTGTAAGTCTGAAATTATTTCTAAAATAAAAAAGTAAAATAAATAATGCAAATACCAATTTAAACTTTCTCAGTTTTATTCTTTTCAGAAGGCTGAGACAGGCAGCTTAAAATGTTTGGGAATTGTTGACATGGAAATGGTTGATTCACGACTCCTTAACCTTGAGAAAAATCACAAAATTTAGCTTCCCTTGTCAGTGTTACTGATCACACATCATCTTTTGTGCCAGCCCCAATGACACACAATCCACCAGCTCACCACTATCTCCCACGCTTGTCCTTCTCTCAGTGAACTTGTCTGTCCACCCACCAGATCCCAGACATCAAAGCACTGTGGCATGGGCCATTTACCTGGCCATGGTTTTGTATGTGTTTGTGTAGGGGTCTCTTGGGTAGATCATAATATGATCTTTGGGAATACTCAGCATTACTGGGTCAGATCAACAATTGCAGCCATTTTCCTGCGATCTCCTTTTCCTCATTACCCCATCTGACAGAGGTGGAATAAAATGTATTTATTTAGAGTTGAATATTCCCATTTGTCTTTTTGATTAAGACAAGGTCTTTACACCCCAACTTTTGCTCTCTATGCTTCACTTGTTTGCATCCCCATGATTAGAAGAGGTTCCATTGTCTGAAGAGTTCTAGGACTTTTGTGATATAGAAAGACTAGAGCTGAGATGTTGAAGTGGGCAGAGAAAAACAGCCAGAAAATAGAAGTTGTTATAATAAAATGTGGAGACTAGAGTAAACGAAGAGTGGTAGGCAATTAGGCTTGCAGCAAAAAGGATGTCATAAAGTATAGTATCTTTGAAGGGACAGAGGGGACACAAAAGGGATTCAAGAAGAATTGATTGGAGTTACAACTCTGAGAGATGAAAGTGTGTGTGGGGGGGTGTCTCAGTACATCAGAGGGAGCCCTCCTAAACCAGCCCCAGAAGTGGAAGGGGAGTGCTGCTTATACAGCAGTTACAGACCTACGATTAGTCCAACTTTGGGCCTGCTGATTGGTCCAGATTGGTCTAAAGCCTTTCAGTAGCTGGAGCCTACAGATTGAAGCTGGTTGAAATGCAGCTGGTTGAAATTCAAGCCCCAGGGCAGCTATCTCTGTAAGCAGGTTGGGGTGTCCACCGAAAAATGGCAGGCAATCTTCAGAGGGTATCTTCAGAAGGACTAGCTGTGTTAAACACTGCTTTCTGGAGTTGCTGATAATTGGAGGGGGAAATCCCTCCTTCCCTGATCCCTGCCACCTTAGGGGCAGTTTCCCAGCTGGTTTTCACAAAGGCAGCAGCAGGAATGGAGGAGGGCACCATAACTGACGGCGAGGTACACCTCCTGTCAGAGGTGCCCGGAGTCTCCACGAGGTCACCCGAGGGGGGGGGGCAGAAGCACACTGACGCAGGTGTCCCAGTCCCGCTCCAGGGGACCTGGGTAGGGAGAGAAGAGAGTGGAAGTAGGGAAAAGTATGGGCGGAGCCACGCCCCTTCTGGCAGTCACCGGATGTGGGAGAAACAGGCGCTTCGCTAGCCCGAGGCTTTGTGAGTTCTGGTTCTCTGAGAGCGGGTGAGACCTCCGTTCAGACCTTCTGTTTGCTGTAAAATGTTCTCTCAGGTTCTACGCCCTCCCCCTGGGCCTGTTTCCATAGCACCCAGGTGGCAGCTGTCCATGGGACAGCCACCTTCGCGGGCCGAGGACGTCAGGTGCGGACCCAGTGCCTGCTGTAACCAGACTAAAGCCCAAGGCCGGGTGAGGAGGCAGGAAAGAGGGAGGTGCCGGCCAGGCCATGAACTCGAACCCAGTGCCCGGCAGAGGCTGTGTACCCCTGCCCCAGGTCCCACCTCTCCCCACACCCAGAAGTGCTGCCCGGAAGCCAGCGTCAGGCCATTCTCGGCGAGGCCAGGCCCTGGACTGAGGTTCCGCCCGCTCTGCTGTGAGCTTCTGACCGGGCCCTGGTACCCACGCTTCTCCCAAGACCCTGCAGGCCGCTGTTCTGGAGGCTCAGGTGCCACCAGCCCAGCCAGTGTCGGTGGCCCGGGGACTGCCTCACTTGTCAGCACACTTGTCACCAGACACACACTTGCAGCCTCTAGAACTGCCCTAGCTCCAGGCAGAGGCTGCATCCCGGTGTCTGCGGCTTGTGTCTCATCCTCATCACCACCAGCCGTGTATCAGACCAGTGCACTCGGGAGACTGCAAGTCCTTGCTGCTTCCTGTCAGGGTTTGAGGAGACCCCCCCCCCCAACAAGAGGATGTGGGGACCGCAACTCAGCCCTCTGAGCTGCATCCCCAGCTCTTTTTAATCTTTTGAAACAAGGTCTCAGTAAGTTCCTGAGTTGCCCAGGCTGCTCTCAAACTTGTGCTCCTCCAGCCTCAGTCTCCTGAGAGGCCTGAGCAACTCCATCTTAGAGTAGATGGCCTGAGCATGAACTCCAGTTCTGAGAAAAACCACAAGATGTACCCTGGCCACCTCCCCCCAGCAACATTGAGCCATCACCCCAGCAATAGCCAATCAGTAGATACTTGGAAATCACCCGATGTTCCAAAATGTTCTTTTTGCTTGCTTAAACAAACGTTTACGGTTTAGCCCGCCGGACCTAACCAATCAGGTTTAACCACCCGCTACTTGCTAAATGCCAACCAATCATGTAACTGCCAAGCTGGAATTCCTTGAACCTTGCTGAAACCACAATAAAAACCCTACTGATTGGGGATTGGGGGCTCTCAATCCTGATCTGCTGCATCGGTGACGGTTGCGAGCCCCTGCTCAACCTTGAATAAACGACCCTCGTGTGTTGCATCGGAATTGGCTCCTTGATGGTCTTTGGGGACTTCGTGACTTGGCACAACATTTGGGGGCTCATCTGGGATCCCCAAGACCCCCAGGACCCCCAAACTGGAGGGTTAACACTGGCCGGTGAGTGTCTCTGTGTCTGTGAAGTTGTCTGTGTAAGTCTGAGGCCCATTTTCTGAGCAGGTCAGCAAACGGTCTAGGCAGATGCTCTGGAGGGCCGCCAACCTGGGGTCCTGGAAGACGTTCCAGACCCCTCTGGAGGGGATGGAGTGCCCCGTGAGATTCTGTGACTTCTGGAAGGGATGATGCGGGTCGCTCCCGCGGCACAGCGTGAGGCCGTCGTCCTACTTTCGGTTTCGCCCCCGATCGAGCGGAGGGCTGTTCTGTCTTAGTTTCTGTCTGTCTGTTGTGTTTAGTTGTCTGTCTGTCATCTATTATTGTCTTTTGATCTGGACTGAGACGATGGGACAGACTGCGACCACCCCTCTGACTCTCATGATGGAACATTTTAAGGAAGTCAGGGAGCATGCTCATAACCTAAGCTTAGAAGTTAAGAAGACTAAACTCATCATCCTCTGTCACTCAGAGTGGCCCACCTTTGGGGTAGGATGGCCACCCGAGGGGACCTTTGATTTAGGGACCACAAGGAGAGTCCGAGAAGCTATCTTTCGTCCTCATACGGGACACCCTGACCAGGTTCCTTACATTGTCACCTGGGAAAATCTAATTTATGACCCTCCTACCTGGGTCAAGCCCTTTTTGCCTCCACAGAAACGACAACCTGAGGTAGTCCTAGCAACCTGTGAAATGACTCCTAGAGAACGCGGCGGAAAAAGGCAAACTGAAACTAAGCCGACCACGCCACTCTACTCGGTCCTCCAAGAGGGAACCGAGGAAGACCTCATTTTCCCCCCTCCCTACCAACCTACCCCTGTTCCCCCACAGTACCAGGGGGAGACCGGAGGTGAAGGACTGGCGCAGGTCGAGGCTGAGGGAGGGCCACCAACTCCAGCCAGCACCGGCAGAGGCGGCCCCGCTCAGAACACCTGACATCGATGTGCAGCCTCGCCAGCGGGGCCTGCGGACTCCACTGTTCTCCTGCTGAGGGCGGCGGGGCCCCCTGATGAGCATGGCAATCAGCCTCATCACTATTGGCCCTTCGCCACCAGTGATCTTTATAACTCGCGTACCCAGCACACCAAGTTTTCAGACAACCCCAGAGATCTGATTAACCTTTTAGAAACTGCTTTGTTTACCCATCAGCCCACTTGGGATGATTGTCAGCAACTCCTCCAGGTTCTATTCACTATGGAGGAGCAGGAGAGGATCCAAAATGAGGCCAGAAAATTGGTTCCTGGTGACAATGGTCAACCCACCACCAGTGTCGACACCATTAGCCTGTCTTTTCCTTTGTCCCGACCCCACTGGGACTTCAACACAGCAGAAGGTAAGGAGAGGCTCCGGATCTATCGCCAGACTCTGTTGGGAGGTCTCAAAGTGGCTGCCCAGAAGCCCACCAATTTGGCCAAGGTAGGGGATGTGCATCAGGGGCCGGACGAAAGCCCTGCAGCCTTCCTAGAGAGAATTCAGGAAGCCTTCCGTAGGTATACTCCTATGGATCTGGAAGCAACCAAGACAAAGGCAGCTGTAATAATGCACTTTGCCAACCAGGCAGTGCCAGATATTAGAAGGAAATTACAGAAAGTAGACAGGCTGGGAGAGAAAAACATTCAGGATTTAGTGGCAGTAGCCGAGAGGGTGTACAATAATAGAGAGACTGCAGAGGAAAAACAGGCAAAAGCTGACAACCGCCAGACCCGAAACTTAGCTCGGATTCTGTTGGCCACCACTGCGGGAGAACCGAAGGAACGTGAACATCAACTGAGAAAGATTGCGGCAGAAGGACAAGGTAAGGGGGAATGCAGGGAATGCCCCCAGTTGGGAAAGAATTAATGTGCTTACTGTAAAGAGGGGGGCCACTGGGCTAAGAAATGCCCCAAAAAGCAGCAGGGAGGCTGCCCAAAGGCCCCCATCCTGGCTATGGATGAGATGAGTGACTAGAGGGGATGGAGTTCGGCACCCCTCCCCGAGCCCAGGGTAACCCTTAAAGTGGAGGGGAAACCCGTTGAGTTCCTGGTAGATATGGGAGCTCAACATTCAGTTCTGCTTGAACCACATGGCCATATATCTGACAAAACTTCCTGGGTCCAAGGAGCCACAGGCATGAAAAAGTATTCATGGACTACCCAAAGAGCGGTGGATTTGGGAGTGGGTCGGGTATCCCACTCATTTATGGTCATTCCTGATTGTCCTTACCCTTTGCTGGGGAGAGACTTGCTTACTAAACTAGGAGCTCAGATTCATTTCCAACCTGGGGGAACAGAGGTCCTTGACCAAGAAGGAAAACCTATCCAAATATTGACAGTAAGTCTCGAGGATGAGTATCGGCTGCACCAGGAGCAACCCCTGCCAGGTCCTGACATAGACCAATGGTTGGTGATGTTCCCTAAAGCATGGGCAGGGACTGGAGGCATGGGGGGTAGCCAAGCACAGAGCGCCTGTGTTTGTTGAAGTAAAGCCAGGAGTGGACCCTGTGTGGGTCCACCAATATCCCATGTCCCTAGAAGCCCTTAAGGGGATAACTCCACACATCAGAAGGTTGCTTGTACAAGGGATCCTAAAACCATGCCAGTCGGCCTGGAACATCCCTTTCTGCCGGTATATAAGCCTCACTCAAATGATTATCGACCCGTGCAGGACCTCTGTGAAGTAAACCAGAGGGTTATGGATATCCACCCTACAGTACCCAATCCCTATACCCTCCTGAGCTCTTTATCCCCGAACCACCAATGGTACATGGTCCTAGACCTCAAAGATGCCTTCTTCAGCCTCCCACTGGCCCCCAAGAGTCAACACATTTTTGCTTTCGAATGGAGTGCCCCAGAACTAGGCATAAATGGGCAGTTGACCTGGACCTGCCTGCCTCAGGGGTTCAAAAACTCACCCACCATCTTTGATGAGGCTCTGCATGAAGACTTAGGTGAGTTCCATCTCCAAAACCCTCACCTGACCCTGTTACAATATGTAGATGACCTCCTCATAGCGGCTGAGATGCAGAATGCCTGCCTGGATGGAACCAAAAGGCTCCTAACAGTCATAGGGGAACTAGGGTATCGGGCGTCTGCCAAAAAGGCCCAAATCTGCAAACCTGAGGTGAGCTACCTGGAGTATATACTCAAAGAGGGGCAGAGATGGCTATCTGATGCTAGAAAAGAGACAGTTCTTAAGATACCCGCACCAGATTCCCCTCGAAAGGTTAGAGAATTCTTGGGATTGGCTGGCTTCTGCCGCTTATGGATACCGGGGTTTGCGGAACTTGCGAGGCCCCTTTATGAGGCAACTAAAGACAATCAGGCCTTTCAATGGACAGAAAAACTACAAAAGTCCTTTGATCAAATTAAGGCTGCCTTGTTGTCAGTGCCAGCCTTAGGCTTGCCTGATGTCACTCAGCCCTTCTACCTTTACATTGATGAAAACAAAGGAGTTGCCAAGGGAGTCCTGGTCCAATATCTGGGCCCATGGCACCGACCAGTAGCATACCTGTCCAAGAAACTTGATCCTGTTGCAGCTGGATGGCCCCCATGCCTGAGAATGATCGCTGCAGTGGCCCTGATGGTCAAAGATGCTGATAAGTTGACCTTGGGCCAGAAACTGTATGTGACCACCCCCTACCATTGGAGGGGTTCTAAAACAGCCTCCAGATAGATGGCTCAGCAATGCCCGCCTAACCCACTATCAAGGCCTGCTCTTAAACCCAAACCAAGTTGTCTTCCAGACCCTGGCTGCCCTAAACCTGGCTACATTATTGCCTGACCCAGACCTGGAGGCCCTGCTGCATGACTGTGCTGGCATCTTGGCTCAGGTACACGGGACCCAAGCGGATTTGAAAGATCGACCATGGCCAGATGCTGAAGATACCTGGTACACTGATGGGAGCAGTTTTGTTCAGGATGGCTGAAGGTATGCCAGGGCAGCTGTGGTCACTGAGACTGAGGTCATTTGGGCCGAACCCTTGCCCACTGGGATGTCAGCACAGTGAGCAGAGCTCATAGCATTAATCAAGGCACTGACTCTGGGAAAGGGCCAAAAAGCTAAACATATACACGGACAGCAGGTATGCTTTTGCTACCACTCATATACATGGAGCCATCTACAGAGAAAGAGGACTGTTAACAGCTGAAGGAAAGACTATAAAAAACAAAAAAGAAATTCTCGCCCTACTGGCAGCCCTATGGCTACCAAAGAAATTGGCTATTATCCACTGCCCCGGGCACCAAAAGAACGATGCTCCGATTGCCCGAGGAAATAATTTGGCCAACCAGACAGCGCGAAAAGCAGCCTTAGAGGCTGATCTGACACTGACCACTCAGCTGCCCGATCAGGGGGCGCTGCTTTACCAAAAAAACCTCAGTACACTGAGGCAGACTTAAAATGGATAAAACAACTGCCCATGACCCAATGCCTCGAAGGATGGTGGAGATCATCTGACTGTAAAATCATTCTACCTGAGGCCTTGGGAGAGCAAGTTCTCTCCAAGATGCACCGATCCACTCACATGGGCTTCCGCAAGATGCAGGACCTCTTAAGACACGCTGAAATCAGGATCCGAGATGCCAACTCCAAAATTGAATGCATTATCGCTACTTGTAAAGCATGTCAACTCACTAATGCTACCCAAAATAAAACTAACCCTGGCAACAGATTGAGAGGAGACCGACCCGGCGTATACTGGGAACTGGACTTCACTGAGGTAAAACCTGGACGGTATGGTTACAGATACCTGCTAGTTTTTGTAGATACTTTTTCAGGATGGACAGAGGCCTTCCCTACCAAGCATGAGACGGCACAGGTTGTGGCCAAAAAGCTACTGGAAGACATCTTGCCAAGGTATGGTTTCCCAGTAATGTTAGGATCAGACAATGGACCCGCCTTCATTTCCAAGGTGAGTCAAAGTTTAGTGCAGGCATTGGGGGCAGATTGGAAATTACATTGTGCATACAGACCCCAGAGTTCAGGACAGGTAGAAAGGATGAACAGGACCCTAAAAGAGACCTTGACTAAATTAACCTTAGAGACTGG
>NW_004624731.1:9168781-9191884 GCF_000247695.1 Heterocephalus glaber | reverse complement strand
TCTGGGCCAGGAGCAGCGGGACAGAAGGTGGCCCAAAAGCCCTTTTCTCTGGGCTGGGAGCAGTGGGAGGGATGGTGGCCCAGAAGCCCCTTCCTCTGGGCCAGGAGCAGTGGGACAGAAGGTGGCCCAAAAGCCCTTTCCTCTGGGCTGGGAGCAGCGGGAGGGATGGTGGCCCAGAAGCCCCTTCCTCTGGGCCAGGAGCAGTGGGACAGAAGGTGGCCCAAAAGCCTTTTCCTCTGTTTTGGGAGCAGTGGGAGGGATGGTGACTGGGAAGCCCCTTCCTCTTGACCAGGAGCAGTGGGACGACGGCTCAGAAGCCCCTCCCTCTGGGCTGTGAACAGTGGGACTCAGTACCTTGGTCTGGTGGTCTGGTGTCCTCTGCGTCTTTGTAGTGTGGAATCAGGTGGCTGCCTGTCTGCAGTGGGGTGATTAGGTGCCTTCCGCACAACTCAGGACCTTGGTAGGGCATGCACAGACCTGCCTGTCTGCAGCGGGCTGATTCAGCGTGTGTTCTGTGCGACTGGGGACCTGGGTAGGGTGTCCTGACCTCTAACTGTTGAGGCACGTAGGCCTATCCTAGCCCCAGGGAGAGGACTGGAGGAACAGAACATTCTTTCTAGGTATCTTCTGGTTCTGTTGGAACAACACACCAACAGTGTCTTTGGAACAGACCTGCTCTTGGATTTCTCTCCTACACTGAAACACCCAAATGGCAGATTCCCAGTAAATCTAGACCTGGTCATTACCCAGCACTAAAATTGTGGAAATGACTTCAGGTTCAGAGAAAGTAAAGAGCCTGCTAGAATTTATGGGAAGGAAGGCACAAAGCCAGATTAATTTAACTGGAATACTTCATCCTCCATTGCTGAGATGATGTTACATGCCAGCAAACATCAAGAGGTTTCAGGAAACCATGATCTCACCTAATATTTTAAAAAAGGTGCCAATAACTGACGTATAGCAATCATATGAGATAACTCAAGAGAATTTAAAACAGTTATTTTAAGGAAACTCAGTGAGTTTGAAGAAATGATGAGATGTTTCAATACTCTATTGAAAATAGAATGAATCAATGATAGTATATGTCACACAAATACAAGTAAGACTTAGTGAACATAAATTGGCTATTTGAAAACAGTTTGGGGAGGAAAAAAATAGAAATAAAGTTTACAGGAACTTGGGGACAGTATTAAAAGAGGTTATAGGAGTTTAAGATGGACTTGAGAATGGCAAAAAGTTAGGAAGATTATTCAAATAGATAATAACAGAAAACTTCCCAAACCCAGAGAAGGATATAAATATCAAGATACAGGAAGTTCAGAGGTCACCAGGTATGACTCAACCAAGTGTACCCTAAGGTAAAACAAACTCTAAAGACAAAAGAAGATGAAGAGAAGTTGCTCAAGGTTCTAAGAGGAAAGAAACAGCACACAAGAATGTCCCAATTTGTCTGATAGCAGACTTCTCAGCAGAAAGCTTATAGGCCACAGAGAGTGACATGAGAGTTTTATAGTTCTGAAGAAAAGAATAAACACCCAAGAATACTGTATACAGCAAAGCTATCCTTTAAAAATGGAGAGAATATAGACATTCCCAAACAACAAAAGCTGTGTGAAAGTCTACCTGACCTGTTCTATAAGAAATGCTTAAGGAAGTTCTTCAAGTTGAAAGAGATATTAATGAGTTTAAAAATGGGTTATAGGGCTGGGGATTTAGCTCAGTGGTACTGTGCCTGCCCCGCAGGCACAGGGTCCTGAGTTTGACACCAGTACTAGAAAAAAAAAGGGTAAGTACAAAACTCACTGGTAAGAGAAAGTATCAAATTCAGAATGTTTTAATATTCTAAGTATGATAGACAAGCCATTCATATTTTTAGTATGAAGACTAAACCAAAATAATTGAAATAACATGTTAAGAGATTTGCAATATAGACATATGTAAAGTAGGATATAAAAATTCAAAATGTGGGAAGGAGTGATGTTTTATTAGTATATTTTGTTTGTGTTTGTTCTTTATGATCACATTAAATTGCTGTCATTTCAAAATAGCTTCTTATAATAAATTGTTTTTATTGTAAGATTCATGGTAACCATACATTAAAACTCTGCAATAGACCGAAAATAATAAGAAATCAAAACACACTACTAGAGTACATCACTTAACCACAAAAGAAGACTGTAAGAGGAGAAAGAAAGGAACTACAATAAAACTAGGAACCAAATTACAAAATGGCAGTAATAAGACCTTACCCAGCAGTAATTGCCTTGAATGTAAGTGGGTTAAGTTCTCTAATTAAAAGACATAGAGTGAGTGGATGGATAAAAAACAACCAATATCAAACTACACATTACTTACAATAAACTTACTTCATCTATAGCATAGGCTGAAAGTAAAGAGATAGAATAAGATATTATGTGCAAATGGAATACAAAAAGAAAGCAGGAAAAGTTGTACTTAGATAAAAAGGTTTAAATCAAAAGCAGTAAAAATGAAAACATTATAGAATGATAAAGGGATCAATTCAGCAAGTGGAAATAATTCTAAATACATATGCAATTTATATATTAAATTTAAGTATTTCTAAATATATATTTGGAAATATATAAAGCAAATAGTAGTAGACATAAAGGGAGAAATAGACTACAATATAATAATCGATGGGGACTTTAACACCCTCTTTTCAGCAATAGACAGATCAAACAAAATCAACAAAGAAGCAGAGCCTTCCTTGTTTGTGAGACAGATAATGTCTTCTTCACTAGGTATCTTTGAAGATTAAAAGATACAGTAATCTAGGGGTAAGTGTATTGTAAAAATCAAAGGCCTAGCACGGTACTTGTTTGTTTTGTTTTGTTTTGTTTTTTTGAGACAGGGTCTCACTATGTAGCTCAGTCTGGCCTTGAACTGACTGTGTAGTCCAGCCCAGCCTTGAACTTGTGGTACTCTTCCTGCCTCAGCCTGCAAAGATCTGGGACCACCATGCCTGGTTGGTATTTGTTATGTAAGAGAAGTTTAAGAGATGTGAGGTCTTTACTCTCTCCTTCCCTGAGCAACACCTTAGGACAGTGGGCCTCAAACTAGTATGTTCAGAAACACAGTCTTTGCAAAAAAACAGATGCCAGGGTTTTATACCTAGAAAGTCTTAACTCAGTGGGTCTGGCTTGGGGCCAGGGAATCTGCCTTTTTAGTCACACCTGGATTCTAATGCAAGTGCTTAGGAGATCAGATTCTGAGATATTCTTTAGAACCATAAAACTATTCAAAGACAGCAAGAAGAGACTCCAGATTATCTCATTCAATACCTACTCATTTTGCTGATAGAGGGACTGAGTTTAGGTGACTCACTGAAGGTCACAGGGAGGCAGTAGCTGGACTAAAATGGGAACTCAGGTTCCCTGACTCACAGGGTGATTTGGTTACACCACCTCCTTTTCACCAGGAAACAGTGCTTTTCCTGGCTTGATCTGAGGTTGCCCTGAGCAACTTTTTGGCAGTGGTTTAAGCTCTCAGCCTTCTTAGTCAAAAGACCTTCTAGAAACTATTATCTCTAAGGATGACTCTTATATAGTAGTCTGTATAATCCTTTACATAGCCTTGTTGAGAGTGACTTCAGAAAAATTTTTTTTCAATTGTTTCTTTGATTATACTATAAAGGTACTTTGCTATCTTTTAAAATTTTCTCTAGAATCTTAGTTGAAAATTGAAATGCTTTATTAATGGAAAAGCTTTTTTTTGCTCATTTTAACCCTTTCATTATAAAACAATATAAATAAACACATACATAAAACATTGTAGCTTAGAAAATTGTTATAGGCAAACATCATTCTAAGTTCCACCCAGGTGAAAAATAGAATTTTGTCAGTTCTGAGGAGCCCTTCCATATGCCCTGTCCCAGCAGCAATGTCTTCCATCCCTTCAAAAGCATCCACAATTCTGACTTTTACAGTAATTACTTTCTTTCCCACTTTCAGTTTTATTACCCCAATTCTGACTCCCTGTACACTAATATTGAATTTTGATTTAAAAAATGTATTTTAAAATCCTCTTAAACTACAGATTCCCCTCCATCTTGTTATTCTTACAGTTTATCTTTTGAAGAATGTGATTCAATTTGTAGTGTTTTATAGTCTTTGTTGATAGTATTCATGGGATGCAGTTCAGTATATTTCACCATCTTATGTATTTCCAGAAAACTGGCAGCTGGATCCAGAAGTCTGATTAAGTTCATATTTGATCCCTTTAACTGCATTATTAGTGGAATGTTTTCTTTCAGTAGGAATAAAACATATTGTTTTTATTCTTTTAATTTTATTAGCAGCTGTGGATGTCCATGGCCTAGATTAATTAATTCATTGGGGGTTGCAAGATGTTGATACTGTGTCATTTTAATTTATTTACTGAAATTATTTTATTTTATTTTATTTTATTTTTTTGGTACCAGGGATCGAACTCAGGTCCTTGCACTTGCGAGGCAAGCAGCGGAACCACTGAGCTAAATCCCTGGCCCATGCTGAAATAATTTTATAAGAAAAAGTTACTTCTCATCTACTATTAGGATAGTTAGTGATACAATTCATATAAGGAAGGCAGCACAGGGCTGGGGATTTAGCTCAGTGGTTCCGCCACCTGCCTGGCAAGTGGAAGGTCCCGAGTTCAATCCCCGGTACCAAAAAAAAAAAAGAAAGGCAGGACAAATGCTTGAGTCTTTTATGAACCCAGCTTTCAAAAGAACCATTAATAATCTTGTTGTCCTCTGAAGATAACTAGTTTTTTCTTAATTATGAACCATATTTGATTAGTTCCCATACATTATAATTTTTTTTTTTTTTTTTTTTTTTTTTTTTTTTTTTTTGGTACCGGGGATCAAACTCGGGTCCTTGTGCTTGTGAGGCAGGCGGCAGAACCACTGAGCTAAATCCCTGGCCCACATTATAATTTTTGTCCTCCATGAAACTCAAAATGTTTCCTATTTGGTCAAAACTGTCTCTTTTAAGTTTACTTCTGTGTCTTTTGATCTGAACCTAATAGACTTTGATATCTTTCTCGCAAACTGGCATAATAAGATGTTTTAGGCTCACAGTGTCTTTTTCCTGCCCCAGAACTAAAACCAGCCATTTCTTCAAGAAGTTTTCTTTTTTTTTAAATTTCAAATGACTTTGAAGACCATTATTTGGGGCTAGTGCTGTTCATTGCCACTGGACTGGCTGTTGAGTCATTATTTAGGTCTTTTCAATGGACAGAGGTAGAAAACGTGTGCACACACACACACACACACACACACACTTATTAAAGATAAAACACCTTGTGATTTCACTTGAAATTCCCAGTTCAAATTCAAAACTAGTTTGGTTTTTTTTGGTACTGGGGATTAAACTCAGGACCTTGCGATTGCAAGACAGGTGGCGGAACCACTGAGCTAAATCCCTGGCCAAAACTAGTTTTAAAGAAATTTCAATACATTTTTATTTTAGAATAGTTTTAGACTTGCAGAAAACTACATCATCTTCTGGAATGAAATACTGTTGAAAAGATTGATAATAATTGAATTTCCTTCCCTTGTAAGTCACTTGCTCTTTTTGCCTGGATGCCAAAGCATTCCCTCCACCCCCTTTTTTTCCTTTAGAGTACTGTCATTTTAATATGGTATGTCTTGGTGTTGGTGGTTTTAGGTCTGTATTCTAAAGTGCATGGCATACTTTCTCAATATGTTGTTTCAATTTTAATTTCAGGAAAATTTCCTTTAATTATATGTTAGCATTTATTCCATTTCCTTGCTTTAATTTTCATCCTTAAGGACTTCTACTATTGGTTGGATCTTCTTTGATACCATCAATATTGTTCTTTTCCTTCAAATCATTTTTATAAAGTATATATGATTACAATTCTGCCAAAACTGCCCTATTCATTAACTTATTCATTTAACAATGATTTATTGAGCATCTAGATAGTGATGAATCAGACAGCCTGCCTCCCAAGAATTCTGCTCAATGCTGATTAGTAATAATATTTAACATTTAGAGTACTTATCAGATTAGAAGTCTTATACAAAGATTCTTGCATACATTATTTCATTTAATTTTTTACAACAACTATATGACAGACACTATTATTATATACATTTATCAGATAGGGAAACAGGAGTAACTTGACTAGGATCACTCATTCACTTATCCATTCAATACATTTTAATAAGCACTATGAATACAATACTGAGCAAAATAGGCAAAGACTTTGACCATACTGTGTATTTCATATAGTCTAATTAGAGAGATATTACCAATCTCCATATCAACCAAATAAATACACAATTGTGATAATTTTAATTGCCTTATGATATCCATTTTCCTTTTCTTGGTGGCATGCCTCTACTTTTAGCTGGCTGTGCTGTCATCTGGGTTAAAGACACATTCCCAGCATACCTTGCAGTGAGATGTGGCCATCTGACTAAATTTTGGCCAACAAGCCAGAACAAAGGAACATAGGAAGTATCGTGCAACTTGTAGAGTCTCTTTAGAGGGAGAGAAGACTATCCTCTTGGCTGGTCTTCCTAGAGCTTAGTATGTTAATATGAGTGTTGGGATTTCAACAGCATTGAGCCATGAGTAAATTTGGAAGCCTCTTGCCAGAATAGTAGAGTGGAGAGTAAGAAGGAGCCTGAGTCCCTGCTGTCACAGTGGAGCTGCCATTCTAGGCCTGGACTTCTTGCCTCTGGACTTCCAGTTATGTGAGGAAAACAAATTTCTATCTTGCTTAAGCTACTATGTGGTTTCTGTTACTATGTGGGTTTCTGTTACATGTGGTTGAATGTAATCATGACTGAGTACTCTTAACTCATACCATGGAGGAGGGACATAATGCCAGGGGGGCATTGGTTAGGGACAGGTGCTCTGGCTGGATCTCCAGAAAGATCAGGAGGTAACTATTTGAGTGGGAGCTTGGCGGGGAATACAAAGCCTTTTGACAAAAAAACCATTTGTATAAGTTCTGTTGTGTGGAAAAAGATAGGAAGGGGCAAGAAAATGTGTATGGGCCAGGAGTTGAAGTTCCAGATAATGAAGAAGGTTGGTGTGTAGAGCTGGAGACAAGTGGGCAGGTTCCAGAGATATTTAGAAGATCAAATCAAGACCCAGTAATAAATTGGAAATGGATATGGAGGAGAGGAAGTTGCCTGCACTTCTTGTGGGTTTCTGGATGTTGTAACAGTACTAAAATTGTGCTAAAAGCAGAGAAAGAGGCTAGTTTGGGGGACAAAGATCGTGAGATCAGATTTGATGGGTATAAGGTATTCATAACAAGGTACCACAAATGGGATGTCCTAAAACAACAGAAGTTTGCTCTCTGGAGACTAGGAGTCTGAAATCAAGGCATCAGCAAGGCCATGCTCCCTCTAGGGGCTCTAGTGGAGGATTCTTCTTTCCTCTTCCTAGCTTCTGGGGGTTGCATTCTTTGGCTTGTAGCTGCCTCACTCCAGTCTCTGCCTTCATCATAACATGTTGTTCTCACTGTGTCTGTGTTTCTGTGTTTTCTCTCTCTCTCTCTTTTTTTTTAAATAAGTATACTCATCATATTGGATTTAGGGCCCACTTCAATGAGTACAATTTTATCTTAACTAATTATTCCTACAAAGACTATTTCCAATTAAGGTCTCATTCAAAGGGACCTGGGGTTAGGGCTTTAATATTTGGGGGGGGAAGGACGGGTCACAGCAGTGCCACTGTATCTTCTAGGTGGAATGGCAAAGTGGGTCAGTATCTGTGGTGGATTATGATGGGGCTGTAGAGAGAGGGGGAGACAGCAAGAAGCAAATGGTGACAATGTAGTATGAAAAAATGTGAAAATAGGGAAGTAAAGAAAATGTAAGTGGAGAACTAAGAGATGTGGCTTTGGGGGAAACAAAATAGAGAGGTCTATATGGATGTTAAAAGTTTATCCATTGCTGAGTAGGATCCTGCCAGGTAGATAAGGAACAGTACAGTCAGGAGGATGAAGCCTTAGTGTAAGTTGTAGTCAGGGATTGTGCAGTTTCATGTGTGACTAGTGTGTACCATGTGATGTGGCAGTGGAGGGACCCTGGGTCTTCAGGGATTTGGGGTTTGTGCTGAAAGCTTCCTGGGTAATGGTTTTTTTTTTTTTTTTTTTGGTACTGGGGATTGAACTTGGGTTCTTGCACTTGTAGGGCAGGCAGCGGAACCACGGAGCTAAATCCCGGGCCTGCCTCCTGGGTAATGTTAAAGGCAAAAGCAAACTGTGGAATGGTTCTAGTAGGATCCACAAGATTATATTTGGATTTCAGACTTCAGACAAAGCTAGAAGGTCACTTGTAAGTGGCTGAAGAGGATTTTGTGGAGATTTTGGTGAGGTCTGGATGGCACTAACTCCCACACATTCCCAACACTAAATCCTGATGTAATACCCACCTCTGGCCCTTGTGGGGGGTTTTTTGGGGGGGGGTTTGGTACCAGGGATCAAACTCAGGACCTTGCACTTATGAGGCAGGTGGCAGCATCACTGAGCTAAATCCCCGGCCCCCTGGCTTCTTTTTAATGCTAATGTTTTTAGCAACCATGGTCTCTATGATTTACAAGCACTTATGTTTTACTGAAACTGCAAACTTTTCACATCTTTTGGCTTTAATATTTCCTCCTAATTTTTACTATAGATCTGGCTAAAGGCAGCCAGTAGTACCCATGCCACAGCCTAAACATTGGGCCACTTTGAAATTTCCTCCACCACATTAATTAGTCCACCACCATTAATCTCAGTCTCCCATACGATCTCAAGATATAGGCAAAATGTAGGCCATCCTTATTTTGGCAAAGTGTGACACATACAGCCTATTGCCCAACTCCAGTAGAGTCCTTCTTCCCAACTGAATTCTCTTGAGCCAGACCTTTACTGTTTGCATTTTTATCAGCATTTTGGTTTTCTGAGCTCTGACAAGAATCTCCCATCAAGCTCAGCTTATAGCATTCTAGGATTTCCCTAGGCAGCATCTCCAAACCATTTCAAACTCTTCCCACAAACCAGTTTCAAAGACTTCTGCATTACATGGTTAGGTACAGTCACAGCAATGACTCCATCTTGGCTCCAGTATCTGTCTGTGTGGAGGTGGCCTAGCCAGTTCTATATGTATATCAGCTTATAGGAAAGTTCAGGGTCCCAGTCCCAGTGGCAACTCATTTCTCAGCTCATTGGGTCATAGAGGAATAAGAAGTATTATCAGAGAAAGGAATGGGGGCTTTTTCTTGTGAGTTTTTTTTGGGGGGGTACTGGGGATTGAATTTGAGACCTTGTGCTTGTGGGGCAGGTGGCAGAACCACTGAGCTAAATCCCCGGCCCTGGGGGATGGGAGAGGCCAGGGAAAGCCTGGTCTGTGAGGGACTTTGAGTCTCCTGTCCTCCTTACCCTCTGGACCCAGCTACTTGTCCTTGTCTACTCCCACACCTTTGGTAAATTTTTGTGGATTAGAATTAGGTGAGTGTTACAGACTGAAGGTGTCCTTCCCAAATTTATGTGTTTGAGTGAAAAAATCCTAATGTGGATATATTTGAAAATGAGCTCTGTAAGGAGGTAATTAAGGTTAAATGAGGTCAAAAGGGTGAGGCCCTGATCCAGTAGGATTAGTGTCCTTATAAAAACAGACAACAGGGAAAGTCCATGTGAAAATACAGTGCATCTTTCCTTTGTAAGGCAGGAAGAGAACCATTTCCAGAAACTAGAACCTCCTAGACCTTGAACGTGCCAGCCTCCAGAACTGTGAGAAATAAATTTCTGTTCCTTAGACCATACAATCTGTGTTATTTTGTTATGGCAGCTTGAGCAGACTAATACAGTGAGACTTTATAAATAATAAAACTCCTTCATTCCATTGTCTTCTGAAAATGTGCTACCCAAGACAGTCATATAACTCATGATCTCCACTGTATAGTATTCTGTGCCCAGCATGGAGACATGAGTAAACAGAATGAATGGTCTGCCTGATAGTGGAAGTACAGGTTCTTGTGGGAAAGAGAATGGCATAGAGACCCAGTATTTGAACTTAGGATTTTCTAATAAGGGCCCCCAAAGTATATATTGTTTCACCGTGGCAGTTTTTTAAAAATTGGGAAAACTTACATAAAAATCTAGACTTCTATCTTCTCTTGAAAACATCACTCTGATCATGCTGGGCCTTCATTTCTACATGGCAGCCACTAGGCAGCACTGAGGAGCAGCTGCCATCTTCAGAGACTTAGCTCACCAAGGTCCCCAGAGCTTCTTGTTGTCTTGCTCATGCTCTTTTATGTCTCCTTTTGATTGAAATTGCTGATATAATTGTTGATTTTTTTAATGCTTATAAACCTGTAAACCTGCATAGTTAATTGTGGATCGTCCCCCATCCCCAATGTTAGTCAGGGAGATAGGCTAACTCAGACTAGGGGCAGAGTTAAGATGCCAACATTGTGAAGGTCTTCTGGCACCATTTTGTATCAGATACACAGGAAATTTCAGAGCTGGGAGGACCTGGAGGAGCATGTAGTCTAAGCATCTCATTTTCCAGTGTGGAAACAGAAACCCAGAGAGATGGAATCACCTGCCTCAGGCCACAAAGACTGTAGGCAGCAGAGCCAAGAAGAGAACTCCAGTTCTCTGTTCATGGTCCACTGCTTTTCCTGTCAGATAAATTGTTTCCCTCCCTCCTATTATTTTGGTAGAAAAAGGAAAAGTAGCAGTTTGATACATAGATTTGGGAAATTATTGTCATGTGATATTTAATCCATGTGCAGGGCCCTTTTTTCACACTGTCAGAGGAATTATCAAAAGAAAATTATTGGAAAGTGCTAGCCATGTATTATGGCTTCCAAGCCCACAAGCACAGATGTCTACTGGCAAACTGAAATAAAATTAGAAGAAATTAAAACTCACTTTGTTTTCCTGGCAATAAAAATTTTGCTGCAGATGAATGTTCGAGCTCAGTCTCCTCCCCATTATTATTAAACAAAAGCAGAACACAACAAAAATAGAAATGAATGCAGAAATCTGCTCCTATTTCTTCCTTTGTGTACCAATGTTTTTGTTGGTCAAATCACATCATGGAGCGTCCATTACAGTGGCTTCTCTTTATAAGTCCCAAAGTAGCTGTGAGAGATGTGAATGAATGGTCCATTATAAATCAGGATCATGTGAGAACTTCGTCTCTTTAGGTCTCTTCATCCTCAAATTGGTGGCAGAAGTAATTATGTGTTAAATCCATTAAAGAATGAACAAGATGAGAAAATATGTCACCTTGTGGTTAAGGCTAGGGATTTGTAGCCAGACCTTCTGAGTTCAAATCTCAGCTCTGTCATCAACTGGCATTGACCTTGGACAAGATCCTAATTTGTTAGTTTTTTGTTTGTTTGTTTGTTTGTTTGTTTGTTTTTGTGTGTGTGTGTGTGTGTGTGTGTGTGTGTATAAAACAAAGACAATGATACTCCTTCCTGCCTTTCAAGGTTATTTTGAGGACTCAGAATACTAAGTCCAGGTGTCTGGCTTGTTGTTTGGACCATTGTGACCAGTGTTGAAGGCTGTCCTTGATGAAACTTTGTTGGACTCCTCTGAGCCTCTTCTCAAGTAGATTTTAACCTTGGGCTTTTGCATCTGTGTCCATCCTTGCCAAGTGCAGTAAGTAAGTCAGTTTAGAGAGTACCCCCACCCTTGATATCTGATCACCCTGGTCTGCCTTCTGCAAAAATCCTCTTCAATTGGCCTAGCAAGAATTCTGCCATTGATGTCTTTTCTTGGTGATATTCCCTATCCACTTACCCATGTGCTCTGTTCCTTAGCTATAAATTCCCACTTGTCCTTGTCTTTGGAATTTAGACCCACTCTGTTTCCTTGTTGCAGTACCCTATCATGACAGTTCAGAATAAAATCTTTCTTCTTGGTGCTGTTGAGACTGAACATGGTGAGTTTGGGAGGATTAGTGAGGATCTGGTAGGAATTTTGTTTCCAGTAAGATGAGAAGAAGGCAGACAGCAGGTGTGAGAGATTAGAGTTGGTTGCCTCCTGGGCCTCACAGGGTATCTGCTACCTGGGGGCTGCTCTGGGACTGGAGTCTCACCCCTTCTTTGCAGGTTCAGCAGTTTGATTCATTAGAGCAGTTGGGAGTCAGGCAGATACAAGAATACAAGTGCAAATCTCATAAAGACCCTGGCTTCATAAGCATCTAGATTCTGATTATTCTTTGTAGGTCTAGGACCCTCATCAAATCATTTAATTTCTCAGTTTTTCTACATATAAAGTAGGGCTAACCTTCCTTTCCAGAGTTCTGATGTTCTGAGATAATATATATTGAAAGCCTGGAATAATTGGCAACAAATAGTCCCAATCCATTGGGCTCTGAAGATGGAATCTGATTATCAAATTCACAAGAATCAGATCTATAAATTAGGATGTGAAGTAATTAATGCACAGGGAGTGAAATACTGTCCAAGTACCAGAAGACTTGGCAGGTGCACTTCAGGATCTCACTTTTATGAATGACAGGCGTAGATAAAGGATGGATGCAGTATGGAAAACTGGGAAAGGGATCTCACATTTGATGTAACACAGGGTCACATACACGGAAGTCTTGGAGGAGTTGGACCCGAGATTATACTTTATTGAGCTGCCACTATGAGCTGAAACTATGCACCTGTGCTAGGTTGGGAAGAGGATCCAGGGGAGGAAGAAGAGTGGTGGAGTGAAGGAGGGAGAGAGATTAGATTTCTGCATTGTCTTCTATGTTCCAGCCCAGAAGTCACTTCCCTCTTCCTCCAAGATTTTTGACCCCAGGGCTTCAGGTCTGGAAATTCTGTGGTCTGTTGGTGCTTACCCCACTCTCCTCTTTGTGAGAGAGGCCAGCATTGTGTAGGCTGTGCTCTGCACTTGATCTTAGCCAAAAGGCCAAGAAGCGATGTACAGGCTGTGCTCTGGCTGGGGCTCCTCAGCCATGGCCATTGAACACCTAAGCTGGAAGCTGTCCAACCCAAGCTCCTCAATTTGCAGATGAAAATGAGCTCCAAAGAGGCCAAACTGATTAATGGTGAAACAGAGTTGGGTCAGAATTAGATAAATGGACTTATTAATCCATCCAATGGATACAGGATAGATATGGAGCATCTCAGTGCCAGCACTCTGCTGGGTCCCTACACACTACAGAAACTAGCCTTTTGTAACCTCTGGGACCCTGCCTTCTCCATTGGAGCACAAGAGTCCATTTCTTCACTGCTCTTTTCCTAACTCATCATCAAATGGCCCCTGGGTTCTGGGCCTTGTTAGGGGCAGTGGAGGAATCAAAGGAGCTGTCAATACACAGAGGTCATCACATGTTTTCCTTGTCCCAAGGCTTCCTGGGGTAGCTGCTCCTCACTCCTCTCCCTAGTGGCTGGTCTTTGCCATGCTTACTGCTTGCTTGTAGTACAAGCCATGGTTCCTTTTCCCAACTGTCTTCTCATTTCCCTCTGCTTGCCCACACCCACAGTCCTAGCATTTGTCATTCACAGCAGCAGCCTCCAGTTTCCTTGCCCTGCCAGTTTACTCCTGGGCTCTCTCCAGTCCGACTCTTTTCAAAGGACTAAGCAGTTTGTCTGATGTTACACAGCAATTCCAGCATGGGCCCAGGCCTGCGCAATCAAGACAGTTTCACTCAAAGGAGGAGGGATCTATTATTTTTTGAAAACTTACTAGAACTATCCCACATCCCTTACATGTATCCCTTTCTTTTAAACATTTAAGCCTTTACAAGAAACTCAAATGCCTTATGTGTTTCTTGTGTACTTGGTTCTGCCCTTTCTGCATATTATCTTCTTCCCAACTGACCCCCTAATTTCATCCCCACCCCTTAGCAGGACTTTGGGCAAATGTGGGCCTTGGTTTCTCTTTCTGTAAAACTGGAAACTTTACTTACCTCACAGATTGCTAAAATCATAAGTAAAAATGTAGGGCAAGCATTTAGTAAATTTTAATTTCCTTCCCTTTTGGCTGTGCCCAACAGATCTCTGCTCAGAATGGGGCATCTGTCTTCTTTTTCTGATTGGCATTGCTCATCCTACTTTCTGGGGATGTGGTTGGCACTGAGAAGCTAAGTTTGGCCCACTCTTTTCAGGGTGGGAAGTAGTGTTGAGGTGTTCTGGCAGGGAGATGGACACTTCTACCTGCCTCCGTGTGGCTTGCCTATAGGTCTCTGGAACAGACCCAGTCTAACTTTGAGGAGAAGTTTGTGGCTCCTCCCTGGATCCCAGTGCCATGTGCTCTTCCAGTGTGGGCTATGGGGAACACAGCAAGAAGTGAGCATTGTCACATGGGCAACATCAGAACTGCTAGCTAGGGGTCCAGGCTCAGCTGCATTGGGCATGAGTGTCTGAGTACACATAGCTCTGCAGGGAACCAGACAGGTCCAGATAGCAGCAGAGGAGAAGAGGAGGAAGGGCTTACTCCTGCCCAGAAAACCTTTACTTCTGCCTCCTCATCCAGCCTCGGGGACACTGGCTTTTTCCATATTTATTCTGTGATGCCCATGGTGCTGCCCAGACACCTCATCTGGGCAGCAGGGTTCTGTTTCAGTAGTGTGTAATCTGAGGTGGCCTGCTCCAGAGCCAAGGGGTCAGCTTGACCCTGACCCATGAAGACCGAGTCACTGAGTTCAGAACCAGAAGTGCCCTGGGGGCTAGAGGCACAGAAGTTCAAGTGAAGAATTACTGTGGGATCAGTAGCCTGAGTGTCACCAGGCATCACAGCCACTTGCAGGAGAGCCTGGGGCTGGCCCAGCGGACCTCAGGGAGGGCTGGAAATCTCCCCTACTTATCTTAGCCACTTTCCCCACAGTGATCCCTGTAGCTAGCACTGTAAGCACCATCTTACCTCCTCATTCTTCCACAGGAACTACGTTTTCTATTCATTTTGTTCATTTGTGAAAATGCAGAGACAGTGCTGCCTGAGAATGACATGCATCCTCACCAGGTTTCAGCCCGACGCCTCAAGCCAGCAGGTTCTGTTGCAACACCTATAACATGGGTTTATGGGTAATAGATGCTTTGCTTGTCACATGTCCCCTTAGCGTGTGCCTATTTTGATGGGATTTCCAGAAATGTCTGGATCCTATAATTAATGATGAAGGGGCCCTGGGAGCTGGAATAGCACTGGGGGAGACCACTCTTTAGGTTTTTTTTGTTTTTTGTTTTTTGGCACCAGGGATCGAACTCTGGTCCTTGTGCTTGCACAGCAGGCGGCGAAACCACTGAGCTAAATCCCCGGCCCACTCCTTAGTTTTTTATTTTGGAGCTACAAGATCTGGACCTCTCTAGGATCCAAGGTTGGCCATAGTTCAGGAAGATGCCAGACTTCAGACCCATGCAGAGGAGAGCTCAAGTGGATGTCCCTGAAAACACTTTCTCCAAAACCCAAAAGTTTAATTCTCTTAGATATGAATCCTCCTTGTTATTCCAGTGTGTGTGGAATAGGGGCATAATAACTATAGGTTGAAAGGATGAGTTTTAGATGCCTGTTAAATGATGTCATGTTTGCCAGAGGACTATTGACTGTTTCTCAGAAAATGAGCAGGTGGCAAGGCAGGACAGGGTAGCTAAAGAGAGCTCTTGTTCATTCGGCAGTTGTCCACATCAGATCCTACTTACTATTTCAATTAATGGATACTAGTTGATGGTACTTATTTTTAGCCACCTTCAGGGACCCAGACAAGACAGCTACAAGTGGCCCATCCCACAGAGTTCAGGTCAGAATGACATCCCCAACTCGATATTCTCTCAGTCATTCTAGGTGCTGGCTGAGGAATCTGTGCATAGTCCAGGAATCGCTTTCCAGGTTGCTGCAGCTGCCCCTTTTCAGAGCAGCTTCAGAAATGGAGCGGCTGATATTCATTGGCTCACAGAGCCTCACAGCAATCTGGAAGGTCTGTGGATGTTTCCCTGGTGATATGACATAGTTCCTCAGTTTGAAAAAGTGATTATTGGGGAGCATGCATGTATTCTGCCAAACCCTAGGAGGCAGATGAAGGAAAGAGCAAGTAGGAGCTTGTCCAGCTTTCCCCGGTGAATTTCTTTCTGTCTTAAAAAGAATGAGACAAAGTCTGATAATCCCATTAACCTCAGAAGACACAAGGAATAGACTGCCATAGAGCCTGCACTGCTCAGCATGAAGGGGAAGCTTGGCAGATGAAGCACTTACACTCAGAGACTATCAGACATTGAAGGGACCTCAGAGAGCATCTGTTCTGGACTCTGCATTTTGGAAGTGTTGCTTAATTTCTATTTTTTTCTTTTCCTTTCTTTTCTTTCCCCTACCCCTCCCACTTCCCCTATTCCTTTAGAACTTTTCTTCCTATTTCACAATTAATTTCTAAACAGTTGAATATTTTCTTAGCTTTTATAAAAAACAAAATTAAGATATAATTTACATACATACATTAACCCATTTAAAGTATGCAATTTAATGGTATATTACATTAATGTTTAAAAAGTGAAGGGATATATAGATATATATCACAAAATTTTCCTTTTTATCCATCTTCAATTGTATAATTCAGTAGCAATGTATACATTCACATTGTTTTGTGACCATTACAACCATCTATTTCTAACACCTTTTAATCACCCTAACTCCTCCCAATCTCTGGTAACTTTTAGTCTGCTTTCTGTCTGTATGAAATTGCCTATTCTAGGTACCTGACATAAATGGAATCATATAATTATCCAGTTTTGTTTGCCTTATTTCATTTAGCATACAAGGATGATCTATGTTGTAATGTGTACCATAATGTTATTCCATTTTATGGCTAATATTTCTGTATATGTATATATGCCACTTTTTGTTTATCCATTCATTTGTTGATAGAACTGAGTTGTTCTACCTTTTAGTGACTCTGAATAATGTTGCAGGGGACATTAGCATACAAGTATCTGTTCAAGTTCTTGCTTTTAATTTCTTTGAGTATACGTCTAGGAGTAAAATTTATGGGTGATATGCTAATTGTGTGGTTAGATACTGAGGGACCATCAATCTTTCATAGCAGTTGTACTATTTTACATTTTCACTAGCAATGCACAGGAGTTCCAGTTTCTTCACATCCTTGTCAGTATTATTTTCTGTTTTTGATTACAGTTGTTTCTTCTCACCTGTGGGGGATCAGTTCCAGGACCTTCCATGGATACCAAGATCCTGGGGTGCTCAAGTACTTTATATAGTGGTATAGTATTTTCATATAACCTATACACATTCATATATATACTTTAAATCATCTCTAGGTTACTTATAATACCCAATACAATGTAAATGCCTTGCAATTAGTTGTTAAACTGTATTACTTGGGAATAATGACAGGAAAAAGTATGTACATATTCTGTATAGACATGAGTTTTTTGAATATTTTGGATCTGCAGTTGGTTGAATCCACAGATGCAGAGGGGCCAAGTGAATGTGATTTGCATTTCTTCCATGATGAATGATGCTGAGCTTCTCTTCATATGCTTGTGGTCTGTTTCTATGTCTTTGGAGAACTGTCTATTCAAGTCCTTTGCTCATTTAAAAATTATTTTTCATTGACAAAGATTGTACATACTTATACACAACATGATGTTTGGAAATATGTACATTATAGAATGGCTAAATTGACCTAACTAACATATACATTGCCTCATTTTTTTGTAATGAAAACACAAAATCTTGCTTCAATACATTGTTATTAATTGTAATCACCATATTTTACACAATAGACTTCTCAAGTTTTTCAGTTTGTACCAATTTTAGCTTAGTTCTACTGTGTTTGGAGCCACATGCTGTATGACTTCAGTCCTTTGAATTTTGTTGGGACTTGCTTTATGGCCTCATGAATGATCAAGTTGGTAAAACTTTGGAAAAACTTGCAAGGAAATGTGTATACTGTAGTTGGTGGATGCAAGTTACTTTGTAAGTTAATTAGGTCGTTTATATATCATAGTGTTTGTCTTAGATAGTTTTGTGATTTTTTTTCCTGATTTTTTTTTTAGAAATTTCTGAGAAAGGCATGTTAAAATTTTCGGACAAGTCTGGATTGTCTATTTCTTTTTAATTCTGTCAAGTTTTGCTTTATATTTTTGAAATTATTTTACTAGGTGCAGTCAAATTTAGAATTATTATGGTTTCCTGGTGAAATGAATTTTCATCAATATGAATTGGTCTTCTTTATCTCTGGTAATGGTTCCTGCCTCAAAGTCTACCTAGTCTGACCAGAGTTTTCCTTAGGATTATATTTATGTAGTGTATATTTTTCCTCTCTTTACTTGACTTTCCTGTGTCCCACTATTTATATGGGTTTTATGATAATTTTGGCCTTTTGATTGATGTATTAGAACCATTTAGGTATAATATAATTATTGATATATTTGGTTTAATTCTACCATCATACTATTTTATTTTGTTTCACCTATTCTGTATTTCTTTTTCTCTTCTTTCTTGTCTTTTGGATAAATCAGATATTTTAAATATTTTGATATTTTTGTTTTCATTGAGGTGAAATTCATATAGTATGAAACTAACCATTTTAAAGTGAGCAATCTAATGGCATTTAGTACTTTCCTGTGATGGATGATCAGTTTTGCCATTATGAAGAGCAGAAATCTGATGCCTTCATTTTACAGTGGTGAGACAGGTCTGGAGGGAGCAGTGGCCTGTCTAATTTCACAGTGGTAACTAAGGCAGATCTGGGGTTAGAGCTTTGGTCTCCTGAGAGCCATTCCAGGGCTATCTACAAGGCGAGGCAACCTTAGTCCATCATGCACTCACCTAAGCCATCACTTGTTCATTTAAGAAGCATTTCTCAAGGATGTGTTCTGTGCTGCCCAGCTGTCTCCCAGGTGCTGAGATGTGTGGTTGAGAACTGTCCTTGGAGTGTGACATTCAAGGCTGTTGGAGAGAGAACACAAATATTTCTTCTGTGAAAAATTATTCAGAGAGTAAAGAGGCTATGCAAGGGTGGAACCTTTGCAGTAAAAGAAAGAGCCTGTAAGCAGATGTGACTTCTGCCCAGGGCAGCTGTCCTCTGAGGCTGTCTGAGGCCTTTTTCTCCCCAGAGGGCTTGCCACATGTCCCAGCCTTATTCTCTCCCTTGGCCCCAGCCCCACCACCCTCCCTGTGACTTGTCCTTCCCTTGACTTTTGCCAGCCTTCTCTTAATGGCTAACTCAATTTTGTGTTCATTAAACTTTCCTTAGATAACTTCATAAAAATATTTGAGGGAGTATTTAAGCTTGATTTTTATTATACACGTAATACATAGTCACTTTTTAAAATACTAGAAAACATGGCCAAACAGAAGAACATGAAAATCACTGGTAAATTTCCCAACTAGATCAACACTTTGGTAAAGACATGTCCAGACATGACGCTCTCTCCTTCCCTAATAACATCAGCAGTTGTTAATTATATGCACTCTTACTATGTCCCCGTCACTGTTCCAAGTTTTACATCTGCATTTCTTTATTTAAGCCTCATAGCAAAATATAAGGTAGTAATTATCCCAATAACTGAATCACAGAGAAGATTTGAAAGTTACCCAGTCATTCACATAGTGTTATTCTAACTTACACACACATACTGGCTTGTTTTAAACTTTTGGTAATGAAAACATTTCAAATTTATACAAACATAGAGAATAAAGAATGGTGAAGTCTTGTGCTCCCAACATCCAGTTTCAACAACCATCCACTCATGGTCAGTCTTGTTTCACCCATTATCCTAGGGAGCCCTGACCCCATTTATCTTAAAACAAATCCAAGATATCATACCATTTCATTCAAGTGGATGTTTCTTTATAGATGAAGACACCCACAGTACTGTTACTACCATCCACCCAAATGAACAACTCCCAGACCTCCTTTTCATCAGTGTTCACATCTCCCCACTGTCTTGCACTGTCTTCCACAGTTTGTCTGAATCAGGACCACATGTACTCCTCAGAGGTGTGGCTGGAATCCATACCCAGACTGTTCATTATTATTATTATTATTTTAAAATTTTTATTAGTATATGTTTGTAGTCCATAAAGATTGCTTGTACCGTAGGGAGTTGGAACATGTACATAACACATCTCAATTCTTTTTGTTTAATCCCTACCCTGCTTATCCCTCCCTGATCCCTCCAACTCTTGGTCCCCCTCCCATTTACAAAAGCTCTATTTCCATTTTTTTCTTCAATTTTTCCATCCCCCTATTTCTCTCCCCTCCCCCTCCATCTCTTATTTCCCTTCCCATAGTAGAGAAGGATCTCTCTACTTCCTATTATCTACCTTTATTTTGCTCTTTATTTATATTTTGGGTTTCTAATATAAGAGAAACCATGTGATATTTAAGCTTGTGAGTCTGATTCATCTCAGTATCTCAGGATGTGTCCATTTACCTAGAATCCCACAAGTCTGTCATTTTTTATGGCAGAGTAGTATTCCAGTGTGTTTAAACACATTTTCTTTATCTGTTCATCTGTTGATGGGCATATAGGCTGTTTCCAGGATTTAGCTATTATAAATCGTGCTGCTGTAAACATGAGTATGCATGGATCACTGTACTTTGATGACTTTATCTCTTTTATGAAGAGACCTCAAAGGAGAAGAGCTGGATCAAATGGGATTTCTAGTTTTAGTTTCTTGAGGAATCTCCACACTGATTTCCTTAGTGGTTTTACTAGTTTACATTCTAGCCCACAATGTAGAAGGGCTCCTTTTTCCCTCTAGATTTACTAGATTTTTTTTTCTTGATGATGCCATTCTGAGTAAGATGGTATCTCAATTTGGATTTAATTTGCATTTCTCTAATAGCCAAAGATTTTGAGCCTTTTTTCATGTATTTATTGGCCATTTGTACTTCCTCGGAGAAGTGCCTATTTTTTTGTTTGCCCATTTTTTGATTAGGTCTTTCATTTTGAGGAAGTCTAAAGTTTTTGAGCTCTTTGTATATTCTAAATGTTAGTCCTCTGTCTGAGGGCTAGTTGGCAACTATTTTTTCCCATTCTGTAGGTTGTCTCTTCACTGAGTTGGTTGTTTTCTTTGCTGGACAGAAGCTTTTTAAATTTGCTATAATCCCATTTGTTAATTCTTTTTTTTCCCCATTAAGTTTATTGGCACATTTTAGATATATAGTACTGTTACTTTCGTCATTGGGATCTTGTACCTTTACATGATGTATCTTGGTTCTTATTTTTCCCTATTCCCCTGCCCTCCCTTCACCCCCCTCCACCCTTCCCTATTTACAAAGACTTTGTTTCCATTTTTTCCTTTTCTCATATTTTTTCTTTTCCCTTCTTTCCTTTCCCCTACCCTTCCCACTTACCCTCTCTTTTAGACTTTTTCTTCCTATCTTACATTATCAATTATACCATTTGAACCTTTACACTTTTAGTTTTTCAGACCAGAGAAACTATTTGATATTTACACATATGTGCCCTATTTATTTCACTTAAGAGTATGGCCTCAATGTGCATCCATTGCCTATCCTTATGTCTTCAAGAGTTCTACCTATTTTATCTTCCAGCAAATTGTTTCTGTTTTAACATTTAGATCTTTGATCCATTTTCATTTTGGTTTAATAGATGTGAGAGATATGGGTCTAGACTCAATCTCCTGTGTGTAAGTATCTAATTTTCTCAGCATCATTTATTAAAGAGGCTGTCTTTCCTCCAGTGTGTTTTCAGCCCCTTTGTCAAAGATCAAATGGCTAGAAATGCCTAGGGTTGTTTCTGCATCCTCTATCCCAGATTGGTCTTGCACCAAACCTACATCATAGATTAGAAAATCTATATGCTTTATTTTGTAGTCAACTTGAACTTATGTAATGTATAACAATTTATAAATTTTATGTATTAAGCAGTAAAATTAAGGCATTTATTCATAATTTTTCCTCACTAAGAAATTGTTAAAAACCATGAGCATGTTCTTTCTACTCTCGGTGCACATTTCTCCTCTTATGACCTACAGGGCTTTTTGATCTCTAATGAGTTTCTATTCTATTTTTGTTCCACAATAGATTGTTCTGAGATTATTTCCTTATATAAGGGTCTTTATTACAATTTTCACTTATCTACACATTCAGCCAACAAATTAATTGAGCACTTCTTATTTGCCAGAGGGTGTGATTGATGGATGTGATCCCTACTCCTATGTATTTATATCCTGTGGGGGAAGTAGGAAAAAAAGTAAATGGGCAAATAATTAGAACAGTTTCAAATTGTGATAAATACCATGTACAAGCAAACAAGGAATGAATGCAGAGAATAATGGTGGAAAGTACTTTCAAAAACATTTAGAAACAATTTGCTTTTACTTGCTTGGAGCTCTTTTTAAAAGCAGCATCTATTATTGATACTGAAAAGAGATTGTGTCTTTCAGTATGCTTTTTTCTAACTGCTTGCTACTAGCTACTTATTACTACTCCCCAGTGGCTTCTCTTTCTTTGTGATGCCACAGTTTTGCTTCTACACCTCTGTAACTTGAATAGTCTGTGTTGTATTTCTGATGTGGTGGTATCAGCGCCTTTGTACTTGGTTTCTTTGGCAGAAAGAGTAACTCCCATATTGTATCTAAGCAGAAAGCAGATTTCCCATTGGCAGTAACATGGTATATTAAGTCTTATTGGTGGTTATTCAGTCCATGAAAATGTTTTAAATTCAGTTGGTATGTAGTCATTGAAAAAATGTAAATAATTTGAAAGTTTATATATCAAATAAAATCCCTATTAAGACATATCCTTCCATTCCCCATCCTCAAGTGTGACACCTAATGACAGTTTGGTGTGTCTCCCTCCACCTTGTCCTGTGTATGAGGTGATCTAGGACAGACTTTTCCAGCAGGACCTCTCCTGGCAGATGTGTGGGGTGGAAGGTGTTTGGAGGCCAGGCTTATTATGAAAACTCTGTGATGAGCATCCAGAGTCTTCATGACTAGTACACTCCTGGGTACCATGAGCTTCATTGCTATCACCCTGTGTTGTTAATGTTCTTTTTTTTTTTTATTAAATTCTTTTATTGGTACATTGTAGGTATACAAGACAATTACATTTCTCATTGGGAATTGTACCTTTACATAATGCATCTTGGTTCTTATTTTTACCCCATTCCTAGCCCT
>NW_004624731.1:9090436-9158320 GCF_000247695.1 Heterocephalus glaber | reverse complement strand
GTTTTTATCACAGTAGCTTTGTAGTATAGTTTCAAGTTGGGGGTTGTGACACCCCCTGCCATGTCTCTGTTGCCTAGAATTGCTTTTGCTATTCAAGGTCTCTTCTTGTTCCAAATGAATTTCTGGATTGTTTTCTCAAGGTCCATGAAGTATGTTGCTGGAATTTCAATTGGGATTGCATTGAATCTATATAGCAGTTTTGGAAGCATGGCCATTTTCACTCTGTTGATTCTTCTTACCCAGGAGCAAGGAATGTCTTTCTTTTTTCTGATGTCCTCTTTAGTCTCTCTTTCAAAGTGCTATAGTTTACAGAGGAGGTCTTTTGTTAGGTTGAGTCCTAGGTATTTCAGTTTTTCGGATGCTATTGTGAAAGGAATTGTTTGCCCTATTTCTCTCAGTGAGTCTGTTGTTCATGTAGAAGAAAGCTATTGATTTTTGTGTTGACCTTGTATCCAGCTACTTGACTGAATTTGGTTATTAAGTGTAGAAGACTTTTGGTGGAGCTCTTGGGGTCTTCTGTATAGAGTATCATGTCATCTGCAAATAATGATGATTTGACTTCTTTGTTTCCTATCTTTATTCCTTTTATTTCCTTCTCTTGTCTGATTGCTATGGCTAATATTTCCAAAACTATATTGAACAGGAGTGTTGATAGTGGACATCCTTGTCTTGTTCCTGAATTTAGTATGAAAGATTTCATTTTGTGATCATTTAGTATGATATTGGCTGTTGGTTTTTCATAGATGGCTTTTATCAGATTGAGGAAGAGACCGTCTACTCCAATTTTTTGTAGGGTTTTTATCATAAATGTGTGTTGGATTTTGTTGAATGCTTTTTCTGCATCTATTGAGATGATCCTGTTTTTTGTCATTGACTCTATTGATAATAGTGTATTACATTTATTGATATTCATGTATTGAACCATCCCTGCATCCCTGGGATGAATCCCACTTGGTCAGGGTGTATGGTCTTTTTGATGGTCTTCTGCTTTCTATTTGCCGTTATCTTATTAAGGATATTTGCATCTGTGTTCATTAGTGAGATAGATCTATAGTTCTCTTTTTTGGTTGAGTCTTTCTCTGCTTTGGGGATCAAGGTGATGCTTGCTTCTCAGAATGAATTCAAGAGTATTGCTGCCCTTTCAATTTCATTGAAGAGTTTAAACAGTAGTGGCAGTAGTTCCTCTCTAAATGTCTTGTAGAATTCGGCAGTGAAGCCATCAGGACCCGGGCTTTTCTGAGTTGGTAAGTTTCAAATTACATTTTCAGTTTCATTGATTGATATTGGGTTGTTTGGAATTTTTAGGTCTTCTTCAGTCAACTTTGGTAATTGATACGTATCTAGGAATCTGTCCATTTCTTCTGTGTTTTCCATCTTATTGGCGTCTAGGTTCTGGAAGTAGGTATTGATGATCATCTGTATTTCTGCTGGGTCCATTGTAATTTCATCCTTTTCATTCCTAATTACATGGATTTGGGCCTTTTCATTCCTTTTTCTGATAAGGTTGGTTAAGGGTTTGTCAATTTTGTTTATTCTTTTGAAGAACCAACTCTTGGCTTCATTGATTTCTGGTCTGATCTTTATAATTTGTTCCCTGATATGAGCTTTGGGTTTGTCCTGCTCTTCTTTTTCTAGAAGCTTGAGGTTCAGCATCAGGTTGTTTAATTCAGCTTGCTGTTTCCTAATATGAGTATTCACTGCTATGAATTTCCCTTGTAAGACTGCTTTCATTGTGTCCCATAGAATCCAATATGTTGTATTGTCATGATCATTCAATTGTAGGAACTGTCTGATTTCTTCTTTAATTTCTTGTGTGATCCATTGGTTATTCAGAAATGTTTTGTTCAATTTCCATGTGTTTATGAAATTCTTGTGGTTTCTTTTGCTATTGATTCCAATTTCATTGCACTATGGTCTGATAATATACAGGGGATAACTTCAGTTCCTTTGGACTTACTTAAACATGTTCTGTGAGTGAGTATGTGGTCTCTTTTGGAGAACAACCCCTGTGCAGCTGAGAAGAATGTGTATTCTGATTTTGTGGGATGGAATACTCTGTAAACATCTGTTAAGTTCCTTTGTTTAAGAGTTTGATTGAGTTCTAGTATTTTGTTGCTCATTTTTTGTCTAGTTTATCTATTTGTGACAGTGGGGTGTTGAGGTCCCCCACTACTATTGTATTAATGCTTATTTGATTTTTCACCTCCATTAGTATTTGTTTTATATAGTTGGGCGCACTAGTGTTTGGTGCATATATATTTCTTGTCATCTCTTCCTCTTGGATTGTTTCCTTTACAAGGATGTAATGTCCTTTTTTTCTCTCTAAATCAGTATTGGTGTGAAATCTACTTGATCTGCGAAGAGGATAGCTACTCTTGCTTTTTTTCAGGTTCCTGTCAGATGGAGTATCGTTTTTCACCCTTTAACTTTCAGTATATGAGTTTCTTTTTGAATTAAGTGTGTTTCTTGTATGCATCATGTTGTTGGATCTTGCTTCTTTTTTTTTTTTGTACCGGGGATCGAACTCGGGTCCTTGCACTTGTGAAGCAGGCGGCAGAACCACTGAGCTAAATCCCTGGCCCTGAATCTTGCTTCTTGACCCATTCTGCAGGTCTATTTCTTTTGATTGGTGAATTGAGACCATTAACATTGATAGTTATAGCTGATACATACTGACTTATCCTTGTCATGACTTTTTCTTTTTGTTGGATACTCCCCCTTTGCGTTTAATTTCCTGTCAGGGTTGATGGATTCATTCTGGTTCTTTTCCTGGGGTTGTGATCCTTGTTGTCATTTCCTAGGATATTATCTAAAATTGTTTGGAGTGCTGGTCTGGTATTCATGAAGTTCCTGAGGTGCTCTTTGTCATGAAAGTATCTTATTTCTCCATCAATTTTGAAAGGTAGTTTTGCAGGGTACATTGGTCTGGGTTGGAGGCTGTTTTCCTTTAGGCTTGAAGTATATCACTTCAAGGTCTTCTTGCCTTGAGGGTTTGTGTTGAGAAGTCTGCTGTGATTCTGATGGGCTTTCCTTTGTATGTGATTTATTTCTTTTTCTCTAACTGCTTGTAGAATTTTGTTTTTCTGTTGGGTTTCTGGAATCTTAACTATTATATGCCTATGTGTAGATTTTTTTTTGATCAAGGCTAGTTGGGGTCCTATATGCCTCACTTATCTGTATGTCAAGTTCTTTTCCCTTGCTTGGGAAGTTTTCTGTCATCACTTCTGTGAACAGTTTTTTTATGTCATCTGCACACTCTCCTGTTTCTTCATTGACTCCGATCAGTCTTATGTTACTCTTTGCATCATCTAGCAGCTGCTGGGTTGGTTTCTCATGTTCCCTTACTATTTTAAAGAAAATTTTCTTTTCCTGGTCACTAATTGCAATCTTATCTTCTGTATCTGAGATTCTGTCCTCACAATGGCTCATTGTGTTGTGTAAACTTTCAATGGAGTTTTTAATCTCCTGGAAATCTGTTTGCATCTGTTTTATGGATTCCATTTGTTTCCTATATTGGGATTCCTTCATGTTCCTCAGCTCCTCTATTTTTTTTTAAATCTGTGTCCTCTGTAGATTTATTAATCATGTCTTGCACTACGGGCACAATCTCTGCTGTTATCTGAGAAATTATTTCTGATTTCATTTTTTTAGATCCCCTTTTGTTGCCAGTTCAGGGAGTCCAGGTGGTTGAGTATCAGAGTGTTCCATCTCATTTCCCTTTGGGGTTCCTTTAGGTGATCTGGAAGTCTGGTTTTGAGACTTGTTTATGTGTCTTCTCATTTCAAGGTGGGGGGTGTATGTGATGCTGGTGTCCATGTAGCTCACCTCCTCAGTGCTGGGGGGGGTGGGGTGGAGGGTGGTACAGCAGCCCGGAAGACTACTCCTCAGCTCTGGGGCTAGCTCTGTTCCTCGGCGCTGGGGGTGGTGGTGGTGGTGGTCTCATGTTCTGTTCTCAACCTAGGGGCTTATTTTACATGAGTGTTCACTTTGTGAAGATTCACTGATTTGAACTCATGTGATATAGATTCATGTGTTGCTTAACCAAAGGGATATATTCTAGAAGTGTATCATTAGTGATTTAATCAAATACAGGCACTGTAGAGGGGACTTACAGAAGCCTAGATAGCATAGATCAGTCATTCAGTGTGGTTTCTTGATGTAGTAAGCGATGCAGTACGTGAAAGGCATGAAGATGCTGCTGACCTAGCTCATCATACTGCTTCACGGCAAACTTCTTAATAAGTAGGAGTATACTACAAGAGTGATAAAAAATTTAGAGTAGTAAGTATATAAACCAGTATCAGAGTTGAGTGTTATTACCAAGTATTAGGCACTGTACATATTGTGTGTACTGTACTTTTATATAGTGGGCAGTGTGATAGGTTTGCTCACTCCAGCAGTATTACAAGCACATGTGCTACCATATCACTACTGCTCTGCATTATAATCTAATCATATGTGCTGTCTTTTACAGAAATGTCATTATGTGGTGCCTGATTGTATCCTTTTCTCTTTGTCAGTTATTTGTTATTAAAAAGATTTAAAGAATATTATAATAAAATACAGGTCCTTCTTCCCTCTCTTATGTGAACATGGTTCTTTTTATGCCAGCAAAGTGAGGAAGTCTTATCACTGCAATTCATAAAAAGATAAGATGAATTGGGGAAGGGGGAAGATCATGAAAAGCAGGGTATGGAGAAGAGGCTGGACACACCCAGGTTTGGGACTTGTTATCTGGAGGGGCTGTGCTGATGATGCAGGTGATAGTAACATCTGGGGTTCCCCATGAGACAAAGCCAATGGACCTTCCTGGAGCTGGTGCCCACCATTCATTCTTGTCTTTCTGGGCATGCTTTCCCAGGTGGGCCTGAGATCCAAGTGCTGCAGCCCAGTAACCAAAAAGATCAGGGAAGTAGAAACCAGAAGCTCTAATAGAACTGTGGCAGAGCAGAGTAGGCCCACATTGGATTTCAGGAGGCCTTGGTGATTCTTCCTGCTGGGTTTGAAGATGTCTTTGTGGCTACTATAGGCATTTTTTTGTTGGTGTTTTTATTATGGCTCTGTGGCCTGGTGGCAATAAGATCATAGACACTGTGAAGGAGGCAGGGTGTGAAGGCTTGGGGAAGAAGTTTGGGGCCAGGCTGTTCTCAGGAGGAGAACAGTTTGGGCCCCCAGAGGCAAGCAGTGGGCAAGCTGCAGCCTGGAGGGAAACAAGTGTGTGGGCCAGTGTGGGCCAGGGAGGAGAGGGTAGAGGAGAGTGTAGAGAGCCTTTCCCCAGGTCTTCTTGGGGGATCAGACAGGCCAGAGTGATCCTGAAGGGAACTGTGTTTATGTCCTCAAGTGCTTTTGTTTTAAAAACTTTTTTAAAATTATGAAACACACACATGTGCGCGCGCACACACACACACACACACACACACACACACACACACCTATTGCCAGCCCTGTATCTCTTTTACTTGGTGCATTGACTTTAGAACCCCTTGTCCACCTTTCGCTTTGAAATCAAACAGTATGTACAAGTCAAAGCCCTGTGACTTGTTCTCTTCCCAGAGGTGATTGTTCTCTAGAACTCCATGGTGTCCTTGTGGTACATGTTTTAAACATCCTCGGCATCTTCCCCTGGGATGTCTGGTGGGTGTTTCTGTGACTGGAGAGTCCTTGATGGTTTTCATATACAGGTTCAGGACTGGGAGCTTCTGGGGAGGAGAGATTGCTCAGGGCAGTGCAGCTAGGAAGCACCGAGTGGCTGGAGAAATGAGAGGAAACAGGCAAACAGGTCAGAGCTGCAGGTGAAGGATCTGCAGGTGAAGGATCTGCCAGGTCAGATTTCCCTGGAGAAATGTGTGAGCCATGTGCTGTGGCCTCTGTTTGTGACCCCATAAATCATCAGAGAAACTGCCAAGTGTGAACAGCTTGATGGGATTGATGTCTCATGGAAATCAGTGAAGGCTGGACTGGACCTGTACTGGTTGGTTTGGCTCAGCAAGGGTGGGGAGGGGAACTGTTAGCTTCCCATTACTGTCAAATGCTGGACTCTGTGCAGGAATGCGTGCCCCGGGGCCTCTCTGCACAGCTGGATCTGGAATATGGAGGGTACAGATTCACATAGGTGGGATAATTAGACAGTTCCCAAATTGTTTCATTTCATCAATCCAATAGCATTCATCCAGTGCTATGGATGCTGGGGCTTGTCAGGAGAGGTCAACATGAGGTTCTTGCTTCACAAGGCTCATAGGCTCGGAGGCAGGTGGGGAAGGACACAGATGGGCTGAGTTCCCTCAGATGCAGTGGAAGAGCTTCCCAAAGGAGAGGCACTGAGAGAGGAGAAGACATCTTTGGGTGCAGGAGAGCATTTAGGAGGACGGTCAGTAGGAGTGAGAATGGGGTAGGGGTGGTGAAATATACAGAATAGGGTACGGGGAGATAACCTGGAGAGGGAATGGGGCCACTTGGAGCACACTTTGCTAAGAGTGTGGACATTCTCCATGGGGCATGAGAAGACACTGGGGGTTTTTACGGTGATGTGATTTAAATCAATGCCCCATCCAATTTGTATGTTGAGACCCAGCGTGATAGGATTTGGAGGGTGCTTGTGCGAGAGAAATAAGCTTAGATAAGGTCATGAGGGATGGGATTAGTGACTTTATAAGAGAGCTTGATTCCTCTATTCCACCATGTGAGGCCACAGTGAGAGGGTGCCCCTCTCCCAGACAGAAGAGAGCCCTCACCAGGCCCTACATGCTGGCCCCCTGCTGCCAGACTTCCAGCTTCCACAGCTGTGAGCAAGGACATTCCTGCTGCTTTTGCCACTCTGTCTGTGGTACAATAGTGCTCTTACAGTTTTGCCTTTCATGGTTTCATTTACCTAAAGTCAACCGTTGTCCAAAGATATTAAATGAAAAATTCTAGAAATATACAATTTATAAGTTTTAAATTGTCCATCATGCTGAGTAGCAAGATGAAATCTTATGCCATCCCACTCTATCCACCTGAGGTCTGAATCACCACTTTGTCCAGGGTATCCATCCTATGTTTGTTACCTCATTTTAGTTATCAGATCAGCTGTCACAGTAGCAGAGTACTGTGTTCAAGGCATCCCTATTTATGTAATGGCCCCAAAGCACTAGAAGAGTGATGTTGGCAATTTGGATATGCCAAAAAAGAAGCTGTAAAGTGTTTTCTTTAAGTGAAAAGGTAAAAGTTCTCAAGAAGGGAAGAAAAAATCGTATGCTAAGATTGCTAAAATTTGTAAGAATGAATCTTCTACCTGTGATATTGTGAAGAAGGAAAAAGAAATTGGTGTTAGTTTTGCTGTCACACCTCAGACTACAAAAGTTACAGCCATAATGCATGGATAAGCGTAGTTAAGACAGGAACATATTAGAGCAGTGTATGTATATGTAACAAAAAGTCATACTCTATATAGGGCTCAGTACTGTCCAGTTTCAGGTTTCCACCCAGAGTTTTGGAATATATTCCCTTGGTCAGAGGGTGGGGAGGCTACTGTATTTTGTTGTGGCAACCAAGCTGACCAAGATAGGCGATAACTAAGTTTGGAGAGAATCAAGTGAAGAAGCTGTTATAATTTTGCAGGTTAGTATCAGCGAGGGACTAGACAAGGAGAGAACATTGGAGATTATCCAAAGCAGCAACGACTATTTGGCGTGTTTGCCTAGCACTCTTTGTATGCCAGGCACTATGTTGAGCTCTGTACTTGAACCCCTTATTCACTCCTCCATAAAGAGAATGCTATTGTGGCCACTTTATAGATGTGGAAACTGAGGCTTAGAGTGGTGTAGTAACATGTGTAAAGGGCCAAATAGGTAAGGGGCAGAACCAGGATTAGAAAGCAGGTCTTATAAGCTTCACTTCCTGCTCTGACTACCATCCCCCTCTGACTGTGCTGAATTCAGACCTCCCCAGATCCCAGGTCTCTCTGAAGAAGGAAGACAGGGGTGCCTCATTGCTGGTAAGGTGAGGGGACAGAGAAGGTGGCAGCCCACCCTCAGGGGAGCCCGCCAGATGTCAGAAGCCAGTAGGGAAGCAGCTTCAGTGACTCCGATGCACCAGAATGTCTTTGCAACTCCCACTCTTAGGGCTGTCATTGGGTGGGTGGAGGAGATGGTGGCTGAGCAAACTTCTTCAGAGCCAGCTCCCTCAGACACACCAAGTGAACAGCTGTTCACACACCAGAGTACCTCACCAAGAGCCAAGGGTGTCAGATGAGGGCCACAGTGCCCACTGTAGCATAACAAAATCAAGGACACACAGAAGGCTGGAAGGGAGAAGCTGCCCTATTACCCCTCCCCCTGTGGAAAGAGGTGTCTCCTGTCTGAGGAGGGAAGGAGAATGAAGTCCAGGCTTTAGACTAGAACCCAGTGCTGAGCAGAGCCCAGGACCCTTACTTCCAGCCTGAGATCTGCTGACGGCCCCCTACCTCTCCCCACCTGTTGGAGAACAGGGCCTGAAGCCAGCACAGGACTTTGTTTTGAGCCCAGTATCAGGCCCACCACAATGGGACCTAGGCCCTGGGAGGAACCAGAGGCCCTTGTACTAAGACCAGTGCCCACAGATGGAGCCTCTAACCATCCAGAGACCTGTGGGCCAGTGGGACAGACTTGAGGTTCAACCTACATCTCTGCCAGCTCTGGGGTGGGTCCCAGGCACACCTGCCCTCCCAAGACTCTGCAGGCCCTGTGGCTATGAGACTTAGGTACCCCCAACTTGGTGTCAGCCTAGGTGGCCAAGGGACTGTCTTCACCAACACTAATCCAGCCTCGGGCTAGGGGTAGGACAGGGTAGTAAGCACGAACTTTGCCCTGGAACTTAGTGCCTGGCTGGTGAAACCTAATACCAGTCCTGCCAGTGGAAATGGAGTGTGCGTGTCCCTGATCACACTCCCTTTCCCAGGACAATGCTTGAGCAAACACTACCAGGCAACAGCCTTGGGCTTCCACAGCTGCCCACCTTTCTTCTGATTGATAGTCTTCCTCAAGCTATGTGCACCTCATCAGGTCTTGTTTGAATGGGAGCCAGGCTCCTTAAGCTATCTGCTGCAGCTCAGTTTACTTGGAAAGCAGATTCTGACTGAGGTGGTTACACGTGTGTGGAAGATTCACAAGGGAGTGCTCTTGGGACCCACACTTATAGAAGTAAAGGAACAAGGACTGGGAAGGAGAAGTTAAGCTGTGATACAGATGTGACATAGGTCTCAACCAATCCCATCAGGGGTCCTGGTGCTGAGATGGTCCCTTAGTTATTCTGTGTGAAGCAAATGGCCTGGGTTTTGTCCCTTTTTCTGTCAGTCTTTGTATATGAGTTAGCTATGGGTGGTGATCATTACTTTGGATGAGGCAGCTCTTGACTGAGAGTAAGTTGAAAGAGAGCAAGGTGAAAACTCATCTGCCAACACTCCTGGAGCTGGGAGGAATCAGTGCCTCAGTCCTGTAATTTATGATTTGATCCACACAGTGACGTATGGTATGAGCTTTGCTTCCAGAGCCTGAAATGACAGTGGACCCCAGACAACCCTAGCCATATCTGGATAGTGGCAGGTAAAATGGAGATCAAAGTGATTTTGTGAAATTTTACTGATTTCAAGCCTCATTATTAGTTTTTATTGCCTCAGGAAACCCCAGAGATGATAAATCCACATGATTAGGGATGTGGTCAGAATTTGGATTATTGTGTTGCTAGCCATCTACCTCTTCTCTGACTGTGCAGAAGGACTGTTGTCCATGACTCTTGACTTCCATTCCTTTGTACCTTACTACTTATGGCTCTCTTTGCCCAGGATGCTCTCTGCCCCACTTTCCCGTTCTCCTGCTAGTAAACTTCTCATCTTTTCATGACCTGTGATTGGACTCCTTCTCAGTAGCTGCCCAGCAGAATTGGTCTTGCTCTGTCTGGGTTCCAAGAGCACTGGTTCTCCAATGTAACTCTGTCCATATGCGTGGGTCTGCTAGTGTTTCTTCCTCATGCTGAGCCAGAAATGGAATCCCAAACCCTCTGTATCTGTGAGCACAGGGCAACACACATTATGTGGGTGAGCTGAATGAATGCAGGAGGCAACTTAGAAGGCTTTTGACTCAAGGTATGAAAAGAGGAGTTGGGCTGAAGTGGAAAGAGAGTTCATTTTGTTTAAACCTAGGAAGAAAGCTGCTCCCCCTTTTCTACTTAGCTGCCCACTTAAAAGTCTTCTATAAATAATCCCTCTCCCAGTTCCACAAATAATACTGGCCCCATCTCTGTACTATGTGTCTAGTCCTGAAGCTGCAAATGCCAACAGTCAGTGCCCAGTCCACATGTGTTGAATAATTGAATGAACCTAGAATTCAGGGGATACAGGGCAAGATGTGGGTGAACCAGTAGGAGGAAAAGGTTTAAAACTATTTTGAAAGCATAAATGACAGGCCTGGGTGTCAGGCTGCAGTAGCTAGAGAAGTACAGCAATGTGTCATAGGCAAAGGCAAGCTTTGGAGGCCAGAAGAATCAAGTGTTTTACCTTTGGGCCTACAGCATAGTCCAAATGGTCCATATACTGGATGTGAATATTGGAGTCAACAAAGTTGCACCATGGTTAAGAGAAAAATAAGAAAATAATGTTGGAGAACAGAAAAGGAGTATGACACACAGATTAGGTGAGTACTTGTGTTCAATTTGTGATTTTTTTCCTCCAGGTACAAATGCTAAAGGCAATTTTTGATCTTTTTATGTGCATTGTGCATCTAATCAGAATGACGTGATTGTGGGCCAGCTCACCAAGACTGCTTTGGCTTGTCAGTGCCTGTCATCCACAAGTTTGTCATTGGGTGATGTGGTTGGGGCCCCAAGCACCCACCTGGAGCCTTCTCTCTTGGTTCCTGTTTATCAGTGTCCACTAGGTGGTGACAAAGATTCACTTGCCTCCCCTGCAGAGTGCCAGCTTTTTCGAGATATCAAAATTAAATTCACTGTATTCTACTTCTATAAAAATAGATTCTTCTTTGTAAAAGAAAGCCAAGCCAAGCCAAAACAAAAATTTCATTAGATAAAACAATGGAAATCTTACCAAAGATATCTCTAATGAGTGGACAAACTATTCAGAATAAATATACAAATGATCTAATTATCTTTTTGCTCTAACCAGGAACTATCCAACCTGACTTTTCCATAACAATGCAAAACTCTGGAATTCCAGAAGGGGTCCCTTTAGGAGTTCTGTCTGTCTCAGCTTCTCCTATGATTTTGCGCAGTTTATCTCTTCCTCTCCTGAGGTTTGGAGGAAACTGCATCATTTGTCTCTTTCTGTGTACTTAGATTTTCACATAAAACAGGAATAAAGCCTTGCTCTGCAGGTTACTTTATCAACCATTTGAAGATGGTCAGAGAAGTCTTTCTATGCTGCATTTACAGCAGTCCATCTAGTTTCTCTCTCAGCACTGTTCAGACAGCATAGTCACCCTGTTAAATGGCCATCTCTTGGGCCACAGCCTATTCTTAACTTCAGTGACCCTCTGGAGACACAGTTGTTTCTGTCTCCCATTGTAGAACTTTGGCAAACTATGGAACCTCCAATATCAGCTTTCTCACCTGTAAAGTAGAGATTGCCACAACACCTTCTACACGAAGTTGTTTTAAGATGGGATAAGGAGATGACAAAGGGTAGTCTGAAAATGGCAAGTCATAGCACAAATGCTGTAGGTCAGCAGATGACTTGAAAAGATGCAGCTCTTGAAAAGAAAGTGAATTTTTAAAAGCATGCTGGCCATGGACAGTTCTTTCAATAAATGGGACCTCATCAAAGGATCTGTCTGTGGGTACTATGGTTGGAGTGAACACTCTGCCAGCTCCTATGGAGTCTAGGAAGGGCCCTGAGCCACCTTGCTGTTAGGAAGGGAAACTCAGTGCTGGCATGCAGTCTGCCCAGGAGATCCTGCCCTCATTGCTTCATTGGCAGCAGCTCTGGTCATGATCATGGCCATAAGTAAAGACTGCTAAAATTTTGTACTTTTCTACTTCTGTCTCTGGCACAAAGCTATTACTCACCCCACCACACTAGGGCAAAACACTCAGTCTAGAGTGCCAGCTTAGGCTGCATTCTACATGGCTGCACTGGGTGCTGCCAGGGCTCAGAGAGGTGTGTTTTTCATGGTGGTTGGCAGCTGGGCTTTGCCACGTACTGTGTGGGTGCCTAGGAGTAAGGGTTAGAGTGGGGAGAGGTTCATGCTGGTTGACCTGAGGGCTTGGGCTATGTTGAGCCTACACAGTGTTTTTTTGGTTTCTGAAATTTGTACCAGTATTTAAAAATGAGAATCTGGATTTCTGGCTTCTTTTCAGTTCAGCAAAATGAATTTTAATTGCCATATGGCAGCAAGTGACTGGTGCTGAGAGGCACAGAGTACCCACCTTTTCCTTCAGCCCCTCAGGTGGGCTGAAAAGTTGTGAGAAATATGCAGACATGTTTGTCTTGTTTTTCAAGGCATTGCAGTGATAATGAAGCCTATCCAATAAGTAGAAGTCTAGTTATGACAAGTAGGGCAGAATCTTCTGCATTTTACCCCCTGCCCAGTCTCTCCTTCTTTATCAGTATCTCCTTGCTTCTGTTAATGGGGCTGGTACAGTCAGTACAAGCTGAAGTGGGTTTTTAAAAAATTTACTTATTCAACAATTACATATGCAGTCCAAAAGCCTGTTTGTAGAATGTTCTGTTTTATTCGATCAAGAAAAAAAGAACTGTCTGAAGTTGCTTTTGATATGCAGCCCTGGATTCATTTCCTGCCATTGTGAGTCAGTGATTGATACAGAAAAGAGACAAAACACTCTTCCTCCCATTCAGTGGTGAATCTATGATCTCACTTAACAAACAGCAATCAGGGAGAAGATAGGCTGGGAGGAAAGAATTCACTTGAAATTGTGATAAAGCTGATAAAACTCTCCCCAAATGATTTTGTGACTGACTGCTAGTAGCCCAGATGCTCTGAGGAATGGTGTTGAGTTTCTTGGACCACTAAAAGTATTGTATTCCTACTTTAAACATGTTCAAGATACCAGATAATAGAAAAAGAATCAATAGCACATAACTATCTTTTTATTAAATGCTACAATAGTTATCCCAAAACTCTACATTCATGTTGCATTATTGAGAAAAATATGCCCAGAAATGGCAACAAATAGGATCTTGTTCTTGTGGGATAGAGCAAGAGTGTACTATGGTCACTTCAGGTGAAAAACCTTTAAAATGGTGTTTTAAGCTACACAAAAGAAGGGAGACAGAAAAGAAGCCATAAACACAACAGAACTATCTGCCATGTTTGAGCTTAAATACTTTAGAATACTCAGCATCATAAAGATGTTAAGTCTCCCTAAATCCAGAAGTTTTTAATCATGTAAGAAATGAAAGTTCACATGGAAAAACCAACCAACCAACCAGCCAACCATCAACCATGATCTTGGAAAGAAAAGTATTGAAAAAAAAATGTAATGAGGAGAAATTAATTTTACCAGATAGTAAAACATACTACCTATATAGTAACTAAAACAACATAGTACAAGCAAATGACTAAATCAGTTATACAGAAAGTCAATGCAAATACATATGGGAAATTAGTATGTGATAAAAGGTTCATCCACAGGCAATGTGGACATTCAGTTAACTGTGTGGAGGTCATTATATGAAAAAAAAGTTGGCTCACAAACTCCTTACACCAAAAGAAATTTCATATGGATTAAAAATTTGAAATAATAAAAGTAGTATATAAAAAATAAGGATTTAACTAATACAGAGTGGGAAGACTTCTAAAAACTACACATGCACACACAAATTAGTAAATTCTACACAGGAACAAAAAATTGTGCATAGAATAGAATAATCAAAACTAAAAGGAAAAAGGCAAATGAAAAACTGGGAAAGATATTTGCAATTTATATAAGTGATAGTTATTTCGTTAATGTATTTCTTTATTCCATATTTTCCTTAATATATTAAAACCTCTAAATATGAAATGGACAAAGGATAAGAACAGTTATTTAAAAAGGAAATATGAATGATCCAAACATGAAAAGATGTTGAACCTCAATAATAAACATGCAATTAGAAGCATAATGAGGGCCTGAGGATATAGTGCAGTGGTAGAGTGATTGCCTATCATGTGCAAGGCCCAGGGTCTGATCCATGATGATGATGATGATGATGATGATGATGGGGATAATAACAATGACCATAGTGAAAACTTTAAAAAAATCTATCTTATTAGCAAAGATTATCAAGCTGAAAAAAGTATGGGACTTTTTCAAAGGCCAATGCCTATAAGCCAAATTGATGGATTCTATGCTTCCAATAATTACTTTGGAGTTTTGAGTTTGTGAAGAAATATAAATGTCTATGAAATAAATTGACCTTTTAAAAAGAGTTTGCAGTAATGCCAGAGCAGTAATTGTTGCAGGCAAAATTATCAGTGGTTAGTAGATAGAAGCATAATCAAGAGATTTGGTATTCATGTAATCTCAAACTGTTCTCCCTATTAGTTGTTTATTAATTTACAAAGTGAAAAATACTAACATTATGGTAGTGAATCCAAGAAGCCCAAACTTACTCCATGGAGAACTGAGGCCCTCAGCCACAGATGATATTAGTGGTAGATATTTAGGCAAAGGAACCTTCTGATGATTCCAGCTTTTAGCCTTCAAGTTTTCTGCAGAAGGCTTCCAACTAATCACGGAGCAGAGATGAGTCATCTCTCATGTTCCCAGTCCAAATTCCTGAACTATAGAATTCATGAACATAATAAGTAGTTATTTAAATGGCACTGAGTTTTGGGGCAATTTGTTGTGTAGATATAGTCAATTGAACAAGTAGTCTCTGCCAAATTTACAAAGTTTACAATTTTTCCTTTTGTAAGTAATAAGTAATATGTGGGAAAATCCTTTGAGACTATGTAAAAATTCTGTTTCTCATCATACTTTCACTCTAATCCAACTATTTTTAGCATCTACTGGTGATTTCCTAGTTCCATAATTCCTTCTATATTTATTAGCTGTATTACTAGCTGTATTTATTATTATATAAGGAAGTTTTTCTTCTCTATTTGTGTTTGTGTGTGTATGTATGTATTTATAACAGTGTGATCTCATGGAGTCTTATTTAATGAACTATAATATGTTATTGCCATTGATGATTCAGTTAGCAGAAGTTCCTGCAAACTGACCAAGTCCTTTTGAATTTTCTTCACTTCTAGTTGATCATCTCCTTGTTTCTCATGCAACAAAATGTCCCAGGCTCATCTGATGTATTCCTTGGTCTGGTTGTGGAATCCAAGACTTTTCTCCAAGGAGTTCTGGTTCATTTTAATGGGGAATGATATTCAGAAACCAATATCCAAGAGCTAGATATGCTCACTACTGTATGGGATTCATTGCTTCTCAGTACTCTCAGTGGACAGAGCTAGGAAATTTATTCTGTATTCTGCATCTGTCTGTATTTGAAAGGATCAGTTCATATTTATACTTTCAACTTCATTTCATAACCTCAGAAAACATTTTAATCTTTCTCCTTCCCATACTTGCAACTTATTTCTCTGACAGTAAGAAACTTGGCTCTTGTTTCTCTTAATCCATTTACTCGTTTGCTCACGCCTAAAATACATGGAAATTAGTTTCAGAATTGCTAATTCATGCTGCTGAGAAACGCAAGCCTAACTAAAGTTCAGCATTTTTTCCAGCTATTTTTAGGTAAAGCACAGGTTATATATATATATATATATATATATATATATATATATAGTGTATGCACAGATTATAAGTGTTCAATTTCAGTACTTTTTGACAAACGAACACACATACTTTTTATTAAGTCATAAAACATTTCCATCACCCCAGAAAGTTCTCTTAATAAATCCTCCCATAACCAACTGTGTTTCTGATTATTTTTGCTACAGTTCTGTCTCTTGTAGTGCTACATATAAATACAATTGTACAATATATACTTTTTTATGATTGATTTCTTTTGCTCATGTATTGTCTATGAGATTAATGTATTATATATCATAAATTTTTTCCTATTTATTGTTAAGTAGTAGTCTTATGTTAGAAATGTACCAATTTGTTGATCCATTTCCTGGGATTTGAGCTATTTCCAGAGTTTGACTATTATGAGTAAAGCTGTTATTCCTGTACAAGTATTTCTGTGGACATACATTCTTGTTTCTCTTGATTATATTGCTGAGTCATGGGTAGGTATATATTGAACAAAATTAGCATTTGCAAATTTCTTGTGTAATTTTATATTCCTATCAACAATCTGTAAGAGTTCTGGTTGTTTCACATTCTACCTATCTTTTGCTGTTCACAATCCTTTTAATTTTAGCCATCCTAATAGTTTTAACTTTTATTTCTTTGATGACCAATGATTTTGAGCATCTTTCCCTCACTTTTTAAAGCATGGATATCCCCAGGGCTTGCTTTTGGCTCGTTCTGTTCTTTCCTCAGTTGGAATTTAGTTCAGGGAGTGGAAGTAGTTGTATGGTTAAGATTTTTGGAATTAAGCTTGAAGAGATAGATCAGAAAGTTCAGGGATGCTCTTTACATTCCTAATTCAGCTTTATATAAGCTTTTGTTAATGAGACAGAAATTTTGTAATTAATCACGTGCATGTAATTTACTTGGGTTTGTTCTGTTTTATAAAGCTGATTTCAATTATAGATATTTATAAAGAAAATGAGTATCTGGCATTGTTTACATGCTAACACTTGCAGAGTTTTTATAAAAATTATATGAGTAGAAAGATGAATTTTCATAAAATTTTCTTAGCAGCCTTTTTTATTTTTAGAAAATAATAAAAACTGTTCAAAGCTAGCATCAACATATTGCCAGACTGATAATTGTACTTGGTGTTTTCATACTACTTTTCTTTTGTTTGTTCATTCAAAATGCCCACCGCATCCCTGAGTAGTATTATCTGCATTTTACAGATGGAATAGTGGGAACTTTAGAAGGGCTAAATGATTTGCCTAAGGTCTTGCAGTTGGTAGCAAATCAGGAATTAAAATGAATGAGTCTGTGTCATGGTCCATGCTGATTTTATTAGGAGTTGTCTGGGTCTCCGGTGAGCCCAGTGTGTTCTCTGGCTCTGTGAAAGCAGCTGTTTGTTTGCTTCATTTAAATAGCACCATGATACCACCCAGGGGTCCATATCCAGCCAAGGATAGAGAACATCTACATTCAGTTGGGGAAGTGGACTCCAGAACCTTCAGGAAGGGGCAGATATTTCTTCTGGTTTCTTCTAGAAATGGATACATCTTCCATGGAGCACCAGTGGGGAGTGGCAGAGTGAACGGGGGCTCTCTGGCCTCCATGCAGAAACAGTTGCAGGATGGGAGCTGAAGAAGTCCCTTTGATATTGCCAGGTCTCAAGAATCTGTCAGGCAGGAATGAATGACCAACATGTTCATTCTTTGCTCCTGGATGCAAAATTAACAATGTCTTGATTTTCTCCTACCTGATCCTCTGGTAAGAGATTTTCAGTTCACTTGAAAGCAGCTCCAGTTCATATTTCTAGGCCATTCACCTGGACTCACATTTTGGTAGTAGCACCCTTAACTAGCCTTTTTATTCCTTATTCCTGGTTAAGAGGAGCATGCATGACTGCTCAGGTAGCACCTTCTAACTACAATTGTTCGCCCAAAGAAAAGACCCCAAATATTGGTATGTCTGCTTGTTTACCCTAGATAATCACTCACATCAGGGCATGACTTTGTCTGGAACTAGAGTATAAGGATACAAAATAATCTGTAAGGAAAAAATCTAGGAAGTACTGCATAGAGATATATTTATAAGCTGGATATCATATCATCTATATTATTAACTTTCATAAAACAGAAATGTTTATGGATAAATCTAAGGATAAGCTACATTGGTATCCATTAAAGTACATTGTCATTTCATGATACAAATTAGTCTAAACTTGTAGGCATGATGCCTAAGAGCAGTTATGCCAAGCTATATAAGAAATTGTTGTCAAATGAGAATTTGGCTATAAATTGAGAATAGAAATGAAAATACTTTTGAAAATTATTAAGTTAGCAATAAAACCTTACTTGTTACAGCCAAACTCTTTTTATGAGAAAGATATATCCCTGAAGAATGTAACACTTAAAAATATATTGGCAGACACAAGAAGCCTATGAAAAATGGGAAATGGAAGTGAGATTTGATGACTTTCATGTGTTAGAAGTCTGAATAGTGTAGCGGAGACACATATCTTCTTGAGTAAAGAAGAAAGGGAATTTCAGGCAGTTGGAGTTCCTGGTCATAGAGTCAGACAGAGACAAGGACAGGAATTAAAGTTTGAACCTGAGAATCTGGAAGGACAGGGTTGGGTAGGGTCTCAAGCTTGGGGTTTTAGGGGGAGAAAGATGGAATGGAGCTGGTTTTTAAAAATTCATTAATTTTATTGGTATATTTTAGATATACAATATACTGACATTCATTATTGGGAATTTGTACCTTTATATATTATATTTTGGTTCTTATTTTTTTCCCCATTTCCCTGCCTTCCTTTCAACCCCTCCACCCCTCCCTATTTACAAACACTTTGTTTCCATTTTTTCCTTTTCTCATATTTGTTCCTTTCCCTTCTTTCCTTTCCCCCACCTCTCCCACTTCTCCTTCCCCTTTGGACCATTTCTTCCTATTTCACATTATCTATTATGTATTTTGATTTTTATTTACAACTTTCAGTTTCTCATACCAGAGAAACTATTAAGTATTTACACATGTGTGTCCTATTTATTTCACTTAAGAGGATGGCCTCAATGTGCATCCATTTCACTATAAATGTCTCTAATTTCTCGTTCTTTTTTTTCTTTTTGGTACCAGGGATCGAACTCGGGTCCTTGTGCTTGCACAGCAGGCAGTGAAACCACTGAGCTAAATCCCCAGCCCATAATTTCTCATTCTTTATGGATGAGTAGTACCCCATTTTATTAAAAAACCATGTCTTCTTTATCCAGTCTCCAGTTGATGGGCAATTGGGCTGTTTCCAAGTTTTAGGTATTACAAACTGTGCTGCTATAAACGTAGGTGCACATATATCGCTGTGGTATGATTTGTTTAATTCTTTTAGGAAGATACCTCTGTCAAATGGGACCTCTAATCCTAGTTTTTTGAGGTATCTCCATACTGATTTCCACAGTGGTTGCACCAGTCTGCACTCCCACCAACAATGGAGAAAGGCTCCTTTTTCCTCACAGCCCCACTAGCATTTGTTATTGGTTGATTTCTTGATAGCAGCCATTCTTTCTTGGGTGAGGTGGAATCTCAGCATTGGTTTCATTTACATCTCTCAAATGACCAGTGATGTTGAACATTTTTTCATATGTTTATTTTCTATTTCTACATCTTTGTCTAAGAAATGTCTGTTCATTTCAGATGCCCATTTTTGGATTGGGTCTTTAAATTTAGGAGGTCTGATTTTTAAAAATTCTTTATATATTCTAGATAGTAGACCTTTGTCTGAGGAACAGCTGGTAAAAATTTTTTCCCACATTGTGAAATCCTTAACACTAAAATCAGGAATAAGACAAGTGTTCACTATCACCACACCTGTTCAATATAGTTTTGGAAACATTAGCCACAGCAATTAGACAAGAGAAAGAAATAAAAGGAATAAAGACAGGAAATGAAAAAGTTAAATTGTCATTATTTGTAGATGACATGATACTCTATATAGAAGACCCCAAGAACTCCACCAAAAGTGTTAGACTTAATAACCAAATTCAGTAGAGTAACTGGATACAAGGTCAACACACAAAAATGAATAGCTTTCCTGTACACAGACTCACTGAAAGAGAAACTGGAGAAATGACTCCTTTCATAATAGTATCCAAAAAATGAAATAACTAGGAATCAACCTAACAAAAGAAATCAAAGACCTCTACTCTGAAAACTACAGCACTCTGAAAAGAGAGATTGAAGAGGATATAAGAAAATGGAAAGACATCCTCTGTTCCTGGGTAGGAAGAACCAATATAGTGAAAATGGCCATATTTCCAAAACTGCTACATAGATTCAGTGCAATCCCAATTGAAATCCCAACAGTATATTTCACAGAACTAGAGAGAACAATCCAAAAATTCATTTGGAACCAGAAGAGACCTAGAATAGCAAAAGCAATTCTAGGCAACAGAGACATGACAGGGGATATCACAATCCCCAACTTGAAACTATACTACAAAGCTACTGTGATAAAAACAGTATGGTATTGGGAAAGAAACAGACCCAAGGACCAGTGGAACAGATTAGAAGATGCAGAAACAATTCCAGACACACTCAGCTGCCTTATCTTTGACAAAGGAGCCAACCATCCTCATTGGAGGAAAGATAATCTCTTTAATTAATAGTGCTGGAAAAATTGAGTTTCATTTGCCAGAGATTAAAACTAGACCTATATCTCTCACCATGCACTAAACTAAAATTGAAATAGATTATCTAAATACTAAAACAGAAATGCTGAACCAGCTGGAAGAGAAGTTAGGTAGAACTCTGGAAGACATTGGAATAGGAAAAGACTTTATGAACAAAACCTCAGTTGCCCTTGAACTAGCACAAACAATCAACAAGTGGGATCTCTTCTTACTAAAAACCTTCTGCACAGCAAGAGAAACCACCAACAGCATGAAGGAATAGAGCTGTTGTGATCAGCTGCACTCAGGGTTCACAGGCCTGGTTGCAGCAGCACAACAGGGGTAGGGGGAACACTGTATGGGGACCGTGGAGCTTAAGGGCAAGAGAAGGAAGCCAGGATGTGGGAGCTGGAAGAGGGAGCAGAGCAGTGCCCAAGGCCTTGTCCTCTCCTGTCCACTCCTTGTTTACTTCCTTCTCTGGAGCTGGTTGTTTAAACATCACAGGGAGGTTTGTACAGCCTGGTGGGGCTGTAGCTTACAATTGAGTTCACATTAGAAACTGCTTCATGACATGCAGTGTAGTTTTTGTGATAGAATGAGGCTTTGTACAGTGGCAACTGTGATTCAAAGGGAAAGTGCTTTAAAAGGAACCCGATAACAGTGTTTATCTTCTCCTGGGATGTGTAAACTCTGTGACCAAAGGTGAGTGTCAGGAAACACATTTTCCAGTATGAAGGGACTCCCCCCAACCCCCACCCAGCAGGGTTAACAATGAATCCACATGGATGGTTTGCTTTCCTTTACTCCCCAAGATAACCTGGAGTGTTCAGAAGAATGATTTGCTAGAGGATGAAGACCCAGGTGGGCGGAGCCAGTGGTTTTCATGTTGGACAACTCTTGTCCGGACCTACTCAGTACACTCCAACCCCCTGTTTCATCCACAGCTTCCATTAGGAATTTGTTTACACTCACTTCAGTGAAGAAGAGGCTCTAAGTAGAGCCTCTCTCTCCTGAGCACCTTCACCCCAAGAGATCTTGTCTAGAGAGGAAACAGAATCTTCCTTGGAGTAAAAACTTTAAGGAGCAAGGACTCTGTTCGACCCAAAGGAGACTTTCCCTGGATTGGGTAAGATCTAGCGGGTCCCATCAGTGGTCAGAGATCTAATGGGATTTACACATGTTCATCTTCCTCTTCTTTGATTTCTCAGCCAAGGCCAAGAAATGAATACTCAGAGGATGTCAAATCCTGCTAGACTGAGAAAATAAATGGTAGAGAGGGAGTTTTTAACTGCCTTTATAATTGTGAAGACAAACAAGTCCAAAAATTAAATAGCTCAGGGAAGGCCAAGTTGGGGAAGTAGAATACAGACTGTATTTGGGGCACACTTTCTAAGACTCCCAATGGATGCTTGAAACTGCACAGTACCAAACCAAAACATACATACAACAGTGTTTTTATATTCATAGGTACAATAAAATTTATAAGTTGGGCATATCAAGAAATTAAAACAATAATAATAAAATGGACAGTTATAACAATATACTATAATAAACATTATTTAAAACATAATTGTTTATTTCTGGAATATTCCATTTAATATTTTTGATCTGCAGTTGTAACTGAATGTGCAGACAGTTGGTGAAGAGGGACCTCTGTATAGTGAAACTCAGCCTCCTCACCTGTCCTGTGCAGGCACGGGACTAGAGACTGTTTTAGAGGCAGCAGCATGAGGTAAGAGAGAACAAAATACATGGATCATGGTAAACTCCCTGAGGTTAGAGGGACTGAAAGTTGCCCACAGCTACATATATTTCTGTTCTGTGTAGGTTCTTTATCATGTATGAGTGCTGGTTTTTATAAATACTTTAAAAATAATGCCATAAGAGTAATACTTTAAATAAGTTGGGCTGAGATGATCTTTTAAAAATACTAACCAACAATACTAGAAAATAATGTGGCAACATGTTTCAAGAGTCTTAAAACATGCATATCCTTGTACATGTCTGGTTATACTTTTATTAATCATAAGGAAATAATCATTGCAGAATTTTGTTTTAAATAGATAAGATTGAAAACAACTTTATATTTGATAATAGAAAAATAAAAAAATCGGATTTGATGCCAAAGTGTTGAGGTTGATGATCTCTGGATGTGGTACAGAATCACATTCTCTAGTTTAAAAAGTTTGGAGTCAGTTCTAGAATCCAAGATTTTTTCAAGTTCAGAAAAAATGGGGTCCACTAGGGCAAGAAGAGGTACTCTGTTATCAAGCACGATGAAATATATCATGGTCACACTAAGCAGGATGTTTTAGTCCATTCTCAGCTACCATACCAGAATATCTGAAACTGAGTAATTTGTAAGGAACAGAGATTTATTTCCTCATAGTTCTAGGTGCTGAGGAGTCCAAGATCACGGTACCGTCATCTTTTGGGAGCATTCTGTTGAGTCATAACCTGTCTGCGAGAGGGAAGGGGGCTGACCTCATCCTTGATAAGGCAGTCATTAACCCACTCATGAGTGCAGAGCCACTCCGCAGAACTAATCACTTCCCAACACCATTGCACTGGGGACTAAATTTCTAACATGAGAACTTGAGTGACACATTTAAACTATAGCATGGGGTCAATAAAAGCTGTAAACTTTTTCCGTTAGTTAGGATCAGGTTTTTTCACCAGATTTTCAGTCTTCAGATCTCTTGTATTTCTTGCTTTTGGATGGAGAGTTTACCCAGGCAGGGCTGCTTCACCCCCCACCCCATCCCATCCCTGCTAGCTCCTCTGCCAGGTGAGCAGAGGAATCAGGGGACAAACTCTTCCTCTATTCCCAGATCCTGCCTTTCAAGTTTGGAGGAGCCATCCGAGGATGAAGGAGAGAGAACTTGTTTTGCTCATATGTCACATTTACAGTTTTCTCTTATGTAGCCAGCTTTCTTAGCAGAGAACCCTGGAGGGAAGGATCAGATACTCATCTTAAACTCCCAACAGATCTCTTAGTTAATATTTTATTGAGGTAAATTTTGGTATTTCCCTGATATAACTTTTACCAGATCACTTCTTGAAATAGCAGCTCTTTTGCTTCTCTTTTTTGCATACACATTGGCTCTAGCATCTCCGTTACAATATTTCCTTATTGTTCTTTATTTACCAGGTCACATCATCCTGTATTTGCTCCCCTGCTGTATATTTGCATTATGCCTAAATCTAATTTATTCTTATTTCTACATTTATCTTAAACACATGAATCCCCAACTTCACTTAAGTCTCTCATTTTAACCTAATTATTGGCAAAATTGGTTTCAGAACAGAGTTCATTTGTCTTCTGTAGAGGATGATAGCTCTGTTGTGCTTACTACAGTAGTTATGATGATTAACCAGGATTTATAGAATTAGACAATCATTTATAGAAAACTGAAATGAGGTGGCTGATTTTGCCTGATAGAAATGTAAATATTTCTGTTTGGTAGAGAAAGTAAACCCTAGCCTAGAATGATGTTCTTAATGTTATATACTATGTTAACTACTTTTGCATCTAAGTTAGCCATCATTTCCCTGTTCTTTGTTTTTTTAATCACTGACTCTATCATTTTCTTCAGTCATTCTTTGAGCCAGCTTTTTCATCCTTGCCTTTCTTCATTAACAAATTATGTAAATCTTTTGACACATGCTCCTTATATATTTATATGAAAATTACATTTTTAGCATTTTGAAAATTATGCTTGACACCCCAAATATGACTGAGATTGAATTTCTCACCACTCTGTAGAGTCATTAAGGATAGATTTAGTTGAGTTAGACAAAATGAAGTAGTATGAAACTATGGCGGTTTAAGGACCAGCTTTATGAATAGGAAATTATAGGGCCAGGGAGCAGCCCCCAAATATTACTTGAGGACGATGTTTATAGCTGAATAAAATAAATACAGTGGCTACAATAGTGTTCCACTATGTAATCCACATTACATATTTATGCATTTATTCAGTCAGTAATTGACTCACCCAGCACATGTTAATTGACCATCTGCTATTTGCATTATTTTGGAATCTGTAGGATGGGACTGGGAATATAGAAGTAATTTAGGTAAAGCATCTGTCCTCAAGAAGTGCTCGTATTAATGGGGAGTAGGTAGATACATATAGAGCCAGTGATATGAGTGGTGATCAGTGCATGGAATGTTATGGTAGCAATGAAGAATGGATAAGCGCGTGGGGATTATGGGAGCACCCAGGAGTGGCACCTAACACATCCCGAGCAGTTGTTTGAACTGAATCTTAACACATGAGTAGAACTTAACAAGAGTGAAAGTGAGAAAAGACCATTCTGGGCAGAACATCATGGAAAAAAGAAAGGGAAAACAACATGGTGTGCACAGAGGTTCTTGTCCCAAGAGCAGGGAGTGGCACATGCTTTTATTTATGTGGTGGTTCATTTTATGTGTCAGCTTGATTGGGCCATGGAGGCCCAAATAACTGGTGAAACATTGCTTCTGGGTATATATGTGAGGGTGTTTCTAGAAGAGATTCAGGATAGAATTGGTGGACTGACAATTGATGGAAAACGATCTGTGGGATAGAACAGAATGGTGGTAGAACGTTGAATTCTCATTCTCTGCCTGACTTTGAGTTGGGTCATTGGTCATCTCCTGTCTTCAGACTGGGATCTACACCATCAATGCTCCTAGTTCTCAGGGATTCAGATGTGGTTTAATATTTAACAACTGGATTTCTTGGGCCTTCAGCCTTCAGGTGGCAGACTGTGGGATTTCTTGGTCTTCATGATCATGTGAGCCAATTCCTTATAATAGATCATGTCTTAGTTATTTTCTCATTGCTGAGACAAAATACCTGACACCCCAAATTAAAGGAGGAAAGGTTTATTTAGCTCACAATTTGTAGAGGTTTCAGTTCATAGTTGGCTGGCTCTAAGGCAAGGTAGCACAGCAGAGGGCCACCTCAGAGGAGAAACAGTTCATAAATAGAGGACAGCAAAGGGAAGCCATCAACCAGTGACAAGCCTCTTTCTGTCCCTTATATCTTACCCAGGCTAGGGCAGGTAGCACTCACACCCTTAATCTTAGCACTGCACAGTGAATCAGTCCCAGAATCACACACTCTAGATCCAGGAACCTCTGAAAAGCACCACCTATGACTGTGTGAGGCTTTGGGAGGGAAATCTAAACCCAAGCCATATCAGATCTCATTAAAAAATCTGTGCATCTATCTTGTCTCCTATTGGTTTCCTATTTATTTCCTATTTGTTTCCTTGGAGAACCTTAATACGATCTGTGTTCAAGATATTAGTATACTCTAACCCTGTCCCATGCTTGTCATGTTTCTTTACTGCTATTCTGAGGACTTTCCTTCTTTGCCTAAATGGCAATTAGAAAATAGTTACCTTCTTTTTTGAGGGGAGAAGGCCCACTACAGAACCAGAAAGCGAGCAGCAACACATTTCTGGTTCTCACCTTCGAAAATATCAGCATAAAAAGAGTTTTCAAACATCAGTGAGCATATTTTTTGACCTCTCAGATTGGAAACAATTTTATAGCTTTGGAGAGAAGAATGGAGTAGAAAAACCAGGAAGAGAGCTGAGGAGTTTATCTTTTCCAGATCAATTTCTCTGATTCTAGGAGTCCTGAGGAAACCAATGTAATGAGCAAATTGAGTACTGAGTGAAGCCTGGGAAGACAGCCCAGCAAAGGCAGTTGCCGGCAAGAACTTTCCTCTGTTCCCCCAAATTTTGGCCAGCTGTCTCACCAGGATAACCTACCCCATGGCCCAGAATACTTCAGGTCCACTGTACCATCGATGGTGGGGCCGAGCATACCTGGAGAGAAGACAGGGGAGAGGGTAGAGAAGTGTTCCTGGGCAAGTTGGGAGGGGGAAGAGCTGGTAGTGATCTCGAGTAGAATGGAGTGGACTCACTTCTTTGATTATAGCTCTTACTAGTGTCTGCCTCTGTCCACAGGAATGATGTTGAGTGCTTCTCATGTGTTCAGGAGGAAGCAAGGAGGGAAAGAGGGTAGCTGTGGCTCTGAGGGTGGGCGTTTATAGGTTGCAGAGGATGGCTTGTCCCAGTATCAGAAGTAATCATGCTAAGATGATCTTTAGGCTCCCAATCAGTTGGAATTAAGTAGGTTTATATATTAAGTATTTATTGCTGTAAAATAAATTCAGTATCTTAAAATAGCAATAAATGTTTATTATTTCTCATAGAAACTTGGGAACAGCTTACCTTGTGGTTCTGACTGTAGATATCCATTGAAGTTGTAGTCAAGATGTTGAATGGGGTTTCCACCACTGGAAAGCTTGATGAGCAAGAGGCTGTGCTTCTAAGAGCTCACTCTCACATACATGCTTGGCAAGCTGATGCTGGTTATTGGCAGGAGGCCTCAGTTCTTTGCCACATGGATGTTTTCATAGGGCTGTTTGAGTATTTCATGGCATGGCAGTTGGCTTCCCCCACAGTGAGTGGTTCCAAAGAAAGTAAGGTAAAACCCACTAAGCTTTTTATAACCCAGCCTCAGAAGTCACACATTGTTATTTTCTCAATATTCTGTTGGCTACACAGATCAGCTCTATCCACCTTGTGAAACAATAATGCACGATGTGATAGAAAAGTATGGGGAATGTTTAAATTAATTACAGTAAAAGACACATTGCATTAATCCCCCTCAGAATTCTTCCCCTCACTTTAAACACATGTATCCCACTGTTACTGCCACTTTTTGAAGCAGTTATAGAAGTCTTCTTTTGTGTCTTTAGTTGCTCTCTTGTGGGTGCCTCGATGTCCTGAATCACTTCAAAATATTTACCTTTCATGGTCATTTTGCCTTGGGGGGAAAAGCCAGAATGTGCATAGTGCCAGATCCAGTGAATAATGTGGATGAAGACACACTGTCATGTTTTTATGGGCCTGCCTTTCCAATGGATGGCATTCAGTAGCAGCATTCACCATATTTTTGTTCACAGTTCATAAAGACATGAAGGAGGACTTCCACAACTATTTCAGAAAATGGCAAGAACAATGAAATACATGTGTTGTAAGTGAAGGAAAGCAGTTCGAGGGGGGATTAATGGCAATATCTTTTACTATAATAAATTTCAAAATTTAAACATTTGCTGTGTATTTTGATCATACCTCCTACAAGGATATGATTCCTGGGAGGTAAGTTCATTGGAAACCACCTTGAAGGCTAGCTGTCACATACTGCTGGTAACAGAGGCCCAAAATAAGTGATAGGGCTTTAATTTTCATCTATATAAAATAAATCTAGGTGTGGACATCATCATCTCACTTCTCTTTTATCTTTCTTCACTCTCATCCTTTGGGTTGCTTCTTGATTTCAAGATGGTCTTTGCAGCTCCTATAACCATGTCTAAGTTCCAGTTGGCAAAAAAAGGAGGAGGAAAGGCAAAAGAGCTTCCTTTTGAATTGAATAATCTTTTTCCTTAATAAGCTTTCCCCCCTTTATAGTAACTTATGCCTATATACCACTAGCCAGAATTTAGTTTCATAGTTGTCCTTATCTGCAGGGTAGCCTGAGAAACACAGTGTTCACCTGGGCACATTGACACCTCCACAAAAATCGGGGTTTTGTTAGTGGGGGAAAAAGGGAGGCCGGGATTTGAGAGATTCCCATTGTGCTGTTATATTACTTCTACTCCATATCTACACATCACAGATCTCTGCTTGCTGCCATCCCTCCTCACCATGAGGATCTGTGCTATAGATCTGGAGACCAGCAATGCTTACTCAGCTCCCCAAGTCCATTCAGCTGACTGTGGTTTGGTCGTGGCCTGGCAAGGAGGTTGCCTTCTGGATTCTTCTATGGTGTGGCTGCTAAACTGTAGAACCTGGGGGCTAGAAGTTATCTCATTTAATCCTCATGATATCTGCATGAGGTGGGTACTATTATCCTCATTCTTCAAGTAAAGAAAGAGGTCAACAACTGAGTAAGTGCAGCCAGGGCGTGACTCTGGTCATTTTTGGCTCCAGAGTAAGTGCTCTTTCCATGACAGCTCTTGCATGTGCTGGCAAGGTCACTGCAAGTAAGGAAAAAGGATGACAATAATGAGCCAATAGCAAGCTGGTTGTAAAAGGTGTGGTTTGCTTGGTTGGAGTGGAATAAACATTAAATAGAGTTACAACAGTATGTTTTTCCAGGATATAATAAACATACTGGGCTGTTGCAAAATATTTTCATTTGTTCTTTTTTAAAGGGAATTCTGTTAGTGAGGCCTGATTGTGCCATAGGCTTATAGTATAAGACTCGTGAGATGGAGTGGAAACCAACCATAAGGGCATGTCATGATGGGCGTGGTTAGTAGATTCTAGAGGGGGACTTAACTCTTATCAGGCCAAGCCAGTAATACATTATCTAAGATATGTAGTTTCCTCTGTGTGTTGTGGCTTGGGGGATAGAGGAAACTGAGGTAGGAGAGAGGTGAGGTTGTATTTTTGGGATAACTAAATGCAAAATTAATGTTTTCAAAGTTTTTTTTTTAAATCAAGGCTATTTGGAGTCCTATGTGCCTCACTTATCTGTACGTCAAGCTCTTTTCCCCTGCTGGGAAGTTTTCTGCCATTATTTCTGTGAAGAGATTTTTTATGTCATCTGCACTCTCTCCTGTTTCTTCATTGAGCCCAGTCAGTCTTATGTTATTCTTCTTTGCATCATCTAGCAGCTGGTGGATTGATTTCTCATGTTCACTTATAATTTTGAAGCAATTTTTCTTTTCCTGGCCACTAATTGCAATCTTATCTTCTATATCTGAAATTCTGTCCTCACATTGGCTCATTCTGCTGTGTAGACTTTCAATGGAGTTTTTCATGTCCTGGAAATCTATTTGCATCTGTTTTATGGATTCCATTTGTTTCTTATGTTGGGATTCCATCATGTTCCTGAGCTCCTCTCTAGATTTATTAATCATGTCTTGGACTAGGGGCACAATTTCTCCTGTTATCTGAGAAATTATTTCTGATTTCATTTTTTCCAGATCCCCTTTTGTTGCCAGTTCAGTGGGTCCAGGTGGTTGAGTATCAGAGTGTTCCATCTCATTTCCCTTTGGGGTTGCTGTAGGTGATCTGGAAGTCTGGTTTTGAGACTTATTTACGTGTTTTCTCATTTCGACTGGGGCAGGGGGCTGTTAACACCTGCACAGATTACCTCCTCTGAGGTGGGAGAGGTGGGACAGGGGCCAGGAGCAGCGGTAGGGATGGTGACCCAAAAGCCCTTTCCTGTGGGCTGGGAGCAGCGGGAGGGATGGTGGCCGGGAAGCCCCTTCCTCTGGACCAGGAGCAGTGGGACGATGGCTCAGAAGCCCCTACCTCTGGGCCAGGAGCAGCGTGACTCAGTACCTTGGTCTGGTGGTCTGGTGTCCTCTGCGTCTTTGTAGTGTGGAACCAGGTGGCTGCCTGTCTGCAGTGGGGTGATTTGGCGTCTTCCGTGCGACTCAGGACCTCAGTAGGGCGTGCACAGACCTGCCTGTCTGCAGTGGGCTGATTCAGCATGTTCCGAGGGACTGGGGACCTCAGTAGGGCGTGGGCAAACCTGCCTGTCTGCAGGGGGGTCCTAAGTTTTTTTTTTTTTAAAACCAAGATAATATGTAGATTGGAAATGGTTCCTGGGCTCAAGGAATTCATGGCAGGTACATCTTTCTCACCCCTTGGAGTCTTGCTGGTAGCCCAGACCCTTCTCTGGGTGCTTTTCAGCTCTAGGGTGTGCTCATCGGAACATTTTTAGAAAGAAAGCTCTTTCACTACAACCTGCACCAAAATCTCTGTCCATTTTGCCTCTTTTCCTCAAACACCCCACTTCTGGAGTTTGCTGTTTAAGGTGTTGTAGTTTTCCAGATGTATGTGGTCATCCCATTATGTGAAAAGGGTGGAGTTCATGATCAGTCCCCCAGGGCACTTGCCCTGAACTTTCAGATGTGTTCTTAACGTTTACATTTCAAATATGGGCATTGGTGGATTTAGGAGCATGTGCACTCCACTACCCTGCTCCTGGACCCTCATCATGGCAAAGCTCAGGGAGGGATAGTCAGCCAGGACACATGGCCTGAAACAGAATGTCTTGCCTGTGGTCTTTAGTCTCCTTTATGCTCAGATAGCCCCAGCCTGTGAAATATCTCTTTCTTGTGACTGTGTGGTTAATAAAAGTTGAGCGTGCCTGTTCTGTTCCAGGAGTCACGGAGTTCTGCCTGCTGGAGCTTGCCTTTCCCTCTGGCTCCGGCATCCTCATCAGGACAAATGGGCTGTTCTCCTGAGAAGCCCTCTGTGTAGAAGCTGGACATTCTAGTCACTTTTTCACGCTCTCCCGCTGTTCTGACCATCTACCTGGAGCCCTCCCCTCCCCTCTTGTCCTTAATATGATTAGTTCCTTAATGTGAAATCCCCGTGGATTCTCCAACAGTCATTGTTCCAAATCCATTTACAGTCATGTTCACACCCCCTAAAAGTGACAATGGAAACAGCTGAAACAGCTGTTATTGGCCCATATTTGCTCACAGTATAATAAATCGCAGTTGCATTCTCACAGGGGTAACAAGACCTGCCAGTTACAGAGAACTGATGATTCATCAGCTGGCATTTTCTATTCTTTTCATCCTCAAGATAGCCATAGGAGGCAGGAGCTGCTATTTACAGCTGGAGAGAACAGAGGTCAAGGAGGTTAAATCACTGAGTGTCACAGAACTGTTTAAGTTCCAGGGTACGGATCATCTGACACTGGGCCCAGTATCCCTACCACTTCAGGGCTGCCAAGCTACATAATGTCCCAATGCTGCTGTCTATGACCCGTTTTCCTCTTCTGGGCATGTTACATCCAGAGTGGCTGTGTATGGGAGTAGGGCTCCAGTTAAGATCAGTCCAGGAACATTAGTGTCAACAATCCTAAGCACCTTTGCACACCAGTCTTTTCACCCTGTGTTGGCCACTGGGAGAATGAATGTCTGAGAAGAAGCCATAGTTGGAAGCTACTTGTAAATGAAAGCTGGCCTTTTTGCCACCTGTGGCATAGTCCTCAAGTTGGTAACCCTTCATATAGCCAAAATCCTGGTGTGTTTGCTGCAGGAACAAGAGATGGAGTTTGTCACAGCTTCAGAAACAGCTTCCATCCCTCTTGCTTTCTTTCTGAGTTTTTATTATTAGTACATATTTGTAGTACGTAAAGATTACATTTCTCATGGGGAGTTGGTACATGTACATAACACAATTATTTTTATTGTCTCTACTTCATAATTCGGTATGTTTGGCCATCCTCATAACTGTCCGTTCTTACTAGAGACAGGCTTGTCAGACTTTCTCAAGAAGTGTTAGCAGGACAGAGTTCTCCTGACCTGTGGTCAGTTTCCTCTCAAGAATGCTAGGTTGTCAAAGGAGACAGCTTTCCCAGCACAGCTGCATTATCCACAACATCAGCATGGCAGTCACTCATGCCACTCTGCCTAGACTGCTTGGAGGGTTTTCGTGTGTGTTTCTTATTCCATTTTTCCATCTGGTGACTTTTGTTTTCTTCTAAATGGCGCTGTTTAAATGCTTTCCACAAATGGAATCATGAAAATAAACACACTGAATGGGTGATAACAAAAGAGGATCCACTCTCAAATGCTGATCACTGCTGAGAGGTTTCCTTAGCTGTAGGGAGACGGCCAAGTAGATGAGCAGATCATCAGTTTGAAATGCCCCCCAAGAGAGTGCTATCAGGATTGGAATCCAGTCAGAATGGCATTAATAGGTCCTGACTCCAGCACATGCAGAAGGCCCCAACAGCTGGGCACTTGTTAGCAACCAGTGGGCCTTGAAATTGAGGAGCTCATCTCATGGAGTTTACAAAAGCCCTGATTTCATGCCTTTTAGAGAATACCAGAAGAGAGAAGACTTGTGGCTAGTTTGTTGCTTCATCCCCAGAGATTTCCCTTTTGCTTTCTTTTTCCAGCCGTTTCCCTATGATTGCTGCCTTACATTGGACCCACCATCCCCAGGCCTTTAGACATAATGAAGCAGGGATAAGCCATTCTCATGGTGCCCTGTCTAAATTCTGACTCCCAAAATCTGAGTGCTCATTAAGATATATGCCACAGGGTTTGGGGTTGGTTTTTACTGCAGCAGTAGAAGTTGGAACATCACTTTTGGTGGTATTTGCCCCAGTTCTGAGAAATATGTGATGCTCCTTACCTGTTAGTCTCTGTAACTCAGAGATGGGCCCAGGGGACAGAGGGAAATATGGCAGAGTTCCCTGACATTTGGCAGAGGAAGGCTTCTTTCTACAGGCAGAGCGCTCTCTTATCCTGAAGACACCAAGAAAGGCTTTCCAAGAGAGGCGGTTGGGATTGGAACTCACATTGGAATATCTTTAGGATAATCTCAGTAGTTTCTGAAGAGTCTCAAGTCCCATTGGCTTTATTTTCAAAAGGGGGGCATGATCCAACCACTTTTCGTCTATTCCAACAGTTACCATGTAGTCCAGCCTCTAATCAAATTGTCCTCTAATCAGTTGTCTTCACTGGCCACTAAGTGATCTGTTGGTTCTCCAGTACATTTCATTGTCCATGTGGTGGCCAATGTAGTTCTTTTACATAAGTCATACTGTGTTACTGTCTGCAGAACCTTCCGTAGCTCACTCAGCATTAAAGGCCATCCTTGGCCTACACCTCCTGCCACACTCCAGCTTTGTCACGAGTGTGTTTGCCCTTGGCTGCCACACGTGGTTTTCAGTCAGTTCACTTCCCTTGTTCCTCAGACATTTCAAGTGCACCTCACCCCAGGGGGCCTTTACACTGATATTCATGCCAACTAGATTGTTCTTCCAGGTATCTGCATGGCCAACCACCTCACCTTCTCCAAGTTTTCCACTAACACCCCTGAATGAGGCCTTTTCTGACCTCCTAAGTACATTTCCAGCCTCCACCCTGCCCTGGATCCTTTTCTTCTTCTTTAATTTCTCTATAAAACTTAACCCTATTTAACATACTATGTATTTCACTTACTTGTTCTGTATCTACCTGCCCCATTGGAATTTCAGCCCTGTGACTGTAGGGAATATTCCTGTATTTTTCTCCCCAGCCTGACACATAATATGCTCTTTGTAAATATTTGTTGAATGAATAAAATATTTAACCTCTCCTATACCTTGGACTTCCCTTGAATCCTAGGATCTAGGATCAGGCCTCCCAGGGTCTTCCACATACAGTAGAGTTGATTGGCTTAATCCAGGTTTAAATCTCAGCTCTATTTCACTTCCCGAGTACAGAGGGGCAGGAAGTCCCCTTCTCCACCTACCCTGTGAGGTTGCCTTTAGCATGTGGTCAGTGAGGACTGAAAATGGTGGCATGATGACCCTAGGAATGGTCTGGGGAAAGAAATGCTCAGTAGGTGTCAGGTAGTACTGTTTTCAGCACTGCCTGCTCTTTCTCTTAAAAATAGCCTTTATTCACCTTTGTTCCTGGTGTTAGGAATCATAATGTATTTACTTCTTGCTGTGATAAATTCACGAGAGCTTGACTTCTTTTTGGATTGGTTTATTTTTTACCTAGGAGGGTTATATTCCCTCCCTTTCTCCTTCCCTCTCTTCATTTTTTCTTTCCCTGTACTGGAGATTGAACCTAGTGCCTTTATACTGAGTTACATCTCCAGCCTTTTTTTATTTTTTGAGACAGTGTCTCAAGTCACTAAGTTGCCCAAGCTGGACTTAAACTTGGGATCTTCCTGCCTCAGCCATCCAGAGTTCTGGGATTATAGTCATGTATCACCATGTGTGGTTCTGTTGCCTCTTTTATCTTAAAGGAAATAATAGTCATAAATAGTGCTCCATCAACCAAAAGCCTAAGGGCCACAAGCACTTATTCACTGTATCTTCTACCAGAAGCTATAGTCTCCTGCTGCCAGTAACAATGGAAGTTTATCATGTGCTAAGGGCAGAGGCAGTGCTAAGAGCTTTAGACATATATAAAATTACCTTGCTTAATTTTCATACTCTACTCCCCCCACCAGCAAAGTTGCATTGATCATTTTTCTGCTGTTGTAACAAATACCTCAGATAATCAACTTATAAAGATAGGTTTGTTTTGACTCATGGTTTCAGAGGTTCCACTCCGTAATCAGTTGGCCCCATTGTGGGCAGCACACCATGGCAGGGGGCACACGAGGAGCAAAGCTGCTCACCTCATGGCCAGAAAGCAAAATCAAGAAGAAGAAGGGCATGATGGAGGACTGACAGTTCCCTTCAAGGACACACCTGGACACCTCCCAATAGACCCCCATCTCCTTTTTGGTTTTGATGTGAAGAAAAAAGGTCTATTTAGCTCACCATGTAAAGACTGAAAGTTGAACTATGTGGTGTTGGCTCTGCCTAAGGCCCCCTTGGCTGAGTCCCATAATGCATTGGTATTGGAGAAGAAGAGATCACACCTGAAACAGGAAGCCAGCAGGCAGGAAGGAAGTTGGCCCCACCTTGAAGGTCCCGTCACCTTCCACTAATGCCATGCTGGGGACAAAGCCTTTATCAACACATGGACCTTTGGGGGACATTTAAGATCTAAGTTATAGCAAGGAGTTTGAATAATTTTCCAAACTCACAGAACAAGGCAACAAGCAAAGAAAGCACTTAAAATCTCAGTCCTTCAGGAAGCTGTGTTTATGGTTCCTCAGTGAGGGCCATTTTTCATTTTATGCTACCACAGTCAAATGATCCAGCCTGGTCCCTGAGCCACCAGACTGCTGGGGTGGTGATACAGCTCTGCTTTGGCAGGACTCCTTGCTCACCCTCACTGCCTCCAGGGTGGCCAGAGTTGTTGCTAAAGTCCAGCCAGCTCTCCACTCTTCTTGCCAGCCCCGGCCAGAAAGCAGAGCAGACCAGAGGTTCTGGCCTCTCGCCTGCCCTGTGGTGTCCACGTGGCCTCCTGCCCACAGACTTTAGTAAAGCAAAGAGAGCCTTCCTCAGGAAACCCAGGGCTGTGAATATAAACCTGACCACTTTCCATTTGTTGGAGAGTAATTTTTATAAAAAGTTCTGTGGTTCTCCCACAAGGGAAAATGAATACCTATCAAAGATATTATTTGACTCACTAATTGAATGAAGGGACTGGTAATATGTTGTGTTTGGTTCAAAGGAGATGTTAAAAGAACAATAAATTTATATGGAGTAAAGGAATATTGAAATTACTTTATATAGGGGCTTGGAACTTGCTTTATTATTTAGGGGTGTGCAGAACTTACATGTTTATAGACAAAAATTATTTGCATTGCTATCAGTTATTTATAATTTATACAGTTATAAAATAATTCAAAGGCAATGAAAAACTCATAGAGTGAGATAATGTGAGAAAGTTCCAGCATCCATTAAAAGGCCATGTAGTAATCTCCTTTGCTTATTTCAAAATCTTACATTTTTTTCTTGCATATAAATTATTTTCCTTGGTTTGTCCTCTGTATGCTATTTCCTATTTTCTGGAAATGAGTTTTCCTTCTTCTTTGGAAGTCTTAGAATGAAATTGGCCAGACCATGAGTTCAAATCTCTGTTCTGCATCAACCAGTGTGTAGCCCCATGGAAATCACTTGATCCCTGAATTGGTAAACCTCTTACCCTGGATGTGATCATTAAAGTGCCTAGAACATGGTCATGACAGAATCGCACACTTACTTGCTATTTGCTCTGTGGAAGGCACAGCTGTAATTTCATGGACTCCATCCTATTACCATTGCTATTTTACAGGTATGAAAACTGAGGCACAGGATGATTAAAGCACTGAACTAGGGTCATGTCATTGGATCAGGTCTTAACCCCGGGCAGTCCAGCTCTACTGCCACACTCAGCTATCACTCATGAAATGGCAGTTGCTGCTTGTGCTGCTTAGTTTCTTCAGTCCAACCAACTCTTGCACTATGAGTTAGGCCAGCCACCTAAGAGGCCAGTGCTGGACAGGAAGTAACTCTTTGTTCCTAGGTCATTCTCTACCCACTTGGCACTGAGTTGGGCCATGGGTTCATGGTCCACAGCTGCCACTGGTCCCCACTATGTTGAGTCCCCAGTGTTTGCTTTTTTCTCCTGTGTTCTTGTTGTCTGTTTTTAGCTTTATTAAAATATACTTAAAGGCATACCTAAGTGAATTTTCACATAGTGAACAAATATACATGCAAGAAGCACTCAGCACAAGGAACAGAACATGACCAGCTTTTGAGAAACCAACTCATGCCCCACCAGGTCACTCCTCCAAGCCACACACACAGAGTGAGCACTACCCTGGTCTCTCTAAAAACATAGAGGAATTTTGTGAAGTTGTAATCTTTGTGTGAAGGCTATCACAGAGTCCACATGTATGTATGTGTGTATTTTTATCATTCAAACCTTCTTTTTGTAATATTCCTCCATGTTGTTGAATGTAGTTGTAGTTTGTTAATTCTCATTGCTGAATTTATGAGTAAACACTTATGTATCCATTCTGCAATTGATAGACATATGGGAGTTTGGAGCTGGTGGTTCTGCCACATACCTTTCAGCCCACAGATGTCCATATTTTTGTGGGATCTCTTAGCTTTTGGAAGAAAAGCTGTAAAGTTGTTTGGCCAAGACATTTTCTTGACCCAGGCTTAGCAGGTGGGCCATTCTGCTTTCTCCTTTGTCACATCAGCAGTTTCTGTTTTGTAGTTTTGCTTCCTCCAGTCAAGTGTGCCATCCCATCTGCAGGCCTCTGGCATATGCTGAGCAAGGCCAATCTCTGTCCTGTGGTACTGGTAACACATGTAGGTGTCTGGCTCTTTGTGGACACATCCTGGCCACAGACTGGTCACAGATGAGAGGACCTGGCATCAGCTCCACAAGCAGCTCAGGGTCACAGGGACCTGGAGACTCAGCCGCCTTGCTAGCTGACCTCACAAGCTTTGCTACCTCAGACACAGTCAGTCGTGTCTTTCCTCAACAGAGGCAATGGCTTCTGCTCCCTGCTTGTCTCTGTCCCTTGGTGGGAGCCCTGTTGCTAGTGGTGACCCTAATGGGACTCTGCTCTGGAAATAAATATTGTACAAAGCAGCTCCTCCTTTGACTGTGCTTTTCAGTTCTCATCCCACAGCTCTCCCTTCCATTTCTCCTCTGCCCACCCAGGAGACCAGCTCTGAGCAGTGTCTTGATTTTCACTGTTTGTCTTCCTTTACCCAAGACCCTGTCTTTTCAGAGGTGTTTTAATCGTTACTGTTTCTGGTTCTTTCCCATCCTCTTTGGCGTGATTTTCACGTCCTCACCTGTAATTTGAGGGATGAGGATGGCAGCCCTCCTTTCCCAGCTGCCCCACTCTGACCTCTTAGGAAGGCAGCAAGCCAAGACTCCTGGATTGACCAGAAGAGGTCAACCATTGCTATGGTGACTTAGTAAACTATGAGGATGAATAGCAGATGAGAACCAGTTGGAAGGGAGAATGGAAATCCACTGGCACAAAGATCAAAACAACAGCAAGGACCAGCCTATGATTCTGTGTAAGTGTATTCATAATGATTGAAATAAAAAAGCCAGACATGGCATACTCCTATAATCCTAGCTTCTCCAGAGGCTGAGGCAGGAGGATTGCAAGTTGAGAACAACTTGGTCAATTTGTCTCAAAAAGTGATAGGGGATGGGGGTATAGCTCAGTGGCAGAGTATTTGCCTAGCATGTGTGAGCCCTGGATTCAGTCCCCAGCATCAAAACAACAACAACCCCAAAACAATCAAGAGCCAGAAAAGGGGCCGTATGAGAAACAAAGAAGATTCTGGTATTACTGAGAAGAAAAAAGATGAGAGATAAAAGGAAATAAAAAGTAAGAAATGAGAATTATAATATTTTTGAGAGGGTGTTTTCATTTTTCTATCTTTTGAACACCTTGTATAGGGTCTTAGACAGAAAGTCCTCAGGAAATATGTATTTAAAAGTAAAGTTCATAAAGTCAAGTCAGTATTACAGCTGGCTAATATACACTGAGTACTTACCATGCAGAGGTGATTTTCAATTTGTGTTGCTCAACAACCTCAATAATTGGAGATTGTGCTATCTTGCACCTTCAAATGTGAAAACCAAAGCACAGAAAATAAGGTTCCTGAAGCCACAGCTCTTCAATGGCCAGGTTGGGATTGAACCCTTTGGAGGTCACGGGTGAGGAGAGAGATACAGAGTTTTTATGTATTGTTAAGGGGTAACCTCTAATCCAGTCTCCAGAAGGTTGAGCCCAGTGCCCTGATTGGAGCCAGCCACTAAGGAATCTGAAATGATAGGGCAAAGGGGCATTTAGTGGTATCCTCATTTGCCAGTCAGTAATGCCGACCAGGCTGGTTCCACTACCAGCTCCTAGCTGACAGCACAGTCAGCAAGAGGCTGTGCTGGAAACCAAGGCAAGCTGGGCTCCTTTCTGCAGTTGCCTGGAGTCCCCTCTGGCAAACTTTGTCCATGTCTGCCCCCTACTGGGCGATGTGAGCATTCAGGACTCTCCCAGCTTGTTGCAGGAGGTCTCAAATGAGGGAGTGAGGCTGGGGCCACTGCCTGGCCCTTCTGTGGTGTTAGGGGAGTGCGGTGTTGCCCCAGTGCAAACTGTGACTAACAGGAGTGCCTTAATGTAGGCTGGGTGTGAAATTGGTTGTTGTCCTGGCAATTCTAGTCTGCGTAGTCACTCAATGTAGGATGGAGGCAGAGTGTAGGCAGCCAGAGGTCATATTTTAAGGGATTGGGTCAAGATTTAGCAGGATTGGTTTCCAGTTTCAGCAAGATCACCTGTGCACATGATGGATCTTCTCTCTGCACATGTCTCCTTGTTTGCAAAAAGAGATATTAGAATATAAAATGTCTAATGGCCCTCCAGTCCCCAGTATCCACCTCTGTATCTTTTTTATCTACTTCCCACATTCAGGTGCATCTTTCTAGAATTTCACCTTTTCAATCCAAACCTCCTCTTCAGTTCCACATCTCCCTTATGTGGCCCTATTGCCTATAACTTCCATCTCCATCTCCACCATTGTGTGATCCATATGTGTATTTGTTGAGAATGAGAATCTTGGTTCAGAAAGTAAACTAGGCCACACTTCTTAGTATTGTGGGCAGCTTCCTACTTGCCCACTGGCAAGACCAAACTCAGGATGTAGAAAGCGAGAAGAAACAGAAATCAGCATCTTAGATGGGATCTTGTTCAGCATGAAGATGGAGTCTGATGTAGTAACTAACCTCTGACTAATGTGATGATTTAAAAATATTTTTATTAGTTCATATTATTTTTACCAAATAACACATTTGAAAATGGCATTTTATATACATGCACATAACATTACCATTTAATCCATTACACTTTATTACCTTTCCATCACCTTCTCCCTATTCCCTTCTTGTCTAATACTAGTCTCTCTTCTACATTCTGTCATATTTTAAGATTGTACATATTAGGGAAAATGAGATACTTATCTTTCTGAGTCTGTTTATTTCATCTAATATCACCATCTTCAGTCCCAGCCATGTTCCTGCAAGTGACAATTTTGTTTTTCTATAAGGCTTAATAATACTATTGAGTATATGCTAGATTTTCTAGCATATAATAAACATGGGTACTCAGAAATGTCTACAGTATATTAACTTGAATTCCTTTGGGTATATACCAAGAACTGGTATAGCTAAGTCATATTGCAGTTCTACTTTTAGTCTTTTTAGGAACCTCCATACCAACTTCTATAGTGTAGTAGTTTACTTTACCCTCAGAAGTGTAGAAGGGTTCCTTTTTTTGCTTCATCCTTACCAAAGTTCATTGATTCTTTTGTATTCTTGAAGTAGGGGGTGAGATCAAATCTCTTTATAGTTTTGATTTGTAATTTCCTTATGGTTATTCTAGATATTAATCTTCTCTCCAAAGAGTAACTGGTAAAGATTTTTCTCCAATTTGGTAGGCTGTCAGTTCACTCTTGTTTTTTCCCCTGCTGTGAAGAGACTTTTTAATGTGATGTAGTTCCATTTGTTAATGCTTGCCATTATTTCCTGCCTATTAGAGTCCTATTCAGCATGTCTTTGTGCTAGTGGCTTTTTTATTTTAGCAGCTTCAAATTTCTAGATCTTACATCTATACTTTTGACTCACTATTCAATTTATATTTTTACAGGATAAAAGATAAAGACCTATTTTCAGTCTACTACATGTGGATATCCACTTTCCTCAATACCATTATTAAAGAGATTGTCTTTGCAATATTTGTGGCTTTTTAAAATAGTTTGACATAATGGCTTTTTCTTTTTCTTTTAATGTAGTAGACTCTTATAAAGAAGAAACAAGCAGATAAAAACAAAACTTTAATGAACTAAGAGAAACTACTAGTATAAATGAAATAAATTAGCATATAAAGCAAAATATTTCTGAAACAATTGAATAGATAATTTGGGAAATTATGTGTACTTCTCCATTCTTCCTATTTACAGTATTCTCTCTCTCTCTCTCTCTCTCTCTTTCTCTCTCTCTCTCTCCTCTCCTCTCCTCTTCTCTCCCCTCCCCTCCCCTCTCCTCTCCTCTGTCCTCTGTCCTCTTTCTGTCTTCTCTCTGTCTCTGTCTGTCTCTCTCTCTCCATATATATATATTTATTGAGTTTCTCATATGAGAGAAATCACATGATATTAAACTTATGTGTCTCACTTATTTCACTTAACATTATGTTCTCATGTTTCATCCATGCTTATGAATGCTTCGAGTTTATCTTTATCTCAGAGTAGTATTCCATTATATATAAATATCACATTTTCTTTGTCCACTCATCTGCTGATGGATATATATGCTGTTTCCATGATCTAGCTTATAATGAATCATGCTGCTATAAACATGGTATGCATGTACCCCTGCAATATGATGACTTCAACTTTTTTGGCAAGATACCTAAAAGGGGATACCTAAAGGGGATTGCTGGATGAAATGAAATTTCTAATTCTAGTTTTTTGAGGAATCTCCACACTGATTTCCATAGTGGTTGTACTAGTTTATATTTTCACCAACAATGTAGAAGAGTTCCTTTTTCCCCACATCATTGCTAGAATTTGTTATCATTAGATTTTTTTGTTGATAGCTATTCATTACTGGGAGTAAGATGGTATCTAAATTTAGATTTAATTTGCATTTCTCTATTGGCCAGAGATGTTTCTCAATTTTTTGTCTGTTTATTAGTCATTTGTACTTCTCATTCTGAGAAGTGTGTATCCATTTCAGTTGCCCATTTTTTGATTGGATCTTTTCCTTTGAGGGGTTTAAGTTTTTTGAGTTTATAGATTTTAGTCCTCTTTCTGAGGAAGAACTGGAGAATTTTTTTTCCCATTCTGTAGGCTGCTTCTTCACTCTGTTGGTTGTTTCAAGTTTGTTTGGTTTTTTTTGGTGCCGGGGATTGAACTCAGGACCTTCCGCTTGCGAGACAGGTGGCAGAACCACTGAGCTAACTCCCCGGCCCTGTTGGTTGTTTCCTTTGCTGTGCAGAAGGTGTTTAATTTGATGTGATCCCATTTTTTGATTCTCAGTATTATTTCTTGTGCCGTTTGGGTTCTGTTCAGAAAGTCCTTGCATACATTTATATCTTCAGGAATTTTACGTATTTTATCTTTCAGCAGATTTTTTGTTTTACCATTTGGATCTTTGATTCATCTTGGTTTTAGATGAGATATGTGTATCTAGACTCAATCTTCTACATGTAGATATCCAATTTTCCTAGCACCAGTTATTAAAGAGGCTATGTATCCTCCCGTGTATATCTTGGCCCCTTTGATGAAGGTCAAATAGCTGAATGTGCCTGTGCCTGGGCTTTTTTCTGCTCCTTCTATTCTGTTCCATTGTTCCACATGCCTGTTTTTGTGCCAATACCATGCTGGGTTTTTTTTTTTTAAGATAGTGTCCTTGTTTTAAGCATTAACAATAGGTACAATTTATTTTATTTCACATACTAAATAAGCATAGTTATTAACCCAAACTCAGTAAACACTAGGTATATTTTACAATACAGCCTCAAAATCTCTCGGTGAAACAACATCAATAATATGCTGTTTTAATCAGAGTAGTTTTGCAGTATAATTTTAAATCTGGGATTGTGATATCTCCTGCTTTGCTTTTGTTACCCAGGATTGCTTTTGCTTTTGTGGGTCTCTTCTTATTCCATATGAATTTTAAGATTGTTTTTGTTAGATCTATGAGATATGCTGGTGCTATTTTGATTGGGATTGCATTACATCTGCACATCTGTTTTGGAAGTATAGCCATTTTGATTATATTGGTTTTGCCTATCTAGGAACAGGGGTATCTTTGCATTTTCTGATATTCTTCTCAATTTCCTTTTTTAGTTTGATGTAATTTTAATTGTCTTTTACTTCCTTGATTAGGTTAATTCCCTAATATTTAATTTGTCCTATACTATTGTGAATAGTATTGTCTTCCTAATTTCTTAGTGAATTCATTATTGGTGCATAGGAACACTATTGAGTTTTGTGTGTTTATTTTGCATCTTGCTACATTGCTGAATTTAGTTATTAGTTCTAGGAATATTTTTGTGGAATTTTGGGGGGTTTTGTAGGTAGAGATCATGTCATCTGCAGATAATGATACTTTGACTTCTTCCTTTCTTGTATTTATCTCTTTCATTTCTTTCTTTTGCCTGATTGCTCTGACTAATATTTTGAGGACTATGCTAAACAGCAGTGGTGATAGTGGACATCCTTGTCTTGTTCTTGATTTTAGAAGGAAAGCTTTCAGTTTTTCTCTGTTTAATATGACATTGGCAGTAGTGTCTTCTTAAGTGGCTTTTGTCAGATTGAGATAAGTTCCTTCTGTACCTATTTTCTTCAGAGTTTTTATCGTAAATGGACGTTAGATTTTGTCAAAGACATTTTCTAACTCTATTGAGGTGATTGTATGATTTCTATCCTTCCTTCTGTTTATGTGATAAATTACATTTATTCATTTACATATATTGAACAATTCTTGCATACCTAGGATGAAGCCTACTTGTTCATGGTGTATGATCTTTTGATGATTTGTTGCATTCTGTTTTCCAGTATCTTGTTGAGGATCTTTGCATCTGTGTTCATTAGTGAAATTGGCCTGTAGTTCTTTGTTTGTTTGTTTGTTTGTTTGGATTCTTGTCTGGTTTTGGAATGTGGGTAATGCTAGATTCCAAGAAGGATTTTGGGTGAAATTGAGATTTCCCTCTCGATTTCATTAAGGAGTGTGAGGTATATTGGTATACAATCTTGTAGAATTCATCAGATCCTGGGCTTGTCTTAATTGGTAGTTTTTAAATTACTGCATCAATTTCATTGCCTATTATAGTATTATTCACGATTTTTAAGGCTTCTTGGTTCAGTTTTGGTAATTCAAATGTATCTGAGAATCTCTCCATTTCTTCTGAGTTTTTCAGTTTTTTGGCAAATAGGTTTGTGATCTTTATTATTTCCTTTCTTGTTCAAACTCTGGATTTGGGTTGATCTTTTTTTCTAGGACTTGGAGTGCATCATTAGGTTATTTATTTGGGCTTATTCTGGTTTCATTCACAGCTGTAAACTTCCAGAATAGGACTGCTTTCATTGTGTCCCATACATTTTGGTATGTTGTACTAGCATTATTGTTTAATTCTAGGAACTGTCTTATTTTTTCCTTAATTTTTTCTGTGACACTTTCATTATTCCAGAGTGTGTTGTTTAATTTCCACATTTGCATAGTTTGTGTCTGTGGTTTCTTTTGCTGTTGATTTCTAGTTTCATTGCACTGTGAACTGATAATATGCATGGTAAAATTTCGATTCTTTTGCATTTACTTAAGCATGCTTTATTAGCTAGTATGTGGTCTGTTTTGAAGAAAATACCATGTGCTGCTGAAAATGTCTGTTCTGTTGTTACTGGGTTGAATGCTTTGGATATATCTGTTAAGGCAGTTTTGTTCAAAGGGTTGGTTCAACTCTGATCTTTATTTGTTGGTTTTTTGTGTGGATGATCTGTCTATTTGTGATAGTGGGATATTGAGGCGAGCCATTATAATTGCATTGATGTTTATCTGATCTTTTATGACTATTAGTGTTATTTTTGTGTTTGTGAAGTTGGGTGGACTGTTGTTTGGTGCATGTATATTTACAATTGTTATCTCTTCCTGTTGAATATTTCCTTTAACCAAAATGTAATGTCCTTCTTTGCCTTCTTTGACAAGTTTTGGTTTAAAGTTCACTTTGTGTGAAAATAGGATTGTTGTTCCTCCTTGTTTTCTGGTTCTTTCATGGAATGTTGTTTTCCATCATTTGATTCTTAGTCTATGAAATTCTCTTCATAGTAAATGTGTTTCTTATATATGGCATATTGTTGGATTTTGATTGTTTATTTTGTGTGTGTGTGTTTTTGTTTTTTTTTTTCAGAAGAGGATCAAACTCAGGACCTTGCACTTGTCAAGCAGGCACAGCACCACTGAGCTAAATCTCCAGCCCATAGGATTTTGTTTCTTGATCCATTTTGCTAATCTTTGTCTTTTGATTGCCAAAGTGAGATTATTCACATTGATAGTTATTGATTTATTTCTGTCATTGTATTATGTACCTGTTGCTGTCTTCCACTCTTTCCCTTCTCCTTAATTGTTAGCCTTATCTGATAAATTCATTGTGTTGGACCTTTGGCATGGTTAGCTTCATTGTCTCTGCTTCATTATGATTAATTTCATTGCTTTTTATTCTGTTTAGGTATTTTATATCATTCAATTTTAGTAGGTCACATGTGTCTAGCAATTGATCCATTTCTTCTAGATTCTCCAATTTATTGGAATATAGTTTTCAAAATAGTCCTTGATGTTTCTCTGGATTTCAGTGGTTTCTGTTGTAACATCCAGTTTTTCATCTTTAATATATTGATTTGGGTCTTCTCTTTCTTTTGGTTAGTTTGACTAAGGATTTATCAACCTTTCTGTCTTTTTGAAGAACCATCTCTTCATTTCGTTGATCTTGTGTGTTGTGCTTTTAATCTGTGATTTCATCTCTGATCTTTATTATTTCTTTCCTTCTGTTGCATTTGATTTGTATTTGTTCCTGTTTTTTAAAGACCTTCAGATGCATTATTAGGTTATTTATTTGTAGTCTCTCATTCTTTGATAGTAGGCACTCAAAGGTTAAAAACGTATATCTTAGAGCTGCCTTCATTGTATCCCAGAAATTCTGGTATGTTGTGTTTCCATTTTTGTTTGACTCTAGGAATTTAAAAGTTTTCCTCTTAATTTTTTCAGTGACCCAGTGAACATTCAAAATGAATTCTACAATCTTTATGTGTTTGTATAGTTTATCTTGCTGTAGATATCTAGTTTTATTGCATTATGATTTGGTAAGATGTAAGAATTTCTTTATTTTTTTGTATTTTTAAAGGCTTACTTGCTTTAAATACTTGCTTAAATTACTTGCCTAAAATATCGTCTGTTTTGGAGACTTTTATGAACTGCTAAAAAAGTTGTATTCTACAATTGTTGGATGGAACGCTCTGTGGATATCTGTTAAGACCATTTGATCTATGGTGTAGTTAAACAATGATTTTTTTTTTGATAATTTTTGTTTGGATGACTTACTTCTTGGTGACAGTATTGAAATCACAAATTATTATATTAGTATCTTTGTGTCCCTTTATGTTCAGTAGTGGTTGTTTTATGAAATTTGGTACACTTATACTTGGTGCATATATATTTAGAATTGTTATACAGTGGTACTTTGGTTTATGAACTTAATTCTTTTCATGATTGTGGTCACAAACCAAATTGGATGAGAATTGAATCAAACTTTCCCATAAGGTCAACATTGAACCTAACCATTGAATTTGATTTAGTTCTCATCCAATTTGTTTGCAATCAGAATCATGGGAAGAATTAAATTTGTGACCTAAGCTACCACTGTATCTTCTCTGTGGGTTGTGTCCTATACCAATATATGGTGGCCTTCTTTGTCTCTAATTTTTTTTTTTTTGAAATCTGCTTTGCCAGGTATGAGTCAGGTACAATTGCTGGCTTTCAGATTTCATTCACATGTAATATTATTTCCATACTTTCACTTTTAGTCTATTCTATAACTTTGCTGGAGAAGTATGTTTCTTTCAGGCAGCAAGGAGTTGGGTTTTCTTTTTTAATCCAGTGAGAGACTTTTTTTTTTTTTGGAAATTGGGTAGTTGAATGATTTATATTCGGTGTTAGTATTGAAAGGTAGGTAATGATTCCTGTTACTTTGTTGAATTTCTAATGTTTCATTCTCTTTTTTTTGGTACCGGGGATCAAACTCGGGCCCTTGCGCTTGTGCAGCAGATGGCGAAACTACTGAGCTAAATCCCTGGCCCTAATGTTTCATTCTTTACTCATCCTAATTAGCTTATCTCCTATTCCTCTTGCATATATAAGGTTCCTTTGCATATCTTCTGCAGTGCTGGCTTAGTGGTCATAAATTCTTTTTAGTTTATGCTTACCTTGGAAGGTGTTTATGTCTCCTTCAATTCTGAAAGATAACATTTGCTGGATATAGTAGTCTAGGTTGGCAGATATTTTCTTTCAGGACCATGCCCTCCTGGCTTTTGTAGTCTATAGATAAATCTGCCATTATTCTGACAAGCTTATCTTTAAAAGTGATAACATTTTAATTTTGGAGCTTTCCATTTCTTTTATTCTGCACTCTTGGATTTTAACTAGATACAGTGTGGGGAGATTTTTTGGGGGGTCATATCTCTTTGGGGTTATAAATCCCTTCTGTTCCTGGATGTCCATATCTTTCCAAAGATATAGGAAGTTTTCTGCTATTAATTCACTAAATAGATTCTCTACGCCTTAAGTCTTCAGTCTTTGGTACCCTCTTTTATACCAAGAATTCATAGGTTTGGCCTTTTTACTATTCCTAGAGTTCTGTGTGTTTTGTTCATAATTTTTTACCTTTTTTTCTTTGTTACTGTATAAGTGGTAATGAATGAGACCTGAGATTTGGTCATCTGCTTGATTATATCTATTGGTGAAGATTTCCACTGAGTCTTTGATTTGATTTACAGCAGTTTCTCCTTAGGTTTCTGTTTGGTTCTTTTTCAGAATCTCTATATCTTTGTTGGATTGGTTTTTCATATCCTGCATTGTTTTCCTTAACCATTGAACTGTTCGTTTATAGTCTGACATCATCAATGATTTTTTAAAAATCACTCTTGAATTCTTATGAATGAGGTCTGTTCTGGGAGAACATTTGTAAGTCAGATTTGTTCACAAATCTGACAAAGTGAGTATTATACATCTCTGACACAATATAAAATGTAAAGCATTAAAAAAACCCAAGCCTCCAAATCACCACTGTTTTTTTCTCTTGCTTCAGGAAATCTTAGTCTCTGATTGAGCACTGTACTACTGTACACTATCACACTGTACAGTAAGCACACAGCAACACAACTGTGACAATGTCCAGCAGATATATGAGCTATTTCCATGACTTGTTCACATCTATGAATGTTTGGAATGTGAGGTCTATTTATATCTGTTTGCAACTCAAATGTTTGTAAGTTGGGGACTTACTGTATTTGCATTCAATTACTGACATGTTAGGAATCATGTTGCTTTGTATTTTTACACTTCTTGTATTCCTGTGTTAAGGTTTGTGCATGCGCTGGGATGATGTTTCTTCCACATTTAAGTTAGAATCTTATTGGTCAACTTTTTCTGGAGGGCCCTCTCTCCAGTACTACTTAGAGCAGAGCAGACAAACCATAGTAGCAACAATGATGCAATTACATAGAAGATATTTAAATACAGTAAAAATGAATTAATAGTAACAACTCTATCACCATTAACAATAGAAAAGAAAGCAGCAGGGCTGGGGGTTTGACTTAGTGTTTCTGCCGCCTGCCTCGCAAGTGCAAGGTCCCGAGTTCGATCCCCAGTACCAAAAAAAAAAAGAAAAGAAAGCAACAATAAAAATGTAGAATAATCTAAAAGACTAAAGGCCATAAAGATTAAAGGTAAAACAAATGAAATACAGTGGTACCTCAGTTGATGAACTTAATGCATTCCACAATTCTAAGAAAGATGGCCGCATTTGTGTTCCTGCAGGGAAGATGGCCATAGCTCTGTTCATCACCTGATGTGGAGTTCTCAAACTGAAGCAAAATATTGCAGAATGCTTCTGTTTGAGAACCAAATTGTTTGTAAACAGAAGTATTCATGAACCGATACAATACTGTATTAATAATGATAATAAAGTAAATAGGCCCTTTCCTCTCTGGTGCTCTTTCCAACCCATTCAGCTTCCTGGCTGCCATGAAGTGAATAGCATTCCTCTGCCAAGCCATCCCATCACAGTGTTTCTAAGTTGGAGCCAGTTGATCATGGAATGAAACCTCTGAAATTATGAAGTATAATAAACCTCTCCTATTTTTACATTGTGAATATTGAGTTGTCTCAGCAACAGGAAAGCTGAACAATACAGAATTTATCCATTTCTTCTAGATTTTTAACATTTATTGCAGTATAAATGTTCAAAATAATTTCTGATAATTCTTCAGATTTTATCGTATCTAATTTCATCTTTTGCATCTAATGTTATTAATTTCAGTCTTCTCTCTTTCTTTTGTAAATTTGAAAAGGTTTTATTAATCTTCTTTGTCTTTTTAAAGACCAGTTCTTTGATTTATTGGTGGTTAGTAATGCTCTTTTAGCTGTATGTCATTAATTTCTGCTCTGATCTTTATTATTTCTTTTTTTCTACTGTGTTTGGGTTTGGTTTGTTCTTGTTTTTCTAGCCCTGAGAGTCATATTAGGGTAGTTATTTGTAATCACTTATGTTATTCTGATATAGGCACTCATAGCTATAAATTTTCCTCTTTGAGCTGCTTTCATTGTGTCCCATAGATTCTAATGTTTTATTTCCATTTTTATTTGAATACAGGACTTTTTAAGCTTCTCCCTTGACATCTTCAATGATTTGCTGATCATTCAAAGTGTATCACTTAATCTCCAATGTGTTTGTGTAATTTCTGTAGTTTCTTTGCTGTCCATTTCCAGCTTCATTCTATTGTAATCTGATGGGATTCATGACATTTTAATTTTTTGGTATTTATTTAGGCTTGCTTTATGGCCTAAAATATGGGCTATTTTGAAGAAAGTTCCATGGGCTACTAAAAGGAAATTATATTCTGCTGTTATTGGATGTAACACTCTGTAGATGTCTGTTAAGTATATTTGATCAATAGTGTGGTTAACTTTGATAATCTTTTATTCATTTTCTTGTCTATGTGACCTATTTCTTTTTGTGAGTAGGGTCTTGATATCATCCTCTATGATTGCAGTGAGTTCTCTGACACTTTTTGTTGAATGGTGTTTTATGAAATTAGAAGTGCCAATGATTATATATGTAATATATGATATATTTGTAATATATACTATATATGTCTATTTTATATTTGCAATTGTCATCTCTTCTTGGTGAATTATTTCCTTTACCAACATGTAATGGCCTTCTTCCTCTCCTAATTATTTTAGTTTCAAGTCTATTTTGTCAGATATAAGTGTTAACTGCTCCTGGTTGTTTTCAGGCTTCAGTTGGTGGGAGCATCATTTTCCATTCTTTCACTTTCAGTGTGTGGATGTCTTTACAGGTGAGGTGTGTTTCTTTTATGCAACATATAGCTCAGTCTTATTTTTATGAACCTATCTGCCAGTCTTTGTTTTTTATTTGGAAAATTATGTGTTATTGTATGAGATTGGCACCATTTCCTGTCATTTTTCTATCATTTTTTCATTCCTGATAATGTATACATTTATCTATTCACCCAATGACATTTACTCTTTCCTTTAGTCTAGTGGCTGTGATTGCCTTCTTCTCTGTGGAGGATTCTTTTAAGAGCTTTCTGCAGTGCTGGGTTTGTGATAATGCATTTAATTTACACTGATCTTGGAAATCTTTATTTTTCTTTAGACTTTGAAGGATAGTCTTGTGGGATATAGTAATCTGGGTTGGCAATTATTGTTTTTCAGGGCTTAAAATACATCATTCAATGCCTTTGTGGTCTTTAGAAATTTTTTTTGACAAATCTGCTGTTATTCTGAGGGGCTTGCCATTTTAAGTGATTTGGGGTTTCTCTTTAACTGCTTTTAGTATTCTTTCTTTGTTTTGAATTTTTTACAGGTTAACAATAATAAGTGATGGAAAGGTTCTTTTCATGTGTATTTGGGGTTTGAATGCCTCCAAAAATCTTGGTATTATCTCATTCCCCAGATTTAGCAATTTTTTCCCTCTGACTTCAGTGAATAGTTTTTTTAAAATGCCATTAGCCTGTACTTCCTCACCCACCTGAAGTCCAATGAATTTTAAAATTTTTATCCTATGTCTTTTAAATAAGAATCAAGATGTACTATATAAAGGTACAAATTTCCAATGATGAATGTCATTATATTGTATACCTAAAAGGTACCAGTAAAATTAATTTAAAAAAATAAAATTTTTCTTTTATGGTTGTTCAAGTACTTTTGGATAATCTTTTCATTATTTCTTACTTTTTTTTTAGTACTATCTGATAGTTGTAGTATATTCATCTTGTTTCAAACACAGATATTCTTTCTCTGATTCATCTTGTCTACTGCCATGATTTTCAGTTGAGATTTTCATTTGACTAATTGAGGGTTTATTTTTTTGGTACTGGGGATCAAACTCGGGTCCTTGCATTTGCAAGGCAGGTGGCAGAACCACTGAGCTAAATCCCTGGTCCTAATTGAGGTTTTTATTTCAGCTCTTTTTCAAAACATTTATCTCTTTATTGAAGTGATGTTTTCTGTACTGTTTTGTCATCCTTAATGCATTTACCTGACTACATCTGTTTTGAGCTCATTGATCATTTTAATAAGTCATTCATTCAGCTGCTTAATTGCTTCTTCTTTGATCTCATTGACCATTTTAACTGTCAGCTTTAAAATTGTTTGGAATTTCTTCCATGTCAACATCAATGAGACAAGTTTTTTGAGGGGGGGTTATGAGTTTTTCACAGGTATCTTGTTTCCTTGTGTTCTCAGGATTCTTGTGTTTTTATGTTGAAGTTTGCAGATTAGCTGGGATGGATATCTCTAACACTGTTGTGAGGAAATCTTTATAGTGAGTGACTTTCTTTTTGTACTGTGCTCTTGGCAGTAGGTGTGTCTCATTGTGAAAGCACACACTCAACCAAGTATTAGGTTAAATCCCTATCTTATGGCTTGTATCTAGATATTCCCCCAAAGCCTCATGTAGTCAAAGGTGGAAAGTTTTGAAGGTGGCTGGATTAGTGTGTGTGTGAATGTGGATTAAGAATGTGATACTAGGATTAAGGATGTGAATAATGGAAGCCACACCCTGGATGTGGCTGTCACCAGTCAATAGGCTTATAGCTTCAATGGAATACAAAGGGAGAGAGGGAAGGCAGGCTTGCTTCTGCTATTGCTGCTGGCTGTTGCTTGCCACTTGCTGCTTTCTACTTGCCACACCATGGACTGTTTCCCCTTTGTGATGCCCCTCTACTGTGGTGCAAATGTGGACTGCCAAATGTGGACTGAAACCTCTACAAGCTGTGACCTGAAATATCCCTTTCCTCCTTTAACTTTTGTATGTTGGTTATTTTGTCTCTGCAATGAGAAAAGTAACTAAGATATCCTAGCATTATTTTCTGAGGAGAGACTAAGTACCAGTAACACCAATATCTAAAGAATCAATCCTATTGGAACATATAATTTAAAATTTGTTTTAAAATACTCAAGTGTGTGCACATGCCTATAATTGCATCATTCTCGGAGGGTGACACAGGAAGATCTGGAGTTCAAGACTTGTCTGGGCATTTAGTGACTTAGTGAGGCCCTGTCTCAAATTGAAAAAGGTTTGTGGATTTACCTCATTGTAAAGTCCCTTGCTGGGTTCCATCTCCCATACTGGAAAATGTCCTCTATTATTTCAGTAACCTAGAAAAAGAAAGGGAGACTAACACTATAAGACTAAGAAAAAACAGATATTAATCATAATATTTATATACCAGAAGGAAAGGAGAATGGAGGGGGGATTTAAGAAGATGTAAGAATGGAAAGAAAGAAAGAAAAGATGGGAACATGACTGAAAATAAGGAAGTGACAGGGAGATTGAAATCCACTAATGAACTAACAGAAATACTTGGAAAACTCTATGAAACAACTCTTATTGTGAGAGAACAGAACAAAACAAGGAAAAACATTAGAAGCAAAGCAGTAACTTACACATATATGTATGTGTGTGTGTATATATATATATATATACATATATATATATACACATACTTATGTCCCCACTACTCCCATGCACATACAAAAAGAAAGCAAAACCATAACTACTTGGTCCGTATTCCTACTTGCAGAGTGTTTATAATGGGAAAAAGTATTCTTCCAAGACGTTCGCTGTTGGACATTGCCTGGTTAAAGAGGGATATGAAAATCTTTTCTTCTCCATATTTTTTTTTGGTACCAAGGATCAAACTTGGGTCCTTTTGCTTGAGAGGCAGGCTGTGGAACCACTGAGCTAAATCCCTGACCCTCTTCTCGATATTTTTAACTACAGTGTTTTCCTTCTGTGCCTCTGTCCAAGGAGGAAAAAACCAATGAGGTCAGTGTGGAGGCTGAGCTCTGCCACTCTGGTAGCAGATGAACACTTGGGGAGATTCACCACTGGGGGGACTGGCCCACACCTGCCACTCAGTCTCCTGAGTACCTAGGACTGTGGGTGCTGGGAACAACCAGGCAGTCCACCAAATCTCTCCTTCGCTTAGGCTTTGGGTAGGTTAGAACTGAGGGCCAAAGCTCCTTAGATGACCAGACCCCGCCCTTGGAGACTTGGCTGCCAGTGTTGCAAAATGCCCTATTTCCTCTGAATGCCTCCCAGCAGAGCCAAGGGGTTGCTAGCTGGGTTGCTGTTGGGATTAGCAGCCTTGGGCACCCAGACTTCCTTCTGGTGGTCCCTGCAATAGAGCCCCAAATAAGACCCTCTCCAAGGCAAAACTTCATGCACCTGAGCTCTTTTCTTGCCACAGAATTCAACTGCCTTTGTTTCCCACAGCCTGTCCTTTCCCTTTCTGGTGCTGCCCTCTGCCTGGCTGATTGTGCTCACTGCTGGCTGGTAGTCACATCCTCCATCCACTCAGCTGGGTGGCTCCTTCTCTTATGAGCCAGGTGCTGGAGTGTTTCACCCAATCTCATGAATTCAGCTCTCCCATGTCACAGATGCCATTCTCTAGGGCTCACGCTGACCATTAGGGCAGATGTCCACTGCCTCCATGGAGTGAATGTCAGTGTGTTCTACTGGTTTGGACTTGTGAGTGCAGGCTGCCACTATTCCCCTGTCTCCTGCAAATTGAAGACATTCCTTCCTCTACTATAGTTGACTTTACAAAGCACTGAATCACAGGTTTAGTGTAGCTTACAGCAAAAAGCATAGCTTTTTTGATCATTGGAAACACCAAGGGAATTCATATTTCTACCTAAGTGAGTGTGGGCAAGTTACATTTTGGCAGTGAGTTTTATACCTGCAAAATGGGGGATGAGCAGTACTTTGCACGATGCTGGAGGTTTAAATGAGATAATCAATGTACCTTCTTAATGATTTACAAGAATTCTCTCCTCATGACCTCCCTCAAACATCATATGCAAATGTTTTTCACGCATCCCTACATGGCCTGACGCAGGGATTTCTCCAAAGTGAGGGTTCATTTTCTTTGCCTGTCTATGGTAGTTTCTAAAGCTACATGAGTAGTAAAAGTACCAGCTGCATTTGAGAAAGATCATGGCAGATGGATTGCTTTTCCTAGAAAAAGTGCTAATTTCAGCAGTTAAAGGAGGTACTATTGAGCTCTTGGTGATTCAATTGAATAGAGTGTGGAATCACTCAAAAAAAGAAAAGGTAGTTTGCAACTACACTGATTATCTCATCAGAAAAAATAGGGAATAAAGTACAATTAGGGAATAAAATAGTGTAAGAGAAATGTGTTCCATGAACATCCTTATTCTCCATCAATAAGTTAGGGCTATAGACAGTTGTGTTTGGGAGCTTGTCCTGTACCAGTTGGTGTGCAATGGATGCCTAAGTGACCCTTCAGTGACCAAGTTACATTTTGACCTAACAGTTATAGTATCATGTACACTAAATTTGCTATTAGGGCTTAGATAGAAAGTAGTGTTATGCTTGTGAGTCAAAATGGTACTTTAATGAATGCATTGGAAATGACCATCGAGGTCCTGTGGTGCAGTCCATACTTACAGATGAGTCTCCTGAGATTTGGATTGGTGAAAGGGCATCTAAATAATCTTGAGGATATGCAGAGTTATGAAGAGAACCAAAGTCAGGTGAAATGAAGCAGCTCCTGGTCTTGGCTTTCTGGGGAAGTGCTGTGCCTCCCACTTTAGACAAAATGCTCAGCCTCTTTGTGCTTCAGTTTCTGTATCACCACAGTGGGAACTTGTCTGCTTTCAGCACTGGGTGAGTGGGTTGAGGTACAAACAGAGCATTGGGTCCAAAATAGATTGATAGGAGAGCCTGTAAAGCACAAGCTCAGTTCAAGTCAAGGACCTTGGTGGTGTACCTGGCACTGTGTTTTCAGAATGTTGAACTTAAATGCCTGTAGGTGTGTCATTCTCTTTTTCTCCCACAGATTCCACTTACAGCCAGCCTGATCATCCCACTGGATATTCTCTTTTGGGAACACTTGTCACCTAAACACCTCTGCATAGGTACACCCAGCTTCACATGTGTGTGATGTGGGAAGTATCATTTTAGGAATACCTGGCAAAATCTAGCTCAGTGGTGCTGCCGCCTGCCTCACAAGTGTAAGGTCCCGAGTTCGATCCCTGGTACCAAAACAAACAAACAAAAAAAGCCTGACAGGTACCATCCTCTTTCCATCCTTCTTCCTTTTCACTAGTTAGCTTTCTGATGCCTATATTTCTTTTGTTCAGTTCCCTAGAAAATAAAAAATGTCCATTGGAGGGGAAAACAACATTTTGAACCTTTGCTGTGGTGTATAATTTAGGCATATAAATTTAGCAGATTAAATTTCTTAATATACTTAGCAGTATTAGGAGTTGAATCCAGGGTCTTTGCACCGAGTTACATCCCCAGTCTTTTTATAAGTTTTAAAAATTCATTTTGAGCAGGTTCTTGCTAAGCTGTCCAAGCTAGCCTTGATGTTTTGATCTTCCTGCCTTAGCCTGCCAGAGTGCTAGTCTTATAGGGGTGTACCACCACTCCTGGTTAGATTAAAAAAAAAAATTGAGGGAGGAGTTTGACAGCAGAATCTAAGATATTGGCTCCATATGTTGGAGTATGTGTAGGTAGGAGAGGGAAACTACTTAGTAGATAGAAGGAATAAAAATATTTGAAAAATTTGTAATTCTATAAAGTGGGGAAATAGTCTTGTTTGGAGAGTTAAATGAAATGATTGTGTAAGTGTCACAAATTGCATTTGACTCATTACCAAGGTCAATTTAGCAAGTTTCTTTACAAGTTCAGGTCACAGAGAGTGCTCCAGAGCCCAAAACATACAGGAGCAGAGGAAGGTCCAGCAATTTTCTTATCCCATTTCTTTGAGAACTGATGAAAATATGATCTCCAGTGCATTCTAGAATGATAGTGAAGTACTTAATGGTGAGGCAAAATTCTGATTTTCAAATATTCTTTCATGAACTTAAAAGCCAAAAGATGATAGTGAAGTACTTAACAGGGATGCAAAACTCTGATTTTCAAATATTCATTCATGAGCTTACTGAAAAGCCAAAGGAAATTCAAATCTTTAGGGCAAGTGTAAGGAACTTGAAATTTGTCTACACAGGCCAAGAAGAGTAAAAATTTCAACAGTTACCCAGATGAATAGATTCTAGAAAAGTTTGCTGGACCATTCAAAGGAGCATTTGTCTTCCTCCTGTCCTCTCCATGTCCCCTACCACCTAACTCCCAGTTTTCCACCAATATGATTTTTTTGTCTGCATTATGTGTACACATTTACCTAGACCCATCATTTCACTGTATACACATAGGCCTTGTCTACAGAAGGAAACTGATGCAAATTCTCTTTTCCTTTATCATGCAGCTCCAGCCAAAGGCAATATAAATGGTGCATTAATAATATTCAAGTGAGTTAGCTTGGAGTCATTACCTCTCAAATCCAGGCCTTTCTCTCAGGGGTATAAATTACTTAGAAGATTCTCTAGACCTCACTATAGACCTCTTCAGGTACACAGCATATTCTGTGTATCTCTAGATCGTATACATAATTAAATAATTCATTATTTCCTATTTCTCAGTGCTCATCCTTGAAGTTGAATAACACTTGCATGTTTTTTACTTGATTTCTGGATCAGTTGAGAGTGTCTATAAGCAAGACTGTATATTTGCAACTGATCTTGACAGTAACTATAAAGAGGCAGCATGCAGAGATGAGGATGGAGATGAATTGGAAAAGAGAGAAGCTCAGGTTTTAGAATGCTTAACTCATTTTATGCTCAGTTGTTGTCTTATTGCTAAGAAGCAGGCTGAGGAGAGTGTTCAGAGGGGATGCAATGCCCAGGGTTTCAATGGAAACATTTAAACATTTTAAATGAGTTGCGTTTTTCAACTTCAAGTAACATACAGTAAATGCACTCAGAATGACTAAATAAGACAAGCAAAATGGTTTTTGAAAATTAACCCATTTATTGATTTCCTTCTAGAGAGCTAATTCCAAGGTGTCCATTTTATCCATGGCTACATACAATGATTGAATAGATTGAATACTTGTTAAATTTGTAAAAATCAGAGGTAGGATTTAAGAAATGATGTGCAGGGGTTCTACTGATCTTTTGACCATAACTTTTGGGGCCATGGAAAGAAAGGGTGGGAGACAGTGTCAAGGGAGAAGGATAACAAGAGAGAGCAGCACTCCTTAGAAGGCAGAATATACTGGGCTGTAGCTGCAGACACGGATTTACATGACTTTGCCTCCTGAAACCACTGAGGCCATGTAAGAGTGATGTCACTCTCGAAAGCCATGTCTTAGCCACACTAATGCAGCTAAGCAACAGTGCAAACACAAAAAGGATTTTTGTTGAATTTGAAGTACATTGTGTTTTGTTTTCCCCTAATGCATATAGAGTCCTAGTCTTGTTTTTTTCTGGCTGTCACTAAGTTTGCTTGTGTTACCCAAATCTATACCTACTTTTGCAGTGGCGAGCGTTTGAGGCATGAATTGAGAGACTAAAGGGACTTGACTTTTATCACAGAAAGATCACATGTGGACACGTATGAGGTGACTGGACATAACTCTTGGGAAAAGTCAAATGCTGAATTTCTGAGTAATCAGAGGATATGAACGTTGCCATCCTGGCCACCAAAAAACAAGTGGAAGCTCCTTCATCTGCCCCAGCAGGCATGTTAGGCCCCAAGTGCTCAGACATTGGTGAGGGCAATGGAGATCCAGCAGGAAACATATAGGTTTTGCTGATGTCCTCTTCTTCCCTAAGCACATGTGGAGATTATCGTTTAGTGCTGCATTGTTTTCACTGACCGTTTCTCCCACAAACTCCTTTCTCTTGCACCTGGGTTCTCTGGTTTGGACAAGGGTAGAAGGTTGAAGGAAGGTTATCGTCATGCTGACGTGCCATAGGTGGTAGGCATATGTAACATCTTGGGTCTGGAGTGTTCACTGTGAGGTTGATACCATCTGAACGATGATGGTTCCTATGTGAACTGATGAGACATGCTCTGGATTAGGTACTGACCAGCCTTCTTTAGGGTTTGAGTCACTTCTCTGAATTTCTTGGGGTAAAAATCATTTTCGGCAGGTCATCCATCTCATTTGGGTGTGTGGCCAGGTCGTTTGTTTTCTGTATGCTTTCCACACACCCTTCTTGTGATGTCTTCACATGGAATCGTCTCAGAAGTGTCACCAGGATGACTTTCATCATCACCATGGCTATGTATTTTCCTGCACAGCTACGGGACCCAAAGCCAAATGGCTGAAAATACCTGTAAGGAACCTAGAAAAATGATGAAAGAATTACCACACTGGGGAAGGCCAGAGTCTCGCAATACAGTGTCTGATTCACTCTGAAGACATTGGTCAGCCACAACAGTTAGTTTTGAGGTCTTAGCTACCCATGCTACCTCTTCACTGAGATGAAGGAGTCAGACGAAATAAGCACTTTTCTCATCCAGAGATTAACCTCTGGTGATACAGACCCCAACCTCAGAGGCTCCACTTTTGTGTTTCATGGTGAGCTGCAGTAAAGGGATGCAAATCAGCTTATTATAAATAATGTTAGGAAGCCCAGCCAGCTCTGTAGAACCACATTTTATGACTGATTTTTTTGACCCATGTAAAGTTTGATTTTAGGTGCTGCCATGAAAATGGACAAATATAGGCAACCAATGTAAATTGTTATGTCAATGCCAAGCATTTCTTTTTAGTTATGCTGAAAATTAATGAAGATTACATCTTTTTGTCATGTTTACAATATCCCTGGTATATAGTAGTTGCTCATACATTTTTTTGTGTGTGTGTGCGCGTATGGCATTATCTGGATTACCTGTGTAGAAATTGGCTAAATAAGCATAGTAGATTAACATTGTGTTTCTAGCCTGGATAAACAAAAAGGTGAAGGCGAAAACCGGATATTTAGGCATAAAAATACAGTTGCCTAAATTTTGACAAAATGGAGGCACAATCGTCAACATTCATCAGTGATTAATCAAAAAATAGCTGAAATTTCACACCCATCAAAGCAGCACTCCAAAAACTCTCAAGGATATTTTAGAAAGAGACGATGAAATGAATGATGTGAAAAAGTCCAGCAGAATGAATGCATCAGGTAGGATAAGCCCTTAAGCAGAATTGGGAAAAAAGGAATCAGCACCAGGAAAATAATGTAATGACAGGAATAAATCAGTACCTTTCAGTAACAACTCAGTAAGAATGCTCCATAATCAAAAGACACAAATTGGGATTGGCAAATTGGGTCAAAATGCAAAACCAAATGCTATGTTATGTATAAGAAACACTTTTAATCCAAAAAGAAATTTAAAGACTAAAAACCAAAGGATGGATATTCTATGCTACATGAGCCTGAAAACAAGTAGGAGTAGGTATTGTATTGCAGACAAAGTGTACTTCAAGGCAACATTGATCAGAAGAGGCAAAGGTTACTACATATTGGTTAAGGGAACAGTTCAACTAGAAGAGACAACTGTTATAAACATATGTGCACCACATATCAGAACTTGCAATGTCATTAAAAAATACTGGTCATAAAATATCAGGTAAACATCAACACAGTTAAAGTGAAGGACCTCAATAGATCAGTATTACATATAGACATATCAATTAGGATTTCAACAAAGAAATACCAAAGTTGGGCCACACCTTCCACAATGGATATAGTAGATATCTATAGAATGGTCCATCCAGCAACAGAGTTAACATTCTTCTCATTAGCACAGAACTTTCTTCAAAATAGACCACACACTAGCCCATGAAGCAGGCTTCAATAAATGTAAAAGAATAAAAATTATTCCATGTACATTATCAGCTCCCAGCTCAATGAAACTAGAATACAATAGCAAAAGAAACCAGAGAAGTTATACAGATACATGGAGATTAAACAATATACTTTTCAATAATCAATGGATCCCAGAAGAAACTAAGGAAGAAATTAGCCCTTTCCTAGAATGAATGGTAATTTCAGTGGAACATACCAGTACTCATTTGATACAATGAAAGGAGTCCCAATAGGGAAGTTTATAGCTATAAATACCCACATCAGAAAAGCAGAGCAAGTCCAAATAAATAACCATATGATGCACCTCAAAACCCTAGAAAAACAAAAACAATTCAAATCCAGTGCTAGTACAAGGAAGGAAACCATAAAGATGAGAACCGAAATTAATGAAATTGAATCAAAGAGCTAGTTCTTTCAAAGAATAAACAAAATTGACAAACCCTTAACCAATCTTACCAAAAAAGGAAAGAAAACACCTATATCAGTGCAATTAGAAATGGAAAAGGTGAAATCACAAAGGACACCACTGCAATCTAGAAGCTCATAATTCACTGCAGAAAACTGTACTCCAATATATTGGCGAATACAGAAAAAAATGGATAGATTCCTAGATACATATGAATTACCAATATGGAGCAAAGAAGATATAAAAAGCCTGAATAATCCACTAAAAGGCAGTGGAATTGAGGCAGTAATAAAAAATCTATCAAAAAAGAAAAGCCCAGGATCCCATGAATTCACAACTGATTCTACAAGAACTTCAGGGAAGATCTAATGCCAGTCTTCCTCAAACACTTCAGTGAAATTGAAAGGGAAAGCATACTGATAAATTCATTCTTGGAAGCTAGCATTTCCTTGATTCCAAAACCAAACATGGACTCAAGTATAAAAGAAAACCACAGGCCAATCTCCTTCATCAACACAGATACTAAAATCCTAAATCAGATACTGACAAAGAGAATGAAACATCTCATTAACAAGATCATACATCATGGTCAAGTAGGCTCATCCTAGGGGTGCAAGAACAATTCAACGTACACAAATTAATAAATGTAATACAGCACATAAGCAGAAGTAAGAGCAAAAATCACATGACCATTTCAATAGATGCAGAGAAAGCCTTTGACAAAATCCAACATCCATTTATAATAAAACCCTATAGAAGAACCTTATTTCAATCTTACCAAAGCTATTCATGAAAAACCTACTGCTAGCATCAGATTAAATGGGAAAAAATGGAAAGCTTTTTCTATAAATTCATGAACAAGACAAAGATTCTACCATTATTACTCCTCTTCAATATAATACTCAAAACTGTAGCCAGAACAATCAAGCAAGAGAAAAAAACAAATATGATACATACAGGAAAGCAAGAAGTCAAACTACCCTTATTCATAAATGACATGATCCTTTACTTAGAAGAAACAAAAATTTCCACCAAAAGACTTCTAGTTGTAATAAACAAATTCAGCAAAGTGGCTTGATACAAAATCAACACTCAGAAATCAATAGCATTCCTATACACCAATGATGAGCCTGCTGAGAAAGACAAGGAAAACAATACCCTTCACAATAGCTTCAGGAAAAGTTAAATACTTAGGAGTAACCTAACTAAGGAAGTGAAAGACCTCTACAACAAAACCGACAACACTCTGAAAAAGATCAAGGATGACATCAGAATATAGAAAGATATCTTCTGTTCTTGGATAAGCAGAACAGTATTGTCAGTGACCATCCCTCAAATCTAGTATATTGATTTAATGTAATCCCAATCAAAATACCAACAGTATTCCTCAAAAAACTAGAGAGAACAATCCTAAACTTCATATGGAACCAGAAGATACTTAGAATAGCAAATGCAATCCTGGGTAACAAGAACAAAGCAGGAGACACCATGATCCCAGATTTCCAGTTATATTACAAAGTTACATTGGTCAAGACAGCATTGTACTGGCACAAACAGACAGATCAATAGAGCAGAATAGAGGATGCAGAAACAAAACTCAGGCTTATTCAACCCTCTGATATTTATAAAAGGTCCAAAAAGATAAGCTGGAGGAAAGATAGCCTCTTTAACAAATGGTGCTGGGAATACAGGCTATACAGAAATAAAAGAATGGATCTACACCCATATGTCTCACCAAGTGCTAAACTAAAATCAAAGTTGACCAATATCTAAATATTAAAACAGAAAAAATAAACCCAATGGAAGAAAAAATTGTAAAACTCTTGAAGTCATGGGTGTAGGCAAGGACTTTCTGAACAGAACTCCAATTGCATAAGAAATAAGAGCAAGAATCAATAAATGGGATTCTATCAAATTAAGACCCTTCTGCACAGCAAAGGAAACAACCAAAAGAATGAAAGGACAAGCTACAGAATTAGAAAATAATTTTTTCTAGCTACTCCTATCACAGAGAGATAATATCTAGACTATATAAAGAACTCCAAAAAAGGTCCCCTAAAATAAAAGACCCAATCAAAAAATGAGCAGCTGTAATGAATAGATACTTCTTAAAAGTAGCACAAATAGTCAATAAATACATGAAAAATGATCAGCATCTTTGGCCGTTAGATAAATGCAAATTAAAAACAACACTGAGACTCCCATCTTACTCCAGAAAGAGTTAAGAAATCAAATAATAAATGCTGGCAAGCCGGGGAAGAACACTTCTACTATATTTCCCACAAAATAAAATCTAACTGGAAAATATGACTTAGCATAATTTTTTAGGATGCTTGTAATGTAAGCCCTGCCCCTAAAATAAGCCTCAGTTAAGATCATCAACCAGACAGATGCATTTAGTATGTCCTTTACAACACAGGATGGATGTATTGAATTATAAAATAACGGTATTAATATATAATTAGATATATAGGATTATTAACATCAATACTTAAATAATAATATAAATTATAATTAAATATTTGTAAACACCCAAGTGGGAACCTTCGGATGAGAAGTAAACCCCTATACAAACAGGTGAACTTGAGACTTACTGCCAAATGACCACTGGGGTACAGAGACCATGCAAAAATAACGTGTGCACATTTGATAATGAACAGACATAGTTATATTTAATAGGAATCTTCATAATCTAATACATTGTGCATTATAACAGACATACTTCATACAATTGGGCAAAATAAAGAAATGTTTTCTGAATTTTGGTGCCTGCAATTTTTTGTTACTTTTGTGTGGACCATCATTCTTAACTGTCATCACTTTTGCTGACATTCCTGTGGCATAAGTCTTCAATTAACACTGAATTTAATGGAAACTGTGAAGCCCAGCCTGAAAGAGATTGTGACTTGGGTGAAGAGTTCATGGGGTAAAATCATTGACAGCTGTATTGCCAAAGCACTACAAGCAGGCTACATGGACAAGAAGTGCTTATTTAAGGAGAGCTATATTGCTGGAGATGAGAGACTGGTGCCAGTGATTCTACAGGAAATGCAGTCACAAGAAATTCAGACCAGAATTCAGGATTTAGAGAGTCATGATGGTGTTCTCAAAGAAGATGACATGACTGTCTTTGAATAAATGTAGATTTTGGTACATGAATAACTGTAGAGTTTGGTACATGAATAAATGTACATTGCTATACATGAAGAAATAGAACATCCCCTGAAAATAAGCCTTATTGCATCTTTTGGAGCAAAAAAAAAATTTTTTTTGAGACAAGGTCTCACTATGTAGTTCAGGCTGGCCTTGGACTCACTATGTAACCCAGGCTGGCCTCGAACTCATGGCTGTCCTCCTGTCTCAGCCTCCTGAATGCAGGGATTACAGGCATGTTCCACTGTGCCCAGCAGGAGCAAAAATGAAAATAAGAGCTAGTCTAGGGCCGGGCATTTAGCTCAGTGGTTCTACCGCCTGGCTAGCAAGCACAAAGTCCTGAGTTCGATCCCTGGTACCAAAAGAAAAAAATAGCTGGTCTTATTTTCAGGGAAATACTATACATAGTTGGTGGGAATGTAAACTACTACAACCACTATGGAAATCAGTATGGAGATTCTTCTAAGAAATAAAAGTAGAAATTCCATTCAACCAAGGTTTTTCCCTTCTAGGTATCTACCCCAAAGATTTAAAAACACCGCATTACAGTAATACATGTTTATAGCAGCACAACTCATAATAGCTAAATCTTGAAGCCACCTATATGCCCATCCACACAGGAATGGATAAAGAAAATGTTGTCCTTATACACAGTGGAGTACTACTCTGCTAAAAAAGGGTTATGTTAGAGTCATTTGTAGGAAAATGGATGCACCTTGAACCATAATGCTAAGGGAAATCAAACATAGTGTAAATATCTCAAGGTTTCTCTTATATGAGAGGTCAAAAGTATAAATTAACAAAATAAAAGATAGATAACAGCAAACAGGGAAATAGAACATTTGCAAATGAAAAGGGACCAAGAGATAGAGGGGGAAAGAAAGAGAGAGGAAGAGGAAGTAAATACAATATGTGTTACGAACAGGTACCAAATCGCTATGAGGAATATAATTACTATATGCTGGAAGCATGAACTAATAAAGATAAAAATTCCAAGTGGAAAAATCCAAAAAAATAAAAGCTGAATGTCTTGAAGTTATTAGTCTGATTTAGAAAGAGACATACTGTACATGGAGACATTTCATGAACCAAAGGCAGAGTGAACAAAGTCGATCTTTTGGTCTCATTTGATTCCCACTTACAGCCTAGAGGATTTCCTCTACTGAGATGGTCTTCCAGCTACATATGAGGATGACAAAGAGATTTCTTAAAGGAAAAGCAAATTACCTAGGTTCAATGAAACAGACCTCATGGCCAAAAAGGGCCTGGATTTTTCACTTTTTACCCAGTCAATTGCCACCATTTAGATATTTTCGAGAGCTGGGAACCCATCATCCTGTCTGCAAGGCCAAATATGGTGCCATGTTCCAAATTAGGGAAAGGAGCAGGAGTCAGCAGAAGGGAAACAGTAAAAGGCTTAAAGTGTGCAAGGTACAAACACACCGAACGAGAAAGGATTTAACACCAGACATTGTCAGGAGTAGTACAATGGATCTTAAGGAAGGACTCTTACATTCTTCTCAAAGTTTTCAAGACTAAATTCATTGGGCTTGGGGAAAAACTCCAGTCTATGCATTCTTCCAATATTCAGGATAATGTTGGTTCCTTTCTTCACTGGGTAGCCGTCAATGACATCATCTTCTAAGGCCTTGCGCATGACCAAGGCCACCACAGGCTGGTATCGCATGCTCTCATAGATGAAGTTTTCCACCACTTTTAATTTCTGCATATCATCAATCTCTATGTCTCTTTCACCTGGGGACACAGTTAAAAAGGAAAAGGAAGGTAATGCTAGTTTCGATATCTGGTGGGCCTTAAGGCTCCTATTTCTTTCACAGAACAGTTTTCTTGGTTGAAAAAAGAAAATCATGTCAATACTTCCAGTGCATTCTGGCAACCACAACCATTGAGCCACATGGATTTTTATTAAAACTCAGATATGAAGCCAGTTAATCTTCAAACCTGGGGAGTTTCACAGATAAGCTGAAATTTCATGAAAAATCAGAAAATGTGGTATCACTGAACCACGTGCAGCAAAAGGCTGACGCTGAGGGTTTGCTCACCCCTTAAGAGGGACGCCCACTGTACAGATCCATGTCAAACACACACAGTGTGCTCCACACAGTTGCTTTTCTGACTGCTCTGAGGGCTGTGAGTTTTGGTCCTCTGCTGTAAAATCTGGGGAATGTTCATGTCCTCCCTCGACTCATGAGAAAAGCAGTACCACAGTCATCCCAGAGAAGCAGGGGCAGGCTGCTGCTGCAGTCAAGAGAAGCACGGTCAGTTTAGTCCATTTCAGCAAAATTTTCTCCTCTGGTGATCTGTGCAGTCATTGCCCACACAAGTCACCAATGGTCCCTCTGTATTACATCAGGAGCAGCCAGTTACAGTGGAGTGACAAGAATCCACCCACACTAGCGCAAAATAGGTGCTGCACAACAGGTCTGGGGAGGTGGTTGGTATTGATGGGCATCTCTGCTTAAGCCTGGGTTGATGCCAGTCAGGAGGATTGGATTAGTACCAACCATGGCAGAGCTGCAGAGGACTCTCAGTGGGCCACTGCTTTTGCAGAATTGGAACCGACTTGCCCCCCATGTGGTGCTCTTGCACCAAGGATCTAGTGAGAGTGGCTAAGTGGGGTGGGAGGCAGAAGGGAAAAGGATCAAAGTGACCAAAGGCACTTGCTAAAGTGCAGGGACCTCATCTGTCTGCTGAGCACAGGAGGGAGCAAGGACATGTGCAAATGTTGTGCTGTTTCTCCGTCCTTCAGGGGTGTGCTGAAGGGTCTTGGAAACATCAAGAAGCACAAACAATGTAGCACAAGCCTGGACTGTAATCCCTGCACTCTGGGAGGCTGAGGCAGGAGGTTCACAAGTTCAAACCCTGTGCAGGTAACTTAGTGACTTAGCGAGACCCTGTCTTCAATGAAAAGCGAAAAAGAGCTGGAGTCCAGCTTGTATGATGATCTTTGATTTAAGCTTGAGCCGTGCAAAGCAAAAACAAAAACAAAAAGCACTTAAAAGGACTTCTGCATTCTCCCCGAAGGCAATTCTGATATCTGATGACTGGGGCCATGTTTCTTTGAGGAGTTGGCATGGGGTGACACAGAGGGCTGTAAGGAGGGGGACATGGAAGATGAGAGGCTGACTCCCCAGCAGATGAGGGGGCAGCATCCCTGGTGGGGCAAAGAAGGAAAACCATCCCTCACCTGTTTTTGCTGTTACCCTTTTCCCCTCCTGCTGCCACCACCTGGAAGTTAATTTGTGATCTGGCTGCTTCTAACCTGGAAGCACTACTATAAATGACAAATGTTTTCCTGGTGCATGCACAAAAGCCAGTTGTGACTGATGATGCCGGCAGAGCATTGTACATGATCCCACCTTCTTATAAGACAGACAAACCCACACATCTGTGTTTGTGTGCACAAAGGAGATGATCCTGTGGAATCCACAGCACACATTGAGCAGTGGTTACCCCTGTGGTGGGACTGAGGCTGGAAGGACAGTGGAAAGCACTGGGGAATGTCACTCTGCTTTGTACGTCTCTTGATATTTGAAGGTTTTCAATGAGCAAGGCTTATTTTTATAAGTAAAATAAACACAGAACTATCACTCAACCTATGTGGCATAGTCAAAGTGTGACAACAATTTGCTCTGTTTTTCTCTAAGTGAATAATGAACGATTCTGTATTTGACATCAGATTCTGAGGACAAAGGAGGTGACATTCAGAGTTATTCTTAAGCTCTGCTGTTGAGCTGATAAAACCTTACCAATAATAGTCTGGATTTCCTTCATGATTGCTTCTTCAACTTTAGGGTGCTCTGCAATGAGAAACAGCATGAAGTACACCGTGACAGACATGGTGTCAGGTGCCGCAATGAGCATCTCCAGTATGCACTGGTTCACATTCTCTCTTGTGAGTTCTCCACGTTTCTGAGAAATTGAAAGAGGGGAAACATTTGGACAACTGAGTTAAAATTTCCACAGTAAAGAGTAGTGACACTCAGAGATCAACAACATGAAATTATGTCTGTCTCACTGACTGTGAACACTTGACAGGACAGTCTTCAGCTGAAATATGCAGGATTTAGCCAGTTATCTACATGCAGTGGGTCCTTCATGTCCTTGGGTTCCACATCTATGGACTGAACCAACTGGACATGGAAAATATTTTTTTTAAACTGGGTATACTGGACATGTATAACTCTTTTGCTCACCATTTTTACCTACACAGTATACTAAAGCAACATTTTACATTTGCTGAGATTAAAGTATGCTGAGGACATGCACAGGTTACATCATACATGGTACCACTTTGTGCAAGGGACTTGAGCATCCTTGCATTTTAGTTTCTGGGGAGAGTTCTGGAGCCAAGGCCCTGTGGATATTGAGAGATGACAGTGCTTAGTATCTTTGGTCTCTCTATTTCCTGCTCTCCTATTTTGTATCA